>CAMXCT020001197.1:0-110000 GCA_947184155.2 Cladocopium goreaui
TCCCTCCATGAACATTTTACTCGGGAGAACTACGTACTCATGTATGAAGTGACCTCGAAAATGGCCGCTGACATTCACACCAAAGGTTTCAAGAACCCGTTGGCATGGAAAAGAGCATGTATGCTCATCAACCTGTTGGACCCTGGTGACATCGGTACGAAAGATCTGCTCGATATGGTCTCACCCACCACGGATGTTGATACCACTGTCCGACAAGTGTTTCAAACCAAAACTCAAGACGTTCCAAATTTTCCGTATACCGAAATACCTATTCTACCACCTGAGGTGTATCAGAAGGGTCTTTCTGGTAAAGAACAAGTACAACAACTACCTGGTATGGATCCCATATTGGTTGTTAAGACGCCCACTTTCTTTAGAAAGCGACCACCTGGTGTTTCATTGCCTCATGATTGTTTGAGAAGTACCTGGATACTTTCTCATGGCAAATGGATCAAGGTTGAGGATCGAGTTCCACCCGTTCAACAACAAGACCGTTTTGATCAATGGGTAGAACGAGCTTGTTTCCAATACCATCCGTGTCAATATAGTATATCACCGTCGGTGATTACTAGGCAATCAGCTGGCGTTGTCTCACCGGGACACCCGGCGTCAACAGCACGACAAGGGCTCCATGCTGCCGCGATGCCGACTCGTCAGACTCCAGTCCTGAAGTATCCTCAGTTAACTGTGGGGGTGGGTCAACTATTTTGTCATCAATCCCATGGAAATGAACCCACAACCATTCATGCAGCTCCTTGTGGTACTGCTCGGGTGATCAACACGCTTCTTCGAGTTGTTCATGGGGGGAGTTCTGGATGGGGTAGCCTTCCAATGGGATTTCCTCCGTCGGGGGACCCCGATGATGATCCATATCCCACAGAAAACAAAGATCCCAATCGACGACGAATTATACTTGCCGGTGGTGATGTGATTGCTGGTAGGGTATCAAAAGACAAAGCCTATAACCCCTCAACGTCGTCAAGAAAGGGAAAGAAGATATCCAAAAATGAATGTGATCAAGATGAATGGATATGGAAGGATGAAACAACATTGACGAGAGTGCACAAAGTACCAAGAAGAAAGATGTTTACCCCCAAAGAGGCTGACTTTCTACCATGTAAGCTGAGACGGTTTAAGGATGAACGGGAAACCAACCAAGTGTTTCAGTCAAGTGGGAGATTGATCCACGACTCATGGAGATTGGCGGGGAATAACATCGAGAAGACCAACAAAAGAAATGAATTTTGGACAGGGACCACTACCTTCAAGATCATATCCAATGCAGACATCAAAGATGTGATGGACAGCGGGTCTGACGTGGAGGACAGGGCATCGTGCCAGGACACTGTGGTCACCTGTATCCTTGATGGGAACATGAAAATCATTCCATTGGATGACATGTTTATAGCCCATCATTACAAGTTGAAGCATGAGACCAGAAAACAAAATGATTGGGATATTCAGATGACACTACATCGAAAGAACGGGAAGACTCTGACATATCACTTCAAGCAATCCTATGCTGATTTTCTCGGGAAAATACTCAATGACGTTATCATATCACTCAACATCTATGAGATGAAAGATGATGTCCCATGCCTGCTCCTCATGTGTGCCGAAACGCAAAGTATCATCACCAAGATTCACAAACAGAGTCGGTTTAAGATGATGCATGTGGTCACGATTACCGAAGATGACAACCTTATGTCCAACTACGGAAGGGCAAAATGGAGGCGTTGCATCAGGGGTCCTAGTGACTGCGTGTTCTTTGCGGGACCTTGCACCGGTGGTTCACCGTGGAATCGGTTAAACAAAAATGTGAGTGAGGTCACAGCACACAACATCAGAATGAAAGCACTTCTATATTGGGAGCTATGGGAAGAGTTCACATTGTGTCTGCAGCGTGTACATGTTTTGCATGCCATGGCATTGTTGGAACTACCTCGGGGATGCGACTATTGGAATGATGAGAGAATGAAGTTTCTGATCAGTGGGACCCAATCAACTGTGCATGACTTTGATGGATGCATGTATGGTTTGAAATCACAATTCAAAGATGTTGGGACCGCAATCAAGCAACCGTGGAGGATCGTATCGTGGGGGGTTGAGTTCTTTGACTTGCATGCAAAATGTGATGGCTCACACACCCACGGTCAATGTGCGGGTAGAGAAACACGTGCAACACAATTATATACCGAGAAGATTGTCAGATGTATCCTTCGAGGTGTCACAAATCAAATGTTGATCAGCAACGCTTATGGAAGGAGATATCGACCAAAAGTACCAGATGAGATGAATCACCATGAATCGAAGTCATGTGCATGTGTCATTGTGAGTGACCTTGAACTCAAAGTTAATGAGAAGACCATCAATGAACAACTATTCATTAACTTCATCACCCAACGAGGCGGTGTGAAGGTGAAGCTGAGGCTGTATCCACGTCGTGGATCGCTATTGGCGGATCCGGATCCCGTTAGAGGTGGATTGAAGGTGAAGTCGGGCTGCTACCTGCGTCGTTGGTGCGCCTTGACGGATCCGGATTCCGCGTGCCTCATTTCGATCTTCGCAATGGCTGGAAATGACCTTGTGGTTCCCTCAGCGGCCAAAGGTATTGGCTCACTGAAATCAACTTTGTCCCTCATCAAGGAGAAGAACCAAGAGCACAACCTTCCTGCTCCATTCTCCACCTATGAGGAGGCAAACTTCAGGGGTTACAGGGATAAGGACCTCGACGAATGGTTGGATCGAGTGAAGATTTCTCCTCCTGTCGTTGTGGCCTTAGCTTTTGTCATGGATAGAAGTGGCAGAGCATTCGTAACTCATGCAATCAGGTTGCTCATGAAATTGCTGTCAAAAGTGACCAACGAGAATGAGTTGAAGATGTCTGCCACCAGCTTCATTGACAAAGGGGCCCGATTATCAAAGTTGGTGGAAGGGGCCGCCAGAAATCCAGAAGAGAAAAGCATCATGATGATGTTGTGCACCTTCGAGTGTGCAATTAGAATAGATGAACTATGGGATACCCTCAAAGACCACTACACCGGGCAGAACAGTATGATCAACAAGGAGATCACGGTCAAGGACTTGCGCGACAAGATCGCAAACACGAGCCCAACAAACCTAGGATCCTTGAACCAGACGTACCCTCCGTATGGAAGTTCCTGCTACCAAATCCGAAAGAGGACGAACTTCGAGGAGATCGCCCGTCGAAAGTGGGAAAAGTGGTCATTTGAAGTGATGCAGAGAGAAGCACCTGAACCAAGTGAAGTTGAAGAACGCATCAAGTGTCTGGTCAACATCATGTACGAGGAGAGCTACAGCCTTGGCTACGCACTCCGACGTCACAATGCCAGAGCGACCAGCAGCCAGGGTAAGACCATCATCGTCCAGAATGTCCTGGAAGACTGGATGTCGATGAGTTATGATCTCAGCTTGGAGCGGACGGCAGCTGTTGTCCATCTACAAACCATTCTCATGATCTCCAAAATGCTACATGAGTGGATGACACGATTGGAAAACTTCAAATCAATGTCATACCTGAGCGGGATCATCAAGACTGATCTGGTCAGAATGAAACAGGCCATTGACCTCCGCGACGACCTATGGGAGTTGGGGGGCTACAACATTGAGAGGGCCGACCAGGGCATGTTCGAGGAGGTGGAGAAACGGAACAGGACATTTTCCTGTATTCGCGACTATGTGACGACCACTGCCACCACCCAGATGGGCCAAGGAGCCACAGAGGTCTCCCACATCGATGGCTGGGACATCCCGCTGATGCCGAGAGATGGCAGAAACCCTCCAAGTCAACCGGATCATCCAGGTTGGGATCCTTCACCTATCAGAATGATGAATGACAAGCAACAGAGGGAAGCCGATGCACAGCGGGCACAACAGCAACAGCAACAGACTGGGCCTAGTAGTTCCACCGCCGGTGGACACGATGGTTACAGCTCTGCAGCTGGGAGCACACCACCACCAAAGGCTCCACCATCGAAGGCAAGGCCATCTACACCTCCTGCGAGAAAGGACAGGGTAATTCCTCGGGTACCAAATGGATATCTTTTCAGAACATCCTCAATGCCCGATCAAAGGAATTCCGAGTTCATCACTTCAGCATGGATGGACGAGCGGGATCACTTTCTTCTATCAATCGTCCAAGGACCCGCAGCTCAAGCTGCCAGCACATCAGGATCAGCACCTTGGGCACAATATTTGAGGAGAGTGACAGCATATGCCTGCATGGTCTTCGGAGTTTGCAATCCGGGGGTCGTAACCGAGGACACTGCATCCACTATCTCCGAGAAGGATTGGCTGAGGTGCTGCAGCCACATCGTCCGCAAGTACATGCTGACGCGGACTGGATGCTATCTGTCAACAGCAGGAATGCTCATGATGCTAGGGCACCACGACGTGAACGTCGCCAACCAGTCCGACTTGGGCCGCATCAAGAAGATGATCACCAACCCGCTTGCTTGCAGGATCATCGAAGCACCAAACGGTCCAAGAGATCATGACATGTTGGCAGGTGACTTTAGGACTGGAACGACCATCCTCATCACCGACCTGATGTTCCGCGTGGGAACCCAAAGTGGGACGCATGGCATCCAAATGGGACTAGCTGACATGGGATGGGAAAGTGTTGAAGTATTCAAAATCCATGATTCCGAATCAGAGCGACCACTTCAGCAATTCCTGGACACGCTTGACAAGGTCAAGCAACATCTCAGCACTGATGCCGTCGACGATGGCCAGATAACTGTTCACCTTTGGTTGTCATTGCAATTCCTTCATGAACAAAAACCACCTCATTGTGTCATGCTTGAAAACGATTTCAAGAATCAGTTTGTCAAAGGGGTTCTCGATCTTGACCAAGTCACATCCCGACCCCTGATGGTCGCCATCAACAATGACTCCATGTTCAACGGTATGGACTCTGTCACGTCAAGACTCGCAGATGAGCTGATTGAGAAGATGAGGCTCCAAGGGATCTTGGTGACATCGGACCAGAGAATGTGGCGGTCGATGTATTCACAATTTGGAAAACAATATCCAATATTGAGTACGACCAAGAAGGGGACTTTGGGAAAGACGGCAATTTGGTCTGTTATCGAGAAGAATCTATTTCGCCAAAGAGTTTTCCTCATGTGTGCCACGAACAGGGAATATGTATCCGTCCTCAATGAGGGAGCATTCAAACCCGATGAATCTGGCATCAACACCAAAGTGTTGGAGGATATGACTGGACCAACTGAAGCGTTCAGGATTGCAAGTGGCGAGATGACCCCAGGTGACTATGCAAATGATGACACAACAATCTTCCAGCGAGGCCCTGGAACCGCCGTCAACAGATTCACAAAGGATAAGAGGTTCAAGACCAGTTGGGTTGAACCAGTAGTCGGCACCCATGAGCTGGAACCAGTTGTTTCCGATCGATGCATGTGGTTCACCATCGACAAGGAGAATTCCGACATCTTATGCGGAAGCTGCAGAAATGCGGCGACGATGGATGAGGTCGAGACATGCCAGTCGAGACCGACCCATTGCATTAATTGCTCCGCCAATACCCAGGACCATTACAAGCGTTCAGCTCCCACATTGGAGGCCAGGAAGTCCGTGCTACTCCTTGCGGCCAGACTGAAGGTTGCATTCGAGGATCTTGGTGTTGACATTGTTGACATCAATCAAGGATTTCAAACATGGCTCACATTTACTGCGTCTTCGTTGATTTCAAATGCATCGTTGGCGTATGGGGAGCACTTGATGAAATCTCTATCTCACATGGGAGAGTCAGAATTTCGAAGAGGCAAGCTCTGGAAATTTTCCGGAACGGACGCGGCAAGCAATTCAGTATCTATCGCGAAAGAGTTTTTGATGAAGTCGCGAAGAAGTGGCTCTTGATCTACAGAGTCACGAAGGATTGCGGAAATGTCGCATACAAAGATTTCTTCGAGAAGGTCGCCGTTCCCGAGGTGAAGGAGAGGAACGAGATCTTTGGATTCTCCCGTGCATCTGCCGAGAAAACTGGAGATATCATCGAGTTCTGGCTTGGCGTCTTGGATGTGGCCAACATGGCCAAAGGAGTTGTGGATGTTTTCAATGCCAGTGTTGATCCAGCTGAGTATCTCAATGGATTGGAAAAGGCATTGGCTCAATTCACATCGACCTCCAGAACATCAAGCACCATCAATGACAAGAGACGGGGATCCTTCGACTGCACACTGCAGACCGCAGAAGCCGAAAGGGTCATGAAGCTCATCCACGCAATCCCCGGATATGATTCGCTGGCCAATTTCTGCTGCCTCACGGAATGGGAGAAGGATCAGGTATTCTCTCATTATCGAAGGAAGAACAACATCACAGGGGATGACGCCAGCATGGGCGCTGATGCCGATGCCAAGCCAGGTGACGAGTCGTCGGCTCACCCTGGGGAGGAGGAAGCTGATGAGCCAGCAAACGATCCCACCGATGTGGTCAGGGACTCAGAGATTTCCGGGAAACAACAACTTTTGGATGCGTTGGGAAAACTCTTCACCGTCTCTGAGGATGTCAACGTGTGCTTGTATTGTGGTAGCACCAAACATGGTCATCTTGAATGTGAACATGAGAAGAGAGATGAAGTCAGAAAGGTGCTAAAGGCCGTCCGAGCGTCGCTCGAGGCTGATAGTCCCACATCTGATGACGTCGATATGGAGCCTCCTGAGCACAAGAAGGACGGTTCAGGTGCTACTGAAGGGTCGGGGCAAACAGATGAACCTACGAAACCGAGGTTTAGTGAACACCAGTGGTACGACAGCATCAGAACTATGTCTGAAGTTGGCGACCTCGATGAGTATGGTAGGTTCTGCATCGAAGGACGTGATGTTACAAAGCTAGGACCACAGAACGTTGTTGACCTCAACGAAGTGATCCGAGACGCTATTGTCAGAGGAGGAGGCGACACTTGGTCAGTGCCAGACTTCATGGCAAGCTACTCTGACAACAACATCAGGAAGACCTTCTACAAACGAGTCGAAGCGCCGCAAGATGGCTTCTTGAAAATCATCCCGACAACGGGGGCCCATTTCTTCAACTGCTCTTACTTTGGCGGTGTAGAATATGCAGCCAACTACCGCTTCGAGACTGGCAACCGGCTCGACACCTACGAGGACAAGGTGAGTACCTCACTAAACAGGATCCTGCGGCACAACGTGGGGAAGGTATCAGAGCAGCAGAGTCTGTCCTGTGATGACGCCGGCTGGGTGCCCATCGAGGAGGTGCTCAAATGTGAGTCCATCTGGAGGCACGAGCATGCACGCTGGCCACACGTATTCCTTGCCCCAAAAGGAAGAGCAAATGATCAGAGTGCATGGAATGTCAAAGAGGCGAACTACCGCATGACATTGCTCTTCAAGATCATGTTCCACTGTGCCCGGTACGGACGTCGTGTGCGTGAACAAGTCTTGGCATTTGGGATCAACAAGGACATTGATCGCCGCAGCCTGACGTGCATTGACAACAATGTCGAAGCGGACACGCACATCCCTGATGAAGGTCTACTGCTCTACCCAGTGGCGGTCCGTGCTCCTACGGGGCACAAAGAAGGATCTTCAAGAGACGACGTTTCATTGCTGTCCTCGTTGCTTTCACATCCAATCGCACCCAACACCATTTTGTCATTACCGGTCTGTTTCCACATCACCAAGAAGACCAACCTCCGAAGCATTTGGAGGCAGGGATTAATTCCAGGAGGTCTTGGAGAAGGTCATCGGATGTTCACGTTCTTCAACCCGTATGTGCCATGGGATCACAGATCATGGACCATCACGAAGAGCGTTGATACGCGCAAGGGGGACTATATTTGCTTGTTCATCCCGACCGAGACCTTGATGGTGGAATATGGCGGTCGACTAACTGACTCGGGACAGATCGTTTCACCAAGGATCATCCCGTTCTCGGCAATCAAAGGAGGATGGATTCAGGACCCCAAGGACCAATACAACAAGACATGGCTCCGGTTGTTCGTCCCGTCGGGCGACGACCAGGTAGTCCGGTCTGGAACTATCAAATCAAGAACGGTAGCCACCAAGGAGTCCATCCTGAGGGTTGCAAGTCAATGCATCGACGCCGAAGACCAACCGTATGACGAAACCGCCATGGATGCCATGAACATCGTCAACCAGTTCAAGAACAACCTCATCGAGCCTGGCGGACAAGAGCAATACCTGGCCCGCATCAAGCTGATTGACTACATAGTCGAACGCAAAAGGGTGCAAACGTCAGGTTGCCGTCATTGTCCTCACTGTCTCAACGAGACGCCGACAAAGCTAGCAGTGTGTCTAGTCTGCTGGACGGAACTTGAAAGTTGTGGAATCCGTCCATATCGGCTACAAGCTCCTGAAGACGATGAAGATGAGGCCACGAAGAAAGAGCTCGATGAAGAAGTTCGTCGACAAGAAGAATCGTTGTTCAAGGATACGGTCAATCAAGCACAAGAAAACGTATCTGAATCCAACGACTATGGCTTCAATCCTGACGAGGTCGACTACAATGAAGGCGATGATGAGGAAATGGATCAGGAGGAGGAAGCTCAACAGGAAGACGACGAAATCGTTGAAGAAGACGACGATGGAATGGACGTCGAACCTGAAGATGAACCTTCTTCCAAACTTCCAGCATGGACTAAGAATCTTGAGAGCGGCAGCAAGGGTATGCCAGAAGACGGACTTATCAACAATGATGTCTCCGAGGCCGCGGCTCACTTGTATGACAATGCTGTCATGTCAAAGGTCATCACAATGTTCAGGCTCTACTATAAACAGAGAGTCACTCTGACCCCAGAGGAGTACTATGAGATGATGACGGAAACCAAGCGAGTCCGGCTGGACCTGGACGACTTCTGCCCCTACACAGGCGAAGACCAGGATGGCAACCTCAAGCGACCGACAGAGATGGAGTTGGACGAACTCTTTCAGGAGAAAGGGAAAAGGAACTCATGGTCAGAGGGAGAGAAGATGTACTCAGGACGACCAAGAAATATGATGATGCCTGTCATCAAGACTTTGGAGATCTATGAAAAGATGATGGAATTTCTGGTACGCGCCGGGTACACTCCCGAGTCATTAGGTTTCCTCATGCCAATGAACCGAATGCAGGCTGATGCCCAAGGGAAGCAGGAGATGCGAGTGACCATCAGCAACTTCCTTCGACGACTGCTGAAAGGGACCTTTCCAGAACACGAATCATACACCTTCTTTCGCTCCGGGAGCCACGGCTTCCCCAACTGCATCGAACTCCCAGCTTTCTCGGTATATCTGAGTCTGAGGGAGAAGGAACAGAGAGTGGAATTACTCTTTGCCGCCCAACAATGTGGCATTCCTTTACCTCAAAACTTTGTCAGCAAGATGGCTTATGCTATTCAACTGGCTGAGGCCGAGGCGCAGAGGGGAAAGACCGAGATGAAAATGAAGATGGCTCCAACCCTTGGCGACGAAGTGGTAAGTGAAGTATTCAAAGCAGTCGGACATACTGCCGCTTCCAAGTTTGCCACCGCAGACGCGAAAGCCAAATCATCAGCACAACCTTCACAGAAACCTGAAGGCACTGGTTCAGCATCATCCTCATCGGCCAGCGCACCAAAGGCTAAGGCTATGCCGAGATCCCATGAACCATCAAAGGCACCGCCTGCGAAGCCCTCATCGCCGAAAGCTGCTCCGAAACGTGCGGCAGGATGGGAGAAATCTCCAACAACACCTCAATGGAAGAAAGTCCGCCGTGAGCAGTGAACCCATTACCTCTGTCCGTCAAAATGATCACTGGACTATAAGATGTGTATCGTCTTTGTGAACAGATGATCAGGAAAAGACCAACTGAGTGGACTCTGAGCGAGGCATTAGACTAATTCGCTTAGGTCCGAGATTTTTGATATTCCCAATCTGCACGAAATTCTGCACTGTGCACGTGAATTCGTTAGTTAGCATTGTAAATCTTTGGTAGCGAAGCGATCCATTTCTCCCGTCGGGTGAGTGGCACGACTAGCCAACGTAGAAAAGTAGATGTTAGCTAGCAATAATTCGCGCTGTACAGCTTGATGAAGCGCCAATGCATCGACAGCCATAGAGTAGGCGAACCCGGAACCATTATTCCCGTCGGGTATGTGGGGAAGGGGGAGCCGAATGGCACGTTTTATGTACATAGGCGTAATTCAAGTAGCAGAACCATCTTAATTCAAAGTTCCCTCTCTCGTGTCCGTGGTCTGAAGGTACCACGGGCATGGGGGGTGTTAAAGGGAACGAGATGACACAACATGTACAGCATGCACTGTTAAAACAACATGCTGTGACCGCCAAACATTGGCTCAAGCGTATGGAGAAAAGGGATGCGTCGCGTGACTCCGCATGGCATTCATTGGCTACCAGTAACAAGGGTACTACCAGACTGAGATAACATCCAGGACAAGGATTCATTTGTTCACATAAAATGTGTATGTATATATATATACTGTATATATAATGTGTATATATATATACATGTTTTGAAATATATATACATGTTTTGAAATATAGTACAATCCTATTCCCCGCATTCCCCTTAAAGATCTACTAAGAAAACCCAATCAGGGAAGCCACAACGAATAGATCCAGTGAAATTCCTCCACTGATGTTTCAGCCGTTTCTGGCTGCCATGGCCGAGAGGGAGATGCAGTAGATCTGCAAGCACGGGAGTATTCAGTTCCAAACTTCAATCATATTTATCAGACCAATCTGTTACAAGTGGACATCTTCCGAAATTCCAAAGATATGAGATCCAACCTTTACAAACTCTGGTATGACTTGACTTTTTCCAAAGTTTACAACTTGATGTGTTTATCCCCTTCTGGGAGTCCAGTTTCGCCATGGCGTTCAGCTGCCATCATTGGTTCCGAAAACAAGGGCGGTCTCCACTGCCGTCACTGCCGTCTGGCAGCCTATTGGAGCCAGAAGCGGTTCCGGTCCTTCCAACGACAGAGTGGAACGCTCTCAGTGAACCGGGCGTTGTTTGGTGCCCAAATATCGATGGATTCTTTGTTTATTGTAATATTTACTTAGTAATACTTACTATGTAATACTTATAGTAGATGTTGACATATATTGACTTAGTAATACTTATAGAATCTTATATATAGATCTTGTAGATGAGTAGATGTTCAACATCTCATCTTCGGAGGTTGGAGTGCGAATATTTCATTCTGTGGTTTTGCCGCTGATCTTCGGTGTGGCCACGGCATTATTGAGGTGGCGCAAATGGCATTGTCTTTTGGTATAGGAGCATTAGGCTGCGAGCAGAGCAACCCAGGACTGCAAAGTCTGTTTTCATAAGCGCTTCTTGATGTTTTCAGTAGATGCCAATGGTCGCCAGCCGGGCTGCAACCTTGATCCCCAGATTCCCAGATCTAAGTGAACTGAGCCGGGGGTAGCCAGTCTCAGGTGATGATTTGCGGCAGATGATCTTAAGCTTCTTGTTAGGCGACTTGCAACTTGGCAGCATCAAAACATATTAACACCCAAATGATTTGATGGGGAACTAACCACTGTCAAAAGCTATGGAGATTAAATCAAGAGACATACGAAACATAGACATAGATAAACAATGATAAACATAGGGGGTACAACTCAAAGCAACTGGCAAAGATATGGGGAATCAGTTTGGCTTTAACATTGGGCATAGCCCCAAAACCATCCAACATGGTGGATTGAGAAGAGCAAAGCTTCATGGAAAAACCTGCTCTGCTCTTTGTTTCCGGGAACGTAATTCGTAGAGTAAGGTTGGAGTGATCCAACATGGCACCGATCGGGGATTCAACCAACATTTCACGGACATTTCATTTCAAGTGAAATTAAACCCACAGTGGTAGGTTAAACCTCTATTTGTGATGCTTAAGCCTCTATTTGTGATGCTTAATCCACAATTTTTGATAGTAACATTTCAATATTTGATGATAACACATCAATCTTTGATAGTAACACCTCAATTTCTGGCAATTTTTTCCATCAAAATTTCCTCCAGAATTTATATCTTTTGATCTTTGCTGTGAAAAACGGGTAAGGAAGATGTGTGGCACCTTGATGGCCATGAACCACCAGAGTTGCCTCGCCGTGAAATCGCCCAACGCTTGGAGGGACAGCGTGATCACCGTTCCGCGGGAAGTCACCAGGATCAAAGGCGGCCACGCATGGAGTAGGGTTACATGCATTGTGGGATAGTATGTATAAAATTGTATAAATATATATATATGTTTAAAATAATGTAATGTAATATGATATTATATAATATTATATATATACACAGTGTATATTAGATATATATATATATACATAGTAAGCTGCAAGGTGGTATCACAAGGATCGCCTTGTTGCAGCTGAAACCCGTTGGGAGGTCTACTGGAGATGGCCCGCAATTGGAAATTCGCTAGCAAAGCGATCTTGCCGCTCGGATCAGCACGGATTTTGATGATTTTCTTGCGACGTGCGATATGGAGTCGGAATTCATTTTTTTTGAAGCTTCCAATGAGTTGAATCAGTTGTGTGATTTTTTGGTAGGATATATACCCCAAAACACACGAATTGGGCAGTATATACCATGAAACTCAGTGATAAGGGCACGGCAGAGGTTCCGACGGTTTTTCCACGCGTTGTGATCCGTTCCGAGGCCGGCGTTCCCACAGAGGAAAGTGTTGGAAGAGCATCTTCGACTGCAATGTCCTGCACTGACTGTCTCTGTCAAAGGAGAAGGAGCTGTTGAGTTTGGGCTGGGAGGTAATCGAAGCTTCAGGTGTCACTTCTTTGTCTTGTGTCTTGAAAAATAAGTTTCTGTGGCTTCTTGTTGAAACTAGACAGCCACCTTTTTGTTGGCTCACCGTGTCCCCTTTGTGCATATTTCACGGAAAAGAACAAGCGTACAGCCTTTGCGGCAAGTGTTCAGAAAGACACTGGAATCTAATCTATGCTTAAAGACTCTGCACAGAAGGGGAAGCTTCCAACTATCAAGATTGAGCCGGCCTGTCAAAACTGAAGACCCAGGGGACCACGGATTTTGGCCCGTATTTTCACTCATAAACAATTTTTAACCAAAATGAACACTTATTAGCCATCATTAACCACTACTAACCATCATTAATCAGAATCATTGTTGACCACTATCAAACCATACCGTTTTGGGCTTCCCAATTTTGCATTTGACCAGGACCCGTGATGTTCTTCGTCATGAGTTGTCGACTTCGCTTGGGTACCCTGATGCCTTTGCATCTGGTTTACGGTTCAGATCTAACTTTTCTTTACATCCCAGAAACATGGGAAGAATGTCTTTTATCCATACACTACCCCACTTCATGGGTCACTGATAGCCCAACTTTTGTTCATAAGTCTCCCTATGTTTTTGTCGTTTTTTTTTCTACATTCCCAGTAAAATATCCCCAATTTATGTTCCGTGTCCTTGGCTATATCACTGACATCCCCCCAAAGCATCCTTATACACGACCATTCACTGGCCAGTTGTTTTGAGTTATTTGACTTCCCGCAGTTATTAACCCTTAATATGCGTCAAAAATGGCCTACCAACAATCCCAGTTCGGTGACCCCCCTGAGGATCATCCCACTTAAGTGGCGCATATAACCCACTTCTATGAGGGTTTCCATGAATGGGAGGTACCCCAACATGGATGGTTTATAAGGGTAAATCCTATTAAAATGGACGATTTAGGGGTACCCCCATTCTAGGAAACCTCCACACAGGGATTTTTTAAAAAATAGGGGTTACTCAGCAGTTACTAAGTGGGATGATCCAAGCATCTATAGGCATTTCTTCGAACCCAGATATCGCTACATGTGTCGCCACCTATCCGTGGGCGGCGTCTTTGGCTTCTTGAACGAGGGTCGTGGTGTGCACTGCGGCGTCAGCGGGGTGCTATGTGAGGTGATGGCAGCTCAGCGAAATTCATGGGAAATGAGAGGAATCCATGGGAGATATTGGGAACATTGAGAAAAGTCACGGTTTTTGGAGGTTTCAATGAGATTTTCTTATTTGAGGAGAATTTCAGAATATTTCAGACCAGAATTCAGCAGATCTAGTTTGAGAACTGGGGAATCCATGTCCTTTAGCCTGGCTGTTCGATCCCCTGTTTATTTTGATGATTTTACAATACCCATGATTTTCTCGGCTCTTGCCCTGCCGTTTGAGAACCAGAGGGTATGGGTTCTTGACGATCGATCATCCCATTTGGTACTGTAACTGATCATTAACCACGCTGATGACATCTTATTGCAACCAAGTTTCTTCTTAATGGTATATACTGTATAATTAATTATAAAAGGGCTACGCCCTCTGCCGCTGACCCCTGGAGGGTCAGGTCTGCGTGAAACTTAGTGCACCAACGGACGCTGGTGCAGGTGTGCAATCCATTTTCGTCGCTTGCCTTTCTGTGCTTCCACCATGGCAACAAACCATTTAAAATGTATCTAACCGAAAGAAGTTTAGAAGTGAAACTTCCGACAAGAGGGCCATATCGAAAAGCAGAGGTGGGAAGAGTCAGAGAAGAGCAGAGAAGAAGCAAGAAGATCAGAGAAGAGAAAGAGTCAGAAGAAAGAAGATGCAGGTGCGCGAAAGGGTAGAAAAGTCGCGAATCACTGTGTGTTTCCAATGATTTGTGAGTCAGGAGGGTCGAAAAGTAGGCTCGCTAAAGCAGCAGGTGCGGAGCCATCTGGCCAGATGAGAGATGAAAAATTGCACGGCTTGTGGCGCGAAGCACATTTCAAAGTTAAAATGTAGAAAACACCTCCGCTCCGGAGCACTTTCAGACGTTGAGATGTCGAAAAAGTGCACGCCGTTGTGGCGCGAAGCACATTTCTAAGTCAAAACGCAAAAAGCGCACCAGGGTCGGAACACTTTTGGAAGTTGTGCTCTCGAAAAAGTGAACGTTGTTGTGGCGCAAGAAACTAGGTCCAAATTGGAGCTTTCAAGCCCCCAAGACGTTGCCTTCGCCACACCGAAGCACCATGCTACTGTAGGACGGACCTATGCCAGCAACCTCGCAAGCCACCAAAAGGCTGGCTTCGCCGCTTGCTTTTCCATGTCTTGCTAGCTCTTGCCACTTCCCTCTTGCTTTTTCACTTTTCTGTGCTTTCTAATTATCTTCTTGGTCTATCTCTTGGCCCCTCTTATCTGACGCGCTCCCCCTGCTGTCGGCAGGGGTCGGCGGATATCTTGCGAATGCTGTGACATGTTGGACCAGTCAGTGCATGTTGCAAACTTGGACTCCGCTGATTGTTTTGTAGTATAAGGCCCGCAATATGTTCTTAGAATGGTGTCCTGAAGCCTTTTCACAAGCTCGTGGCTGCACATGGAACAAAGTTGAAAGTTAGATCTCCAAATTCCCGCTCTCAAGCCTCCGGAAGCTGTAAGAAACTAGCTCCGAATGCAGCAGCCGGGCCTCCAAAACCGTGGCCAAGCCAAACGCCATGAGAGTGAAGGGGAGAGTGAAGGCGGAGGGGGTCTTTGGGCCCGCGGCTGCCTGTGCCTAAATGTAGCAGACACCATAACACCATAATGGTGAAAGCTTGTGCCCTGGTGCTGCTGGTAATTAAAACCGTGGGTTCTCCAGTCCCAAACACCATGAGAGTGAAGGCCGGACGGAGTCTTTGGGCCTGCGGCTGCCTGTGCTGAACGTTGCTTTCTGAACGGATTTGAAACTAGCTTCCAAAACTGTGGGCCTGCCAGTGCCAGACACCGTGATGGTGATGAATGCTTCTTGCCCCTTGCTGGTTGTAATTTCTCCTCTGACGCGCTCCCCCTGCTGCAAGCGGGGTCGGCGATATATAATATATATATATATATATAGCCTCGCTTTAGGGGAGTTGATCAAGGTTATCCAAAACATGAGGTCCGAAATTTCGGGAACCCCAAACTCCCATGGTTACTTTCGGGAACATCATCTTCTGGGGGGGAGGATTCCAGCGCTTTTTGGACCCAGGATTTGAGCATGAATTCCAATGGCACCTACGATGCCCTCATTTTGGCTAAGTCGTCCTTCACCTTGGCCGAGGCGAGATCTGAGTCGGCCCAGGTGACAAAGTTGATGAACATAACTTGGTGAACTGTTGGGTTTATGATGGGATATCTATAATTACTACAATTGATGGGGTTAATCAACTTGTAGCTGAGGCCTCACCTTGTATGCCGCTCCCTCTCAAACCACCCAGAAGTTCTTCCAGCACCCGAAACTCCGTTGAAAAACAAGGTCACGTCATAATTACGGACCCGTTGTCTTTGCGAGTTCTCAACATGGTCCATGCATAAAATCGGCAACCCTTACAGGGTTTCTGTTTTCTCTTTGAAAAACCGTCATCCATTTTCGATGGTATTTGCATGACTTTGAGGCTATGAATTCGCAGTTCTACCCATGTTTAGCATCCATGTGCAACACACGCGTTTGGAAAAAAAAAGGACTTTTGGGTCTCAGCACGTGGAGGCCAAGTCAGCCAGCTTCTTCAACGTGCTTGCGTCACCCCAACCCCCACGAGCAGCGGAACATCATCAGCTTAACATGAACGTTAACATCCCACCCCACCCCAACCCATGCTCAAAACAAGCATATTCCACGGGGCCGTACCTTCGGCGTGAGCAAAAACAAGGCCAAAAACGAAACTTAGTATGACACTCAGTCCAAAAAACAGCTCTCCATTCCTTTTAAATTCCAGGTTTGGATGGAGCCTATGCCCCGTGGTGACCCCTTAGCTGTGGGTTTCATCACCGCCGTCGATGGCGCCGCAACTGCACCAGCATCAGCTGTAGGGCGGCGCAATACCTGGCGTTGCCTGCAGGGCTGGCGCTGGCTGCGGTGCCGGCGCTAAGATGGGTTCCTTGGAGAACAGGGATATCTGTGGTTCAAAAGTAGGAACACCTTCTGAATTCACCGCCTTTTACTTTTTTTTGGCATCAGTTTGCTTATTATTTGGAGAGGTATACAGTACCTAACTTTCCGGCAGAGTTGGGTATGGGATATATTCTATAGGGACTAGTATCCAAAGATATCCATTGGGATGAATTAGCCATAGGGATTTGTCCCAAAATCAGATTATGGGACAGGATTCTTCATTATGTGAGTCGCTTATCAAACATATATCATCATATATCAATGTGCCAACTATCAATTGGTGTTTTGCCTCATGATGTTTGTATGAACTTCACCAATCAGATAGGTTAGCTTGTGGATCTAGGTACATCATATAGTGGAATTGGATGCAATTGGTTTCTGCGTAGTGAAACTCCAGAACTCGTGGGTTTGCTGCACTGATTTTGTAGACCTTGTTCGAGTCGTTCCGCGACGAGGGTCAAACAGTTGCGCCATGTTGGAGCTCATGTTGCGGACACGTAGGGTTGAAACGGTGACTTTGGACGATGTTGTGCCGAGATGAAAAATGTGAAACTTACATCAACTTACCACAGTGGGGAACCTTTTTTTTTGCGGAGGGTCGATCCTGAAAATGCAACCCCCCAGCTGGTTCACTCGATGCCATCGGCCGCTAAACTATCACGTCCGCACCTTCGGCGCGGGCAGATTTTTCACAGTATTCTTGGATTCGCTGTTACGAGATTTCAGCTGGCTTTGGTCAAGAAAGAACCAATCTATCCAAACTAGCAGCCGGCCTGTTGAGGGACAGTAAAACATTATTAATTAATTCATAGCTAAGGTGAAAACTAGGAAGTTCCAGATTCCAGGCCATTTCATAAGAGAGTTGGCACTTTTTGATATCATGAAGCTATCCAATCTGGGCAAACATGCGCATATGGGATGATGAACCCCAATCAACTGGCTAATATGGGTGGCTGTCTGAAAATAGGGTGCCTTCAAATTTGCTGGTTGATGATGATGATGATGATGATGATGGTTTACCCTTGAACAGTGTTCAAGGGTAAATCATCATCATACTTGAACACGTCATGAATCTACAATGAAAATATGGGTAGGCATTTTCAGTAAAATGGATAGGTCCCTGCAGATCTCAGGTGAACACGCATGAGAGGCCGTTCAAGGGGGTTTCTGCATCCTGTACATAGAACGGGTATGTCACAAACTCGGGATTAATCGTTCACAGCACAAATCTGATGGCAATTGTCTAAAGATCATAAAGTTTGGGTTCCCCAATTTTGTGAAATACCCAAGTCTTGCGCTTGAATTCACACATCAAGGGCTGCTTGTGCAAGCTTCGCTGATCAGTTTGAGATATTTGTCAGCCAATACCGTGGCACACGCCACCATTTTGAACACCAAACGCAGAGACTGTTTAAGGTCCAATCAGACCCAATCAGATTGTAAACTGAGACTTCGCTGATGGCAAGTTTAGAGTGTTCAAATATGTTCAAATGATCAGAGCGGAGGAAAATTGTATATACTAAAACCGCAGCTTGAAGTGCACTGGATAAATCTGGATAACAGTTTCTACTGCTTTGGTGTTCCACCCAGCATGTTTTTATTAGCAGCCAGTAGCTAGTTCCTTTGATGTCAACGCCACCAGCGCGTTCAGTGGCAGTTTAGAAGCAACGCCGTAAGTAGGGAATGCCTGTCAAAAACTCGGCGTTGCGCAGAGGGATTCGAGAGGGTGTTGATTGTAAAGTCTGCATATCTGATTATCCCAGACAATCGATCCAAACATGAACTACTGATAATTTCCATATAATTTCCATCTAATCATATGATTATACTATTAGTACACAATGCAATATCAGCAGGTTTCTGTGGAATCAGCACTTGCTCACCATTCTGCAGCACACCTGGGGATCTTCCCGAAGCTGGGCGACCCCTTAGCGGATGCTTAAGATAAGGCTTTGTTAGTTTATAAACCCTGAACAAAAACACTCCTGAAATTTCCTGAATAACCCCCCCAATAAATCTTAATAACCCCTTGATTGTTGGTTTATAAATGTTTACAAACCTTTATTCCCAGCTTCCAGTTGAGCACCAGGCCGCAAGCCGCTTGCAGTCGATGGTACGAGCCGTGGATGCTAAGAAGCAGCTGCTTGGACCACCGATCACGGTGCACTGATGGGTCGTTGAATTGTTACTGTTAAGAACCCTTGCAAGGTGATGATTTTATGATGGGGCCCTCTAAATCTGATTATGTGATGAGCCCCCCTTAGATCCCTAGATTTAGCGGTGATTTTTCTGTGGATTTATTGGTGTTTTACTGGGATTTAGATGGCTAAGTAGGCGAACATAATTCAAATAAGGGTTTATGGATGTTTATTGTAGATATAGCCTGGATGTTAGTGGGGTTATTGAACACCCCCATTCTATGGTCCCAAGTATTCATGCACCTTCCCTATTGAACCATGGCTTCAACGGGGCGTTTAATATTGTGGGAAGTAATTCCCAGTGACTACCCATTTATAAGGTATAGCAAACCCCCAAATAGATGCCGAAGAGTTTGAAACCTGGAGGTGATCGGCAAGACATCATCTACGACTGGAAACACTTGCCAACATCTATAACTGCGGACACTTATAGCATCAACAACTGGTCTTCATCCACCAGTGGCAAAATGGTGACCATCAATAGTGGGATCTAAGCATATCTAAACAATGTGATGTTAACCAACAAAACGATGAGTCATGGAAATGGTCATGCCTTCAAAACTGCTTAATGGTTTCAATTTCTTCGATTGTTCAATCTTAAAATGGGATAATAATCGCGACCTGAGAGTTTCAGGGGGTTGAAGCCACCAACTTCCCATCAAAATTGGACTACTTTGTGAGTCTCATGGTGCCACCCTTTGTAGCCGTGGCCAGTCAACTCAACCAACAAAGCTAACATCATTGGAGGGTTCCTAAAATGGGGGACCCCAAAATCATCCAAGTTATTCGTTATGATATGTTATGATCAATGGGAAAAAACAATCATTTGGGGCACCAATAGTTTAGGAACCCTCCATCTGGAATTTCATAGTTTGATGTCTACTTATCATGTTTACGAGTTTGATCATCGGATGTCGGAGTAGCAACGCATTGGATTTCCAATCGAGCTGCCGGGTATCAGCAAGAAGAATGGGATTGCGCCAACCAAGCGGAGATATCTACAAAAAGGGCTGTGGACTCAAATAATGTAGGAAACCCACTAATAAATCTACCATTGGGGGATGGGTTATGTTATCCATTTATGGTGATGACTTGGGGATGTGAAATTGAGATTACCACAGCCATGTCAATGATGCAATGATAAGATTATGACCAAAAACAGTCATGACATGTCACTGCCAATCGAGCTTTCAGGTTTTACTTCGATCAGGTTCCAAATGCTTTCAGCTGAAATATGGGATGATGCCATTTTCTGAGGTTCCATGTGACAATTTTGGGCGATCTTCTTGCGGAAATGCCAAGGGTCCAACTTTTCAACCTGCCAAAATGCGCTATGCTTCGCTATGCTTGGCTGAGGCTCAGACAAGGAACACTAATGCGAAGTGCTGCTGCACAATGGGTCTGGCACACAGCCGGAGGTATAGGGTTTGATCGATCATCCACAAAAGGACGTTCCGGCCCTCAAAGCGCCCTTAGAAAACGGGACAAATACCATGAATAGATACCATCAAATAGCATCCAGTGAGGGTCCAAAGTTTATCTTCTGCGGCTTTAGAAATTTTGAGAGGCAAATTGAATCAACTTGATGAAACGTATGTAATATACATAGACATACATACATACATAAATACATACATAAATACATACATAAATACATACATATTTGGAGTAAATTAAGTTGGCAAAAATAGGTTATACCCCAAAATCCTATGGCCTACAACCTCATTTTCCCATTGAAATTGCAAGTTTGGAGGATAACCCATATCCAATATCATGTTAAATCTGTCTTGTCGCCAGTCGAATTCCACTGTTCGGCGTTCATCTCACCATCCATTGAAGTTTACCATATCTCGTCCAAACTTATTGTTGATTTAAATCCAACTACTGAATATACATATTGCTGTTGGTTATAATATCCCCAAATTGTCCTTGTTTTCGCTGGTTAAACTCCTATTTTCTTGATTATATGCCCAAATTGTAACCATAAGTGTCTCATTGCAAGTTTAACCCACTTAGAAATATAGCCAACAATCGCAGTGTTGCTCCAATCCATTATAGACATATTATAGCCACAAGGGTGGACAATTGGTAATTTTCTTAGCAATTTTCTTCCCTTTGTACGTGGAGAAACCCTCAATGAGGGGTACATTGGCATTGCAAGGATTTCTCCCAATTTTTGAGTGTTACAAAACTCCCAATTTTTGAGTGTTAAATCCCAGTAGTGTTAACGTCTAGTTTTTTCAAGTTAACTCCTATTTTTTCATTCGACTCCCAGCTTTTCCAGTGGTAAGTCTGGTGAACTTCCCCAATTTTACCCTCTGGTAAACTAACATAGCTATTGAAAATGGCCCATAGAAATAGTTGATTTACCTATTAAAGTGGTGATTGTCCATACCTATGTTGAACTACCAGAGGGTTCTCCATGTTGGTTGCTTAAATCCCCATTCAATTCCCATTTTTCTTGGTTGAATCACCATTTTCCTGTGGTTTTCGTATGGTTTTCCCACAAGATCACCATGTCCAGCCTCAATTTAGATACCGCCGCAGATCCAAACCGCCTGGCGCCGGCACCGCGCCGTCCGTCGCTGCAGCGAGCTGCGACAGAAGCAGCGGCAGCTGGCGGCGGGGCTGCGGATCCAGTCGCATTGGAGAGGACACGTGTCGCGGAAGAGTCGGGGAGCACAGGAGTCCCAGGAGTCCCAGGGGGGGATGGATTTCACCAATATTTTAGCCTAAGCACGTCCAAAAGAATTGTGGCAAGGTCCATTTAAAGGGTCGAATGAGGTCCAAAAGAAGTATAGCCCATATTTATAGGGTTATCAATGGTTATAAGGTTTTGACCAGTATGCGGATATTCCGGATAACCAACTATTTATAGAGTTTTAACTGTTTCAGCTAACAGATGATGGTTGGTTGATGGTTTTTATGCTCACTTAATGGAATTTACTGGGATTCCACAGGGATCTCTATATACTGTCTTATTTGTTCAAAACCTCTCTTGTCTTAATTGTTCAAAGCCTCTGTCGGTTGATAATGATATCGAGATAATGGGGATTTAAAAGAACATGTCAATTTCACCCATCATCAATATGGGCATATGCTGATAGATGATGGTTGGTTGATGATTAAATTGATTAAATGGGATCCTAGTATCCAATATTATCAAATATAAAATGGTTATCATATGAAGTTAATGGTGGTTATCACAATCCATGAACTGCCAGTAAGGGACGAAGTCGCGGGTCTTGAACGCTCAGATGGATGATGGATGATGGAAAAAAACGACTCTTGAAATGGGGAGCTTAGGCCAGAAATGTGGCTTGTATAGCAAGATATTGCAAGTTATGGCACAAGAGAAGTACTGAAGTACTGCATATTGGACCCAGAAGCTCATGACAACCTGAGATTTGGCATAGCCGCGCATAGCCCCGCCAGCTCCAGCCAGTATCCCGTTTCATCTACTGCGTTTATCATTCTTTTCCACATTTAAATAGAGTTTTTTTAAGGTAGGTCCAAAGCACAAAGTTTTTGCATTGTAGCTATCCCTTTGTGCTTCGGGCAGACATTTGGTGTGCTTGCACTGGCTCAGTGTCAGTAGTTTTTCTTTTTTGGCATGTGGGCCTTGCCTTCTCCTCGCATTGCCTGTGGCAGTGTTCGGGGTGTGCAGGACGTCGCTTGCTTGTGTACATCCAGATCACATCAGAGTTCAGCATTTTGAACCATTTTGAGGTATCCATAGGTATCCACAGTTCAGACCTGTTGTACTCCTAGTTGGACCTTATTTTTAGACACGCTCAAAAGTATATTGGTGTCTATTGGTATCATTGATAATTTTACTTCGTTTCCAGACTGAAAGACACACCCCAAATCATATAGGTTTCATATTGTTACCATATCCCATCAAATATTCCCACTATGGTCGGTAAAATCCTATTCGTGGATATATATATATAGTGTTTCCTCTAATAGAGATAGTTGGTTTATATCCCTTTTCTTGATGATTAAATGACCCAAATTGCAATTTTCCCCTACTATGGTTGGTTGTAGCTGGCGCCGTGGTGCGCGGCCTGTGTGTGAAAGCTTTTTTTTTGGTCTTTTTTTGTCCTTGTTGGGGTGGGGTGGGGTGGGGTGGGGGAATAACGTTCATGTACGCTTGCTGAGCGACGTCATGCTACGTTGAGGTAGCGTTCTTGCACGCTTGCACATCTACGCTGTGTTACGTTGTTGTAGCGTTCTTTAGCGTTCTTGCACGCTTGCATATCTACGCTGTGCTACGTTGATATAACGTTCTTGCTAGACATGTATGTTAATGTAGACTACCCGGTTACGATGGGACCATTATCTTTATCTTGAACATCCTCATATGTATAACTTCGTTTATCTAGAATTCCCTTGCAGACGATGACGATGATGATGATGATGATGATATGATAAGATAAGATAAGATAAGATAATGCTGATCATGCCTGCGGCCCACAGGCCGCTGGCCACGGCGTGACCTGGTTGTAATCCACGTGTGTTGGTTACAGAGGCCATTGTTTTATATTTTGTGTGTGTGTGGTTTCACATGTTTTTTGTGTCTGCAACATATTTTTGATATTGTTGTTTGGTGAATCTTTCATGTTTGTTGGTTGAACATAGTTGCTTACATATGGAAATGGCTCAAACGATGTCAAGGCCGCAAGGCCAAGGGGACCGCAGACTCTGTTCATTGTTAGTATCCGATCCATCAACTTTAAGGGATAACTTTAGAGAAACACCCATATTTTCTTAGATTACCCTTGGTAAACTAACATAACTATTAGGAAAATCACAATTTTTGATGGGTAAATCAACTATAAATGGCAATGTGCTATGTCAAATTACCAGAGGGTATTTCGTTTTTGTATAGTCCATTCTATTCCCATGATATTCCCATGATGGTGGGTTTTTCTAGCATTTTCTAGCTCTATTTTTCCACTATATCCCCACTATACAAGGCCCTCCGGCTCCCTAGGCACTACTCCCATCTTGCGACGTAGGCAGGTGGCGGCTTCCCGCCAGGGTCCCAGAAGCGATTTGAACATTTTGAACGATCTGAGATGTTGTCTCAAAATGTTGGGAAAACATGGCAACATGTGGAAAAAAACACCAAGATAGTCAAGATATGTCAAGATCCTTTGAAAAATCATTGAGCATTCCTTGGCTTGGAAAATAATTGGAAGATCATACCCCAACATCTCAGAATCATTGCATTCTTGTTGGGGTATGTAATTCTCGGCATTTTGAGAAAACCAGCTGTGTTTTACGCAGAAAGGCTACAGCTGCGCGTATATGGGTTCCGTGACGGCGCCCGAAGTTTTGATCAGTTGAAGATTCGTCAATTTCTGTCATATAGTTGGTGATACATCCTATGAAATGAGATTACCCAATGGCCCTTTGATTGGTGGCAATTGACCCGTATATTTTTTGATAGAGTACTCATGAACTAGTTCCATTAATGGTTGCACTACTTTCTTTGTGGGTGACTTATCATGACTGTTGGTGAAAGATGCCATAAAATTTGGGAAAACCGTAATTTTTCCATCTCCAAAATGGTGTACTGGTCCCAACTCAAATCATCAATCCCTGAGGTTTGCAAGGTATGCTGCGCATGGCACGGGCGCGGGAAGAGGTGCTGAGGCGCGATTCGATAAATTGTGCAATCAACTGAAAGAAAAGGATATGAGCCATTGTCAAAAGATGCATTAGATACATTTGTGGTCATGAATATGGGGATATCATGTGAATATCATGTGAATATTCTAGATTTAAGCATGAAACATGGGGATGTAAGGTGTGGCCCAGTAGATGGCTAAGTTGGTCTTTAACCCCCATCAAAAATATAGTTCGATATATGTATCCTAAACCCAATCGTTGTTAAACTTATGTTCACCAACTATTAGACTCTGGTAGACTAACTGACTAACTATACCAAAACCCAGGATGTTTATTTCATAGCTAAATCAAGGAGTTCCTGTACTGAGGGGCAACGATGTTGCGGGGAGCCTACGGGTATGGCACCTGCTTTTCTAAGTTAGTTTCACATCCGTTTTCACAAACCATACCTGTGGCACGCAATAGCTAAATCATCGAAATCAATGGTTTTTACTGATCAGACTGAGACCGTGAGGGAAATTGAAACTCTGGGTCTCTATCGTTTTAATTCTGTGTTTTATTCAGCTTCATATCCGCTTCATTGAAAACTCATGATATCAATGATATCTACTTCCTGTGTGATTCAGCTTGTCTTGGCATGTCTTGGCCACATTGAACTCATCAATACCAATCGACAACCACCAGTTTTGGTTTGGGTTTCAAAGCCATGTGTTGTCGAAATATTTTCCAGGAAGAGACCGCTCCAGATAGGTACGCTAAGGTGTTGTATGTATGGCGGATATATGCCATGTGTAAGTCGAAGGCCCCGTAAGACGTCACCGGTTGTAACTGGGTATAGCTGGTTCTAGTACGTTATAGCTACATATCACGTTATATCAGTTAAGCCAAGTTGTATCACTTAAACTGGTTTATAGTTATGTACAGTAGTTATATATATATCATATTATATATATCATATTATATATCATATATATCATATTATATCATATATATATATCTATATATGTATATTATATATATATATATCATTTATATATATGTATATCATATATATATATCATATATATATATCATTTAGTTATAGCTATAGTTATAGTTATATATATATAGATATATCATGTTATAAACCCAAGATATCATATTAATAGATCATAGTTATACAACTTATATCCCCATAAACCCAACAGTTCACCCAGTTATATCTGCGTGCCTCGGTACAAGGCTTCGAGAGGAGCGGCAGCTCACGGAGTTCGTGGCCATCACCAAGATCCAAAGCCTCATGCGCCATGGTGTTTGATCAAGAATGGGCTTGATGAAGCCATGAAAACATGAGGAAAACATGGTGAGTTTGAGTGATTTCAGTCTATTTCAACTGACTTTAGTTGATTTGTTGGTTGATCTTGAGTAGTTTAGACTCATAGAACCCCCACAGATCTGATATCTTTCTTGATTCTTGAGCCAGAAGTATGAGGGGTTTGAGCCAGACGTATGAGGAACTTCAATCCAGAAATATGAGGATGTTCACCAGATAGGTATGGCGATATCAAAATGAGGATGAAAAGGTATCGTCTTTTTGAGCAAAAAAACGTGTATTGATTAATTACTCTCCGACTTGAGGGACTGACAATGAGAAGAACTCTGGGTACTGGCCGAAACTATGGAGGAAAGCATCTCTTGAATGATTAGATGACTACTAATGAGGATAAGACTGGCACACGCAACAACTTTGCATCAACAGTTTGATCCCCAGTTTCAACGGCAGTTTCTTGGATGGTACAAAAGAGCCTCCAGATATATTGGTTTGGTTTGCCCATCTGCACATAGATATGTACCATAAATCCAACAGTTAAGCTGGTGGTTCAAGTTGTAATCAACTTTCATATCTATCGTGCTGAACCGCCTATTTTGATGGGTATAATCATCATTTCTGTTGGATGCCAGGTGTAGATGGGTGTCATCCACTGGTTTCATCGCCATTTTCCCCATTAAACTGGCCATTTTCGGGGTATACTAATACCATAGTATACCTCATGTAAGCCTCGCTGTTAAACAATTATCCATGGTATCCCCAACTATATGGAGGTTTCCTAAAATAGGGCTACCCTCAGATCATCCATTTATAGATGGATTTGCGGTAAAAAAACACCAATTTTTGGATACCAATGTTTTAGGCAACCCCCATGCTCCCCCCTTTTTTGATATCCCACCGGTTGCAGAAATGCCACCATTCTTCCATCGGTAACCACCTTGCAGGCGTAGCTATCAGGCCAGGAAAGAGGTGCCCTGCGCTCCTTTTGGTGGCTGAATCAGAGCCACTTTTGGTATCTGATATGGTGGTATCTTAAAGAATTGGACCCCCAACTCATCCACTTTTGTTTGGGATGTTCCATTATAACCTATGGATTAAATAGGATAGCCCCAATGGAAACCTCCATCTACACGTATCTGGCGTGTCAGGAGTCTGGAGCAACCACGATGGTGCTGAAGTTTTGACCCGATTGATATTAAGAGTTTTGAACAATACGTGGAAAATGAATAAACATGGATGATGTGTATATATATATATATTATGGATTCAGTATGATAATGGGAAGTCAAGGAGCTACGAACTGAGTTTCCCAGTCACATGATAGTTATTGAATCAATTACAAGGTTGGATGACTAGAGAAAACTGATTTGTTGATGCCGTACCGAGAATATTGGATGGACATCGAGATAAATCGATGATGATGATTCTTTTGCCGGCATAAACATGTTTTCTATTCTGATTTGCGCATTCTTTCTAGATGTTGATGGGTACAATGACATGTTTATCTTGAGGTTGCTAAGATCCTTCTGATTCAGGAGTCTTTTTGGAGATTTTCTATTTTTGGCGAAGATTTTTGAAAGAGACCGCACGCAGTGACTGATTGATCGATCACAGTTTGATTGAGAACTTGTTCAAGCGCATTGTGAAGCTGCTTGCTTGTTCCACTTATGGGTTCGTCTGTAAACAGGATCCCCCGTTTTATCTAGTGGTTAATCATCAGATTGCAAGTTATATATCCCAATAATCATATATAATATATATATATAATCAGTAAAGATCCCCATGCTATTCTCATCATTTTCCAACTTTGCGAAGACATTGGATGGATAGTCCCCATTTCAATGGGACGAAACGCCTAAATCTTTCACACGTAGAACACCCGCCGGAGGTGACTCCACAGCTTCAAGAGAGACGACGTCAACACTGGGCATCTGTGAAGGTGGCCCTGTGAGAGAGCCTTTTGGAGGGTTGAAGTATGGCCTATATAAATGGTTGTAGCTCGGTTAATTGTTGGGTTTATTTGTTTTTTTTGTGATTTGATATGATCTAATTGTTTTACTGGAATTTAGATCGCGAAGTTGGGATCTACAGAACTCCAATAACTAGGATTTTAAGGGGTTAGAACATTTTATAACCATAGTATTCATGAGGCTACAAAGCAACTTACTACTGGGGGGAGCCTCACCTTGTACGGCTTCCAGTTGACAGTTGAATGGAGGGGTGGGGGAATCATTTGTTGACATCAAATACTGCGCAAGAATGTATGTGATGAACACATGGAGAGAACTTTTTTCGTTGAAGTCTAGATTCCATCCAATTCCATCCAACAAAAGGATGGTGGGTGAATGTATCCCTTGATTTTTCGACGTAACACTGGCATCCTCTAAATCCCTGAGACAGATCGTTGGAGCTGGTTGTGATTCCCCAAAGGGTTGGGCTTCAAATGGAATCCCATCCCTATATTTTAGGGCTATGCCTATGCATACCAAAAATTCATTAAATCACTATTATTCCAATAAAAAACTTCCACTTAGATCCCACCAAATCCCATTAAATCCTATCAAATCCCATCAAATCATCCAATCCCAGCAAATCTTCAAAGAGAACAATCCCACTAAATCCCATTAAAACACCGTTAAACCCATCACTAAATCCCATTGAAATCCCATGAAATCTCGAAGAGATCCCCCGGAAGGTGCAGAGCTCCTGGCGTCGCCAGATGGCGAAAGCCGAGGCGATGAAACGCCGTGCGTGGCCTGGCAGAAGCGTTCTGAAAAAAGGGGGTCCTGGTGGCTGCGAAAAGATCACATAAATATCATATTATATGATATATATATACATATGATATAGTTCTATGAGTAATTATAGTTATTACATTAGTTATATGGATATAGTGGATATTTCTGAAAGGATATGATGTTCTAAGATAAGATGTACCCTGGAGTAAACATACAAAAAGGTGTGGAAAATCGATGTGGAAACCCTAGAAACATGTTCTGCAAATGGCGGTGATGAAGAAAATATATGGTAGTTTTCTGGATAGTGCTGCCTATATATATATATATACACGTGTAATTCCATACAATGCCATATATATAATATGTGCATGCATAAATTATCCAGATATGTTGAACAACATATATATATATATACACCCATACTTAATACTAGTAGCATATAATAAGGAGTGCTATTTAGTTTTGGATTTTTTTTGCGGCAGGTTTTGGTTTTTGTTTTGGGGTTCCTGGTTCTATGCTTTCCTGTTTCTCTGATTTTCTGCTTCTCTGCTTCTCTGCTTTTCCTGCTTCTCTGCTTTTCTGCTTTTTGCTTTTCCTGCTTCTTTGCTTTTCTGCTTCTCTGTTTTCCCTGCTTCTCTGCTTTTGTACTTCTGTGCCTTTCTACTTCTACTATTCTACTTTTTCTTTTCTTCAGTCATGTGTTTTTGCTGCTGTACTTCCTGCTCCTTTGCTTCTTTGCTTCCTGTCTCTACTGTCTCTGTGTTTTTCATTGTCTTGTGCTTTATTCTGTTCTGTTTGTATCCTAAATGAAACCCTAGAGAGAGAAACTCAAAGAAACCCTAAAGAAATCCTGATAAGAAACCCTACATGAAGCCCTAAATGAACCCTGAAGAAACCATAAATGCACCCTAAAGAAACCATAAATTAATCTCCTAAAGAAACTTTAAATGACACCCTAAATGACACCCTTAATGACATCCCAAAGAAACCCTAAACAACACTCTAAAAAAAACTAAATGAAACCTTAAGTGACGCCTTAGCTGAAACCCTAAATTGACACCCTTAATGAAACCCTAAATGAAACCCTAAATTGAAGCCCTAAATGAAACCCGAAAGAAACCCTAAATTGAAACCCTAAATGAAACCCAAAAGAAACCCTAAACGACACCCTAAATGAAACCCTAAAGGAGCCCTAAAAGAACCCACTTGACGTTTAGAAATCTTGAAAAGAAATCCTGATAAGAAACCCTGGAATGAAACCCTAGCGAAAGCTTAAATGAACTCCTGAATGAAACCTTAAATTGAAACCCTAAATTGAAATCCTAAAGAAACCCTAAATGAAACCCTAAAGAAACCATAAATGAAACGCTAAATGAAACCCTAAAGAAGCCCTAAAGAAACTCTAAATGAAACGCTAAAGACACCTTAAATGAGACCCTAAATGAAACCCAAACTGAAACCCTAAAGAAAACCTAAATGAAACCCTAAATGAAACCGTAAAGAAACCCTAAATGAAACGCCAAATGAAACTTTAAAGAAAGCCTAAATGAAACCCTAAATAAAACCCCAAATGAAGCCCTAAATAAACCCGTAATGAAACCCTAAATGAAACCTTAAATGACACCCTTAATGAAAGGCTAAAGAACCCTCAAGAGACCCACATGAACCTTTGAAGTACCAAAATGCAGCAAATACCATGCAAATGAGAGGTTGAAATGCCAAAATGTGACAAAGACCGTGCAAAATGGAAGGCGAACATGGCCAAATGTAGCAAATACCATGCAAAATGCAAAGTGACCATGCCAAAATGTAGCAAATACCATGCAAAATGACAGGCTCTAGTTCCAAACTGTTGCAAATACAAGGCAAATGGTACCAGGAAGGAAAGGCAACAAAAAAAACCAAAACCTGAGGCAAAAAAAAATACCAAAAACTATTCCACACCCAATGATGCAGTATAATAAATCTATATATATATATATAGTATGTGGATTTGTGTAATGATTTCGTATGGTACAGTATGATATTTGTTGCAGATTTGTTTGACATAATCATCTATGGTGTATATACAATTGTTGACTCACACATGTGTGTTTTATAGCTTCGGGATGGGATGGATTCAGTTGACCTTCAAAGATGGAGATGCCAAGACCATCGCTTGGTGCGCCCTGTGTTGGCGTTGAAAGCACCTGCGAGTTCTTTCCAAGTCGATGGTTCTTGGCTAACATACACTGAGAACTGACTTCAATTTGCAGCACTTCCCAACTCATCTCAGTATTCCCCCATTTGGTTCTTAATGGGACATTCAAACATTCTTTTTTTAAGTGAAAAACATGCAGGTGCAATATATGGACCCCTACATCACATTGCTTCATGTACGTTGCTCCAAATACCACACATTCCCCCAGCCGCTGCGGATCCTCTAAGGCAAGACGTGAATCAGTTGCTGAGCAGTTTGCTGGAGGGACGTCCAGATGAAACCCTAAGGGGTGATGCCTGGCTACAGAAGGCGCGGATGCGAAGGGAGGGAAGTTGGGGGATTTTGGGCAGAACTTGTGGGAAAATAACGATGGTGATTTATTGGGAGATCGATAGAATGGGTTATAAGATGTTATAAGTTATAAGTGTCAAGAATTGGTCCAAAGAGGTCTAAATGTTAAGGTTACATGAAATTACTAGGTTGGATGAGCAATTTCACAGGAAACCAGGCTTTGGGGTTGGAACTGGCAGTAGGGAGATGATAGTAGCAGCTAGGCTGGCACCACTGAAACTTAACCCCTAAATAGCTACATGAGTGCTCAGCCATACTTCGCCCAATGATCATTCGAACTTAGCTATTACCCATTCATGTTTTGCATATATTCCCATCTCTCTAGTATTAAAATGTATTAAACACCCCCACAGATGTGCAAATCCCCTCCTAAACCATTTTCTCTGGGGGATGTTTAATAGGGGGAAGGGATTGATTGAAGGATTTCCTGTCGACAAACATGTCAATCAAGGGCCTATTTTCGGAGCTCGAAACCTTAGTCATGTTGAATCAGTTTGGATCAAACGTTTCGGCTTGGAATCACACCTCAGTTTCGAAAGGTGATGTTGAACATTTTGGAGGAGTTCTATCATGTTCTATCCATTTTTTTCTTGAATACTTTTTGGTGGATGAACTCACATATTTTTCTATTCCAAAATACAACGGCGAATGTTAGGTCCTGGATTAGGTCCTGGATCCCTTGAGGTTTTCTATCCACTGGCTGACTGGGTAGTTCCCAGAAGCTGAAATTGATCTTAAGTTTCCATGTTCAACCATTGACTCTTTCAACCACATGTTCATCTTCACTGACCATGTCGGAAAAAAACAGGTCACTGCGGCGTTTGAGTGGAAAACTCAACGAGATGTGGAATTGGAGGACTGGTGGCGAAATATAGTCGCCCTCCAAACCTCGGGCGTTTGAAAGTTTGAAAGAAATATCATGAAATGTCTATCTCCAATGGCTCCAATTTTGTTCGATTGTTTTTTGTTTATGCTTCTTGAATCCAAGTTATTTGACGAAATTCACACATATGTTTGCCGCCAAATCAAGAGTTATGCCCATAATATTCCCCATGCATTATCTTGAGTTATTTTCTGCCCGATCTCCCATCATTTTCCCCGCCATTTCCACATTTCCGGTGCAGGAGAAGGAGCTGCGTCTTCGTCGGCAGTCGGCCTTCAGTCACTTGCCAAGCGCCAGTTTTGAGGACTGCGAAGAGAAGTAGGGTGAACCCCCAATGATTTAATGGTGTTTCGATGGGATTTATATGGGATTTACTTACATGATCTTACATGTATAATATATAATAATATATAATAATATATATATACATATTATTTATATATATATACATATTATATATATAATTATATATATATAACTAAGTTGGTAAACATAACTCCAATAATTGTCGGATCAGGGAAGTTTAACAGCGAAACATCGGGATTCAACCTGATTCAACCAGCAAAAAAAGGGGATATGGGTTTGTCAGTAAATCTGGTGTACAGTATCCCCTGTTTTGTGGCCATTGAATGGGGATGATGATGATGAGGAGGAGGAGGAGGACGATGAGGAGGACGATGACGAGGACGACGACGACGACGACGACGAAAACTGGTGGTATAGAGCACATGTTCTTGGTGATGTTTTGACATGTTTAGGATGATGATCCCTAGCTGTCATTCTATTTTTTCTATCTTTCTCCTGGAAAATCAGCATCAACATAGACAAGCCTTATATAACCAGTGAATAGTCGGGATATCCATAAGTGACATCCATGGTCATTGGTCAAGACCCAGCCTCAATGGATCAAGATGGATCAAGCCATCGAGTTGGGTCCAATTCTCTCCAGTGTGGCTTGACAGGTGCCCTATGGTCGTTTAGATTCACCATGATTCACCCCACTAGTTCGTTATATCTACATATATCTACCATAAACATTCATATATCTATATACCTTAAACCATGGTTAATTCACAGCCATATCTCAACTGAACGCTATCTGAAGTCCTGGATAAACTGGTGAAGGAGCTCAGCCGCCCCGAAAGCCTCTCAGCTGCTGCATTGCTGGATCGTTCGATGGTCACCCAGCGGCACGTGCATGGGATACGGTATGATTAGTATGACTGGGCTATAGCAACCCCAAGTTAAGTTAAAATTTGATAAAATCCGAGCGAAAGAGTGATAATGTGAACCCTTTCGATCTTGGGGATTGCTATAGATGGAATGATGGAGATTTATAATGATTGTATATAGATGCGGTATTTTGTTTTATGCATTTTTATGGGTTAAACCAACAACAAATTGAAGGTAAACATGGAGTATGACAGGAATAGATTAGGATTCCACATTCTTTCACCAACAAAAATTGCTTTTTTTCAGGGGTCGAGTCATGGGAAGTTGCCCTAAAGACGGCCACTTATAAAAATGGCGACTCCCCAAAGACACCTGGAAATCATAGGGACAACATCATAATAGCCATATAGGGCCTATTTTGTTGGGGACCCCTATATGGCTATTTATGCAGCAATATCGTATAACAGTCATAACGGGTGTTGTGATATACACATGAATAAAAACACAGATGTGAAGTTGGGATAGATGCAACATGATTAAATGAGCTGATAAATCGGCGGTGAGCGGTCTTGTGTGTGTGTATGTATATACTTATATATTAAATATATATATATAGATATATAGATACAAGCAGATATTGCTGTCCAATAAGTTCGAACATACTATAGATGTATACATGAAATCATGAAGAATAATGATATGTTGGGCATCCAACGTATCCAATTCAAAAGCACTATTGCTGGCTTTTTCAACAGATATCTAGGCACAAAACGGTTCAACCCTTTATAGAAAACTATCAAAGGACACTGAACATAAGGGGACGATTGGGATAACACCTCACAAGGACAACAAGTGCACATGGGTGCACTCAAAAGTGCAGATGGCGATTGCTCAGATTTATTTGGGTGTCATGTTTCAATATTCAGCATCATTTTACGAGCCTAGTGGCCTAGTAATTGCGAACTATTGCCAAGTGCAAGTGACTGTTCATCTCTACATGACATTACCATAGATTACTCAAACAGGATGTTCCAGGAAGGATCCATGTTGCATGAATTTCCATACCCTCAGGCATCCTCAAACAGCGATGTTTTTGCCAGCGAACTAAACTTCCAGTAAATAGATGAGTATCCCATCTAAACACCTACATTTATGATCATTTATTGATGTTTTTCCCATTGAAAAACTCTATGTAACATGTATGTTGGGTTTTCCCATGTTTTCCCATATGTTCCTATGATTTCCCCATCTAATTTTCCTTCGCGGCACACGCCCCAGGCCGCGGTGTGCGTTGCAAAGCAACGTGCGCGGCAACGAATGAAGGCCTTGTTGCAGACACAGGCGCATGGAAACAAAGGCCCGGAGCAGCTGGGATCTTAGGGGTCTTAAGGATAGAGATAGCTGAGGGATCTCAGGAATATTTATATAGCGATCTTAGGGATCTTACAGATTTAGGGATCTTTAAACTTGATTTGTCATGTACTTGGGTATAAATATGTACAAATATACACCTGAAGTTGCAGCAAGTGGCATCTTAGGTGGCAAAGGGCTCCGCTAACATGGACTGCTAAGCGCGGGTCTCCACTGGCAGCTCATCAAGCTACATAGGGACACCAAAGGTGCCAGGTGAAATTCATTTGTAAGTCATCAACTCTCCCAAAAAACGTGACATAAGTCTTACATGATGATTGGATCTGTTCATATTGGGATCCCACAATGCGGCTCTCATTCTTGGGAGGACGAGTTTTTCCTATGAAAATTAGCTCCATTTTTATTTGGTATATGATTCAACCCTAGACAGGCGATATGATGCTTGCTCACTTTGCTTCGGCCCCTATTTTTGGTCCAGAAAGCATCGCCACTGACAGGGCTCCAGAGCCTGATCTACGACAACGAGATGTGCCGGTCCTTGGCGGTGGACCATGGAGTGCGGGGTCCCGGAAGCCAAGGATTCGGAGGCAGCAGTTTGTTAGTTTGTTCCCGTTTTGTTAAAAGAAAACAGATGTATATATATATATATATGTACACACATATTATACATTATATATAATATAATATAATATAATATAATATAATATAATATATCATATTATATTATGTTATATTATATTATAGTATATCATATTATTTTATTACATTATATTATATTATATATATATGAATATGAGTTGAGGTTTTATGATTCCGTTTTTCCATCCAACAGATTCTGAAATAGTTTTGAAGTGCTGTTGTACTGCTATCCCTGAAGATCATCAACTACAATTATTACTGCTCCAGTAAATCTACATCCCCCTAAAAACATAAAACAATTGCGGATCATCCACATATATATATATATACAATTATATACATACATATACACATAAATGATCATGACATATATTCCTCCCAAATCTACATCCTTATTAATGATCAGTTCATCCACTGGCATAAAACATACGAGGTGCTGATCCGGCTCAACGCCGAAGACGGTGTGGCAGAGGCGGCAGGGGGATAGAATGGGATATTGAGACAAACATTATATTAAGATAACCATTATATAACATATGGCATATATATATATATATGTTTTAGAAATATATATATATATATATACATGGGATAGTGTGCTGATTAATTAGCCAAAAGTGAATCAATGAGTAATGATGGATTTGTTAAAGTTGACTCCTAGAGGATTCTGGGATGGTTCATGGTCAACAGAGCCATGTCACCTCTTTCAGAAACAAAGTCGCTTTCTTCACCCAGTTCCTATACCCTCTGGTAATTTGACATAGCTATGGAAAATGGCCATTTATAGTTGATTTACCCATTAAAAATGGTAATGTTCCAGTTCGTAACTGTTAGTTTACCAGAGGATAACCATTCTTCACTAGCCTCAGTTGATCGTCCCTGCTTGGCTTTGTTATCACGGAGTCGTGGAGGCTCCCCCAGATAGAAGTTGATTTATGAGCCCATGATATCAAGATACTATACTGTAGTTATATATATATATATCCCGTAAAGCTTAACGAAGTTATGTGCATCGGTGAGTGATCGGCCCGCAGGTGGGCAACTTGTTGCAGACCGCCTGGTCCATCGCCTTTCAACTGCGAAGTGCTGCGCCAATTGGTGGTGCCTCGCCGGCCCTTCACGTCCTCACGTCAGGTGGGGGCCGCGTTTGTGACACAGGAGATGGGTAGTGGTTGAATATGTCATAAGTAAATAGCCATGATCTAATTCTATCATATGTCATTAATATAGATAAGCCATATTACTAGTGTTTGATATATCATAATGGTTGTTAGCCATATCATATGTAAGCCATACCTAAATGATATTATATAAACTGCCATAGTGTCCAGACATTTTGGATATTCTATCTGTTGGTGGCCACCTAGTTGACCTGAATCCCGCCAAGAAGATGATGATCCAGAAAAGGGGTATCTCGCAAAATGGGGATTTTGATGAGGAAAATGATGATAAACCCCTGCGTTTTGGGGTAACCTTTTTTTCCGGCAAAACCCAGTTTTCTCAATCTCAGATGCTCTCTGAACCTATTGCCGACATCTCGGCTCCTCAGGTAAAGGTGTTCCATGTTTGCTTCTATTCTCAGGAGTTTCCTCCAGAATGGCTCCAGACTCCAGATAGAATGAATGAAATTTGCCAAACAATGTCGACATCCTCGATTGATTCAACATGGCAAACTGAACTTCACATGTCAAAGAAGTGCAGTAAATGATCTAATGGGAAGTGATAGGATTAATGATTCCCTCAATAAATGCCATTGAAGTCCATTAAATCGCTTTCATATGGGATTTTGATTGTTGTGGTTGTTTACCACTCTTGGTACGGCCATGATACTCCTAGTGGACTTGAAAGTTATTCACCAGCTGCTTGCCCAACCATTGCGCGTAAGTGTGTATATATATATATACTACCAAGTATATACATATATGTTAAGCTATAAATAATGACACATCATAGTATAATCACATTAATTACATTATAAATTATAATCATTGAATTGTAGTATACTCATTTTAAATCATTTTATATTCCATATATTTCCCGATGGAATCGCCTAAGTTCACTGATTCTCCACTCGGCACCAGGTATCCACTCCTTGAAGCGAAAGCTGCGGATCGAGATCCAGGGGGCAGGTGAGGACTCCGAGACGTTGTGAAATAGGTGGTTATGAAGTTGATAAAGCATAAGGTTATAGAAATATCATAGAAATTAAGTTAATTTGATGGGTTTTGATGGTGATTTCATAGTTTTATAGGGATTTAAAGGGATTTGAAATGTAATAGAAATATAATGGACTTATAATCGGTCGAATGGGATTTGATGGTGATTTAAAGGCTTTTGATGGGGACTTAATGGGGGTTACTGGTGAGGACTTTAGAGGATTTTTTGGAGGACACCATCATTTGGGGGTTTAACCATCAAAAATATGGGGATCAACCATTAAGAAACAACAGTTTGATGGTTATAAAAGCAGGGAATATAGTTGATACATGATGGTTCTCAACAAGGGATATATCAATTAGATCTTTGACAAGTACATGAAATATGTGGCTACTCTCCAGTAATTTAACATAGTCATGGAAAATGAACGAACGCGGACCATTTAGTTCAACGATTTACCTAGCAAAAACGTTGATTTTCAATAGCTAGTTAAAGTACTAGAGGGTCTTAACCTTCAAACATGTCAGGATATAGTTGATAAATGATGGTTAGTTGATGTTGATGTGTTGAAATAGGTTATTACTAATCTACCTGGTTCATTGGCGGTTCATTAACATAGTCTAGAATTAATGGGACACTTAAAACCAACCAGTTCTTCACGGGGGATAGGGATGGGGCACACCTCCGAGTTGGACGAAACACCAAAAGATGCCGGGTTCAGCGTTTCTAGGATTCGTTGGATGATTTTTCCTCAATCTTTTTCCAGTTTTCCAAGGAAAATAATGTCAGCTTTTTTGGGATTGCTATCATTGCTATCCCCTCAATACATCTTTGGACAAAGCATGGGTTGTTTTCCCATATTGGGGGATGATCATCAATCCATGTTCATAGGGATTTATATAGCCCTTATGTTTGAAATCCCATGGCATGGGACGGATGAGCATAAACCACATACCATTTTTTCACCATGGCACATATGGATTTGTCTGAGAATAGGCTACCACTTGAAGGGTATATGCCATTTTCAGACAGCCCCATATCACACATGTAGCGCTCATTTTTTAAACAGTAAATATGAAAACCAAATATATAATCATAGTAAGTTTGTTATATCCCATGAGATTCCAAGTATATATCATATCCCATCTTATGTACACTTAAAGCGCTTTACGACTATTTTTCTGTTTATAGATGGGGTTATCATTCCATAAAAAATTGCATATTCCCTATATCTCCAATTTGTTTCTCAAATCTCATCATTCGCATTATAATCCCATTATACTATCCCATTATCATACCATTGATGTCTGATATATCAGAAAATATCAGGAACTTTGATATATCCCATGATTTATCACATCTTATGTACATGATATATTCCCATGATACTGTGGATGGTTACGAAATCCTGCACCACTTTGGATGGTACCCATATAAATAATGGGATGTTTACCACCTATCAACTGGTGGAGATTTTTTCCATCCACAGTATGTTAAATTACCAGAGGGTAAATCCTATGAACATCATGAAATCCCATTAAACTCACCATTTCAGACACTCAAACGGGTCAGGAAAGGTAGAGGACTCCGCCGCGCTGAAGAGCTTCATGGAGACCGCGGAGGAGGCCTGCAATGAGGCGCGGCGCAACGGAGCCCGATGAGCCGAAGCCGGCTGTTTTTTTAATAGATTATACAATAGCTATTTAAGATACTATGTATATATGTAATCATATATATATATTAACAGATATTACGCATATATATATATATATAATTATATATATACTCTATGGCCTTGACCGCTTCTCTAGATTTATATAGCTTATGTGTATATATCATGATAAATGAAGTATATAATGAGTTGTAAATATTATGGTGCGTTCACCCGCTGAACTCTATAACAAAGCCAAGCAGGGACGATCAACTGAGGCTAGTGAAGAATGGTTACCCTCTGGTAAACCAACAGTTTGCGAACTGGAAAATCACCATTTTTAATGGGTAAATCAACTATACATGGCCATTTTCCATAGCTATGTCAAATTGCCAGAGGGTACTGTAGGTTATGTGTATATCATATATGAAAACGAGCTATATGAACTATAACGTATGTGTGAAGCTATGGGTGATTTAACCAAGAAAGTTTTGTGTAGATGTTAAGGATAAACCATAGGATTGGTGAAAAATATATATATATGTATTATGAATTAAATGTCCATTCATAGTATGAAAACATAGATCCAGGTACAAGTAATGATATGTCACGTCAACAGGCAAGTTTATCTACATTCCATATTGACTAACACACACATATATATAATATTAGTTTTAGATATGTAAAATAGATGAAGGAAGTGAAGCACCCGGGAAATGTCTGTGCTTACTGGTGGACATGGCGCGTCTAACTGGAGGACGGTCAGCTGTTTTTTTCGGGCGCCCAAAATGGATCCAACAAACGTTTCACCAAGGGTCCTGATCCATGGGCATTTTGACACAAGGAATTATGCTTGATAGATGATGAAAGGGATGGTAGCATCAGCGAAAAAGGGTGAACCATACTGTTCAAACCACTAAAATGAAAGCTTGGCTTGACATGACATGATTCGTGACTGCTTAGTTGATGGAACTGGGGCTCCTATCCAAGAAGAGGAATACCTTCACTGGAAAACGGGTTGAAACGCAAACAAAGAGAGGTTTTTGAGCAACATGGGGATTTCGCCAACTTAACTTGGGGATAACAGGAAGCGGGACCATCCCATTTCGCGGCTACTCAACGACACGACCGGTACCCACAATATACGAAATCATTATTATTGATGCCGAAGTCTTAGTTGATATCAGCGGTGATAGTCATGATGATTCCAACTACTACAATGCAATTGTCAGCTGACATAATCGCATGTAATATACATATATGAACATTCACTATATATATATAACTTTACATACATATATATATATAGATAGTTGAATGTATAACAAAATGCCTTTAAAAGGTGGCCCTGCTAGTTAATTTTAACTTGCTTTATAAACCCCACGAACTAGTTCGTTTATGAATCCACCATAAACCATAGATATTGGAGTTTGTTTTCCGACTTAGCTATCGGAAACGGGCCCCCACTTGTACAACTCAATGTGTTTAATGTTAATCAATTACATGACATGATAATAAAGTAAAATAAAACATAATAAAATAAAACATACTATAATAAAATCTAATATAATATAATATAATATAACATATCATATAATATATCATATAGTATATCTCATAATATATCATATAATATATCATATAATATATCATACTATATATTTGTTGATTCTGATATAATAAAAAATAAATTTATAATATAATATATAATATAATTATATTCAATAAAATATATTATATAATAAATATACAAAATAATATAATATAATACACTTTAATATATTATAATTAATATAGTTTAATATAATATAATATACATCAATATGATATGGCCTATAAGTACACTCACAATCATGTTTCATAGAATTGGATGATGGGAAAATTTACACTACCATGGTGAATCCCTCAAATTCGTCCGAGGCGGTTCATCGGGCCACGGAGGCTAGAAATGCCACGCTGCAGCCGTTGAAGGAGGACGTTTGGAGAAAATCCGGACGTGTCGCTATCAGAAATGATGATTTGCTGGTGAAGTAGGTGTGATTCAATGGGATTTACTGGGAATATCATGGAATATTTATATATACATATATATATATATACAATTATACATTATTATATATATGTGTGTGTGTAATGTAATGCTGTGCTGTGCTGTGCTATGCTATGTATTCCTATGTATTCCTATGTATGTAAGTATGTATGTTTGATTTAATGGAAATTTAGTGGAAATTTAATGGTGCTTTAAAGGGATTGAATGATGATTTAGTGGGGTTTCAGCGACGCTGATGGTGATATAATGGAATATTACTGGAATAGTCATGGAAGATTGGATATTGATACTCTCCAGTGTCATCAGCTACATGGGCTGGAAAATCCTCGGAGTAGGTGGAGTTTTAGTTGCCATATGTTGCCATGTAGCTGATTACCGCAGGGTGTACCACCTGGGATTTTTTCACCCAACTATGGAAAAACATAATTTCTAATAGGTAAGCCATTTATAACTGGGCCATTTTCATAGCCATGTGAAACTGAGGGTATATAATCCTGATGGGGTAAAAATCGACAGTAAATAGGGAGCACATAGGATGACGAACCCAACCATAGTGGGGAAACAATGGGATATACAGATATACACGTATATAGATTGTATATGTACAATACATATATACATGAATACATAATAATACATATATGTATAATATAAAATATATAATATATAATAAACAAACCCTAGTCCAATCCATTTTTAAATTGGATGTTTACCCCATGTGGATATGGATTATCATGAATAATGAAGATTTGAACCAATAATTGATGGATATATCCTGATTATCCAGGTGATTTTCTTATGGATAAAATTACGTCGCGACTTCACATCACGACTTTATGACGTAGATGAATGTAAATGATGGTTATTGGATGTATCTATCCCGTAATGTACCGTATTACAAGATGGTGAATTGTGATGGTTTATCTCATTTTTTTGGGATGTCTACCGCAGCTTGATATGGGCAAAACAAACATTTATTTCCATTCAAACCGAGAAGTCAAGGTAAATACAATGGTCACATTTAAACCTGGTAATCTACATGATTGAACATTTACAGTATGATGTTGTAAATCATTACAGTAATGAAAAAAGTCAGGTTTGTCCAGAAATGGCAATCTTAATGGGGAAACCGACGGTTTAAAATACATGGTTTTGGGGTATCCTGATTTTCAGACAATTGCCAAATGGGATGTTTACCTCCGTTCGACAATGCGAAATTGCCCACTTACCAACTGGACTGTACATCCAAGTAGAGTTTACATGAACCTCGGCTATCAGACTCACAGCAGTGCATTTGGCTGTGACCATGTTGGCATTGCCAGATTGAAATTGCGGTGATAGTCCCTTTTTTCCCTTCGCATCTTAGCCGTTGATGGTGGTTATTTTTTTCTGTTGTTGGAGCAGCAGTTCGTATCGTGCAATACCAAGGACTTTTTCAGATGCAAATTCTCATCGGATCATATCGAATTTAGAATGATTTAGATTCTGCGCTTGGAAGTTTCAGATTTACTGCACTGAAATCTCTTAAACTGCCAGTTTCAAGTTGATGTAAGTCGCACTTGGCAATTAGACTTCTGCACTGCAAAGGAGCTGGAAGCTGCACTCGCGGAGAGTCAGGCAAGAGGGCCTTGGCTCCGGTGATGGATGCAGTAGAGCCTCAAAATCCAGAGGTTTACCCTCCGGCAAAATAACATGGCTATTGAAAATGGCCCATTTATAGTTGATTTTCCTACTAAAAGTAGTGATTTTCCACAGTTATGTTGGTTTACCAGAGGGTATATCATAACAATTATCTTAATACAACTGCCGTGACATTTGCGGTACACGGTACCCCATTTTTGGGCTGACATTTTTTTCAACATTCCAAGTACACAGCAAGTAAAATAGATGCGTGAAAATGGTACTGTTTGTAAATTTGGTTATAGGGAGCTTTGGAAGGCGTGAACACCCTCATGCTTCACAGGAGAATGGCAGGTTGAGGCTGCCAAAGCGCGACAGCACGGTGGTTTGTCATTACTCCGAAAGATGGCAGTTGAAAAGCGAAAAGGTATTTGATTATGATCAGATGATGCTTGATGGATATGTCAATCTATTTGTATATTAGTATGATTATACATGCGTCATTATTTATATACATGTTTAATCATTTTTATATATTAATATGTATATATATACTGTATATGTATCATCTATGTATGATCTACCCTGGGGTCATCCAACTTGACTTCGTGGAAAATCCACCTGTTCTATGGGGAAGATCATGGGCACGCTGTAGGTGGCACTGAAGGACTTGAACGGCCACATCTCCAAAGTGCTACCTGAGGCACGGTGAGATTCGCCATGGTTCAGGAGAAATCATCCCATTTCGGGTGGAGAAAAAGGAGGTGTTGACGGTGTTGAAGGAATTTGACGGTGTTTCTCGGATCAAGCTTTTTTGGAAATTGATAGGTTTCAAATGATCATTTGGCGTTTTATTTGGATCAGTTTTTCTTGATTCGCAGGTGGCACACCCAAATATATTTTTTTAAAAAACTTGGAAGTACCCAAAAATCCAGAAGTCCAATGCTTCATCAAAATTCGTCCCATGAAAAATGCAGTCTGTGGGGCCTCCCACGTTTAAAACAAAGCCAAGTATCATTTTGTTGGCTGCACATAATCCTGTTGTATATTCATATCATACCCCATCTATATCCCAAAAAAACAATTAAACAAAGCTGGTTGCATATTCTTTATTTATTGGTTACATGTTCATTCTTCATTACTTACATGTCCCTTATTCATGATAGAAACCCAATTCTTCATGAACTTGAAAAAACTGTAAAATAAGTCTTAACTTATATCCCAATAAACCATAGACTTAAATAACATAACAACGATTAAACCACCATATCCCAATCGTTCCAATTGTTCTTGTTTATGATCTCCTTCGGGTTCAGGTGAACGCGATCAAGGCGAAGTACAAGGAAGATGCGGTGGAGGCAAAGAGAGCATCAACCCAGTTCGTTAGCAGTTCGTTGGCTCGTTTGGTAAACATACGGTAAACATAGCTATGGCATGGTTGATTTCTATATTGTTGATAGATGTTGTTGATATATGTTGATATATTGAACGTGATTGAACTGTCGGTGAAAAAAACAGCTGTCGCTCCAAAAACTGCTGGTCACCTTGTGCTCACCTCTGAGCTGGGAATCTTTTTCGCCAGGAGTCTGGGTCAATCGACTGGGTAGAAACGTTGGTATCAATGGGATTATCTACATCCAGCTAAGAATTTGTCATTTTTTGCAGGGTATCTAAGATTGGCCATGAAATATACTAATGTAGTAAAGCCAATTCGTAAACCATCATAATTTCAGCATAAATGGGTGGTAAACATTTGATCGGTTTGCTATTGGGTTTACCACGCTATGTAAGATTGGCCATGGCTGCTTGGACCCACAAGATCGCCCGATTTTGTTCAGGACCACCTAACTATGTTGCTCTTGATCTTTTTCAAGACCGTTCAATACCAAAACCATAAGTTTTGATGTTATTTGCAGTCTTGGCCAAATGGGTTCAACTGTCCATGTGTAGTCTTTTTCATGTCGGTTGCCCATCCTGCTGATCGTCAATGGGCACAATGGCCGCGATGTTGCCGTTACCCATCAAACATGTGATTATCAAGGAAAGGAAACAAGGAATCGGTGACAACTCAGGGCACCGTAAGAATCTCTCGAGATATGTACAGAGTTTCTTAGGATACACAAATCATCAGAAGACCATTTTGGTGGCGGTGCAACATCGGAGGAACTGTCAGAAACTCTGGATGGTCAAGAGATTCACATCACACGGTCTAGTTTGGCTGCTGTCTTTCCATGCTACATTTATCCAGTGAAAGAGTCTATCATTGAATCATTGGCGAATAGGATTTGATGATCAAAATAACCATCAATTGTATATAGGTTGAATGATTTATCATAGGATTGTTTTTTCATCATGGGTTTCTCACAGTTTGAGGGTCTTCCAACCATCCCCGTTGGAGAACCATAAAGCATATCCCACTCAATTCTATACCGTAGCCCTTTGGGGAGGTATTTGAATTCCTACCCAACAAAAAATGTTTGTTTATTGAGTGTACCAAATCAATTCGGAATCCGGGCTGTTGTTCTGGGGATGGAAATCAGGCGGCTGCCGCAAATGTTCATCTTTTGGCCAGTTACTCAAAGCTGATTCTATGCCATGTGATCAAGCTTTGATGGTTCATCATTATTGAACGTTTTTGGAATTTGGAATCCACATGATCCAAATTTGATCATGTTTTTTCCCAATATTATTGTTGCGATTATTTCATGGCCCCTATTTTGATGGTCAAATGTTCACATCCCTGTCGAATGGTTGGTCACATACACGAATACAAGGAAAACAACGACCTCACGTCGAGACATCACTCGAGTGATGGTGAGATTTATAGATGATGTTTTCCCCGTGATATTCACATTACCTGTTTTTCCATATTTTTCCATGATATCTACCTTCTACATATCTACCTTCTACAGTATACAGGTATTTTTTTGAGTGGTAAACACTATTTTCAGCCAAACCTAACTATTTTCAGCCAAGCCAGTACATTTTATTCCCAGAGATTATATCCGCATTATATCACCATCAATTATTTGAGGGTTGCATTCCCATTATATCCCTGTGCGTTTGACAGTATATACATATATTCCCAGTATACCCCCATGTATTATTATTACTGTGAACATATATTGTTATCTTCATGATTTCCCCATATTACAGTAGTATATCAATATCGAGATTATATCCCCATGAATTGAGTTCCCAATTATGTTCGTTGGTTTAGATTCACCCCATGAACTAGTTCGTTATATCTACCATAAACCATAGTTAATCCATAGAAATCATTCATATCTCAACTGAACGCTATCGACTGGGGCCCCATCCGGGGTTTGGGCAGGCAGAAGCCAAGCTGCGTGAGGAACGGGAGATGAAGCATGCGCAGACCGTGGGAGTCCCGGAAGGGGCGTGACCCAAAACCGGTTTTGAGTGATTTTTTTCAAGAGGAATCATATTGAACTGGGGCTTTCTTAAATACGTAACTAATCTATACTAGTTTCTTAAAGTGGGAGATCCCCAAGTCACCATGGGTTTCAGTACTAGTTCATGGTCATCCATGACGACTGGATGATTTGGGGAGTAGCCCCATGACTTAGGAAACCTCCAAATGTTTTTTTGGTGAATGATGAAATTTATCCAGATTCATCCAGTTGGGGTTGAGAATTTTTAGATTTGACTAGCAATTTCTGGGGATATATATAATATATATATATAATAGGGACAGAGAATGACAGGGATACTATTTGGAGTTGCGTCAAAGATCCGGGACCAAAAAAGATCCCGTGGTTGACCATCATTTTGGCCAAAAGAAAGCCGTTGTTTTGAGACCATATGTACTTTTTCCAACATTGTGGCTTGATCCGCATACAAATTGGGTTTATGACCACAAAGCGTAAAATGAACAGAAGAGCAAATTGACAAGAATCAGCTCTTTTGGGCATATCAAGGGTTGGCCATTTTTCACTTGCCGACATCACCGTACAAGGATGTATTCTCAGAACCTTGCCCAAATCACCTTCATTGAAGTTGGTGAAATTCAAGTCAACCAGAAGATTTTGGCATGTTTCCCCAGAACCTTTGCAAGCTTGCAGAATATGTATATAGGTATATCAACTTAGTTGAACCATAGTGAACCAAACATCATGTGGATTTGACATGGGGATAGGATGGGATAGGGGCGAGCTAATGTAATGTGGATACAGTACAGGGCAGAACACTGCATGATGAGCTTCTTGGGAAGATGGTTTGCAGATGGTATTGCTACCCTCCGGACATCAAACGTGACAATGGAAAGTGTCCCATGTGTGGATGATTTTCCCAGTTTTAAACCTCCATTTAGTTCGGGGATTTTCCACTGCCATATTACCGGAGGGTATGCTCGAAGGCAATCGCGAAAGATCAAAATATTCAATAAGAAAAATCATGGATGAAGGCAAGCAGTTCATGTGGATTCCAGCAACATTCAGGACAAGTTCGCACCAGCAGCAACAGGTATATCATAGGTATATCTCGCCAAGAATAGTATATGTGTATACACTGTGTATACATATGTTTGCCGGAACAAAAATGGGAAAACAGACTGTACCTTGAGTCCTTGAGTTCCATTGTTTCGAAGCAACTTGTTCGGCCTGCAGCTGTTTGACCCGACTCCGAAGCTATGAACCATCCATGAAGCGTCTGGGAATGTTCAACTCTCCACTGGTTGCATCCCCAGTTCAACTGCTTTGCAGCTTCATAATCTTCATAGTAATCTCCCAAAAGATAGAAAAGGTTCAATGTATCACTATTTTTGCTAGGATTTTGCATATCCCATTTTCTATAATATCCCGTGTTTGAATGAACTATAAAATATGGATGAGAATTTCTATGAATTTCTATATGTTTGAATTGTCATACCCCATTTTTCAAAACAACTTAGACCAGGAATAGCATCATTCGCAGCGCCGCGTTCCGCGGATCACGGATCAGTCCGGACCTCCATGGCGCCGAGCGGTGCTCGCAGCCTGGAGGAAGACCTCGAAATTGGAGGCACGACACTGCAGACGAATGGTGGATTTGATGGGGATTTAACGGAACTTTAATGGGCTTTAATAGGGATGATAGTCCCTAAAATGCCCTAAAATATATTCTGCAGTCAGTACAAAAAAACTGTTCAAATGGGTATGGTTCAAAGAATCTTAGAAATGAGGCATCATTGAACCAAAAAAAATTGGTCATGTTTCGGATCTGAAACTGTGTATACACACCTATTCATATATATATATATATGTTATTTTTATATATATTACATATTAGTGTATACAAGTTTGGAATGTGTGTTTTTGTCTTTTGAGCCATACCCAAATGTCTTAGATTCCGTCGCTGAAACAGGGGGCTGCTTCAAAGGAGGTGACTAAGTACACTGGGACGGCGCTTACTTTGCCTACCAGGTGGGATAAAGTGAGTCATGTTGGTTTATGTTCAGCTTATGAATATTATATATATCCGCCATAATAAGTAACTTGTATGGTTGTAAATGGGCTGAATCAATTATAAATAGGATTTACAACTAGCTTCAGGTGTTTTCTTAATACGTCATCAGATGTAGTTGTAAATCAATTTAGCTATCCTTTGGGGGGCCCACCTTGTGCTTTTGTTGACCTTTTTGATGCAGGGAATGAGCCAGGAATCCAGCATTCGGATTCAAAACCTGACAGCATAAAAATGGGGACATGGTACATGGTATGGGAATAGTTATACATAGTAATACCATGGTACATAATGGGATATATCAACATAGTAATACAAGAATCAAGGTTCAAAACCTAAAACTACCATGTTGATAGTGAGCATGATGATGTACCATTGGAATTTTGGGTACCTCACCGGTGGCAGCCCATCGACAGTTTAGTATTGGATACCAGGCCCATTTGCACTGGGGAAGGTGAATCATCTACTAATGGTCAACATTGGTCAACCCTTCAGTTCACCAAACATGTCTCACAAACTGAAGCTGTGAGTCAATGAATTGACCCGAAGCGGTGTCATCAAGGCTGGACAATCATCCATAGTTCGATGATCCCAGCATTTTCCGCAACCATGGCTGGGATTTCCCAGGCGATGCACGACATCAATGGAAACTTTGGTTCTGCAGTGGCGCTGGCAACGTTTGATTCCAGCCATGCTTTGGTGACATTTGAGAGGAAACTATCACATTTTCCAAGCTGGTTGCTGGTTCATCAATGTGTTTATTTGCCATATGGGATCATATTCGGACCCATTCTAAGTATCTTAACTAACCAGTATTTATAACCATTTATAACCATATGTACATGGTAAGTAGCACCGATACAAAGTATCTTAGAATATTCAGTGACTTCACATTTTTCATCATTTTTCAATGCTGCCCTTTAAGGTCGCATATGAGTCGCATATGTTTGCCACATTTTCGGGACCAAAAAAGGTATCTTTGTCATCTTCGTCGGTCCAGGTTCAAGAAGCCGTGACTCGCGCAGTGGCCTTGGATTTAGCACGTCCCGTGAAAGCGACCGACATCTTGTGGTCCTCCTGGGAAGAGCGCCGGGGCAGTGGGTTACTTTGGTTACTTTGGCTAGGGCGGTATAGACAGTATAGACGGTATAGCCAAAAAAAAAAGTGATATAATGATATATAATGGTCATATGGTGATTTCATGTGGCAGATATAATGATGATATATTGGTGATACCTAAGGGGGGGACAACCAATTTTCAAACACACCACGGCCATATCATGGTGATATGCTTGTTGTGATTTATTGTCGGAACCCCTGGCTCCCATAAACGCCTACCATGACTGGGGATGGTTTATAGAACCCCATAAAAATGGTAATGACTTGGGGGGTGGTTCATGAAATTGAGTTTACCACATTCTGGGATATCCCTGAGTCATTGGTCAAAAAATACATGGTCGGTTCATGTTGGTTCACTGAGTGTTGCTTCGAAAATCCTTTGGACACCATTTTCTTCAAGTGCACTGAGTTTAGTTTGGCATGGAACGTTCGAATATCCTTACTTGTGTAGTTATGTAATGTTATATAGCTATAACGCGGTATATGTGGGGTCAAGACTTGGGTAGATTGCCCAAATCGGGATGGTCATCGATTCATTCATCGATAAAAACACAGGGACTTGCGCCGCATAGCCATGGCATGGGATTTTTTTCGACCAGGAAGACCATCCCAAGCGTCTGGCCACGTGACTGTTTTGATGGTCATGTGATGCCAGGATCATTGTTGCTCCCCAATCCCTCTGTCTTTGGGTCACTTGAATTGATTTGGGGTGGGTTGTGGTCACAATACTCGTTGGATCTCATTGGCTAACTCCCTATTTCTATGATTTTATCGTGTTATCTACCCATCAAATGGTTTGTTAAATCCAATCTTTGCCGCCCATGTTCCGCTAATCCCATGTTCCAACTTGGCCCGTGGCCACCTGCAGGTCAATTCCTCCATCTTTCGTACTTAAACCATCCTAATCTGTATCTATTTTGATGCTTAAATATCCCATGAATTGGTTAACATTATAACATTACAACATGGCTATTGGATGAACTATACCATCATATAGTATCATATAGTTATATTTGCTATACTAGGCTATACCTATTCAATGAACTACTTACTTACCTAACAACATGCTTGGTGATATTCCATGACTTCCATGTTATCATTTTTTATCAGTTCGAAGCTGCAAAGATTGCAGGAGAACGGTCAATTTCAAGCTGCCGTGGGAGTTCCCCACGTGGGTCTCATCGTACGAGGTGCTTGGAGCAGCACCAGTCGCACCGGTGCCCAAATTGATCAATGATCAATGTCGATTACCCTCTGGTGTCCTCAAAAAGTGTCAATTAATCAATTGGAACTCTGCAAACTCCTAGTTTTCATGGGACTTGGGGAAAATCATGGAAAATCCATCAAATTTGACCTGGGGAATTTTTTGCCATCTCCCAGGTCCCAAGCGGAGCTGGCCGCCTCGCATAGCGCCCTTGTGGAGTTGCAGCGCATCGCCAAGGCCAAGGGTCAGGCCGGATTTTCAGAGTTTAGCCATGTTTAGCCACAAAAGCGTGGGTTTCAAGGGGTTCTCATAGGGATTTCGTGGGTTTTTCATGGGAGGTGGTGAATTTACTGGTGATTTGTTTTGGTGAATTTCGAATGGGATTTAAGAGGTTTCATAGGGATATCATACTAGGGATTAGATGATAAGGTATTTGTACAGGGGATTAAATGGGAAGTTCAGTAGTTCAGCGACAGACATTGAAATTTGATAGAGGATTTGATGGGGATTGTGATCAACCGCGTTGGGAGAGAATGGGATACGAAAAGTGGTGATGTCATGAACTATTTGCCAAACTTCCGTGGTTAATCACTGCTAAATAGTAAAGTTTTGGGACATAACTCGCTAAAATGGTGGTGGAAGCGATTTAGATGGTGATACAGCTAATTGATAAAGGGTGGATTTGGCCCTTCGGGCAGATCAAAGATGGTCAAAGTGGGGATTTGTTCAACAAACATGGGGATAATTCAATGAAGAACAGTAGTAAAATTGTGGCGGATTGTGGCGGAGAAATCTGACGATGGAAACAAACACATTCGATAGGGAAATAATCCCATATTTGCTTAGCAGAGAGTGTATGAGTTTGTGTCATTCACCCTCGAGTAAACCAAAATAACTGCGGAAAATCAGCATTTGACAAATCGGAACTCATCGAACTTTCAATGCGCCATCTATATTTCATAGCTAATTACATTATATTACATTAAACTACCAGAGGTTACTGATCCATCAGACCCCCTATTTGGGCTCCAATTTTCTACGCCACGCCGTAGGTTCCGGTGACCATTAGCGGCGCCATCCCCCGACCTACCGCAGTTGTCCGTGCTGCTCTGCCGCACGCCGTTCGACCGGGTTTGGTCAGCGTGGCACCACAGATTGCCCCGGTGATGCCACTGAATGGCAGGGCGAAGATCTGCAAGTACTTCATGAAGGGATGGTGGGACTTGGCCAAACTCAACCTTGGGATGTCGGATATGTCGGATATGTTGGTCTGGGTCAAACGCTTTCAAATCAGATGTGTGTAGATAGAATATATACATACAACATCATACAACCATTCTTCTGGGTGAATATCCATTTATCTGCTTTAGTGTTCACCATAGTTGGGTCTTGACCTAGAACCATGTTTGACTTCAACTTTTTCGCCGTCATGGCTTTGAACTCGGGCGCCAGCTACCCGACCATACAGAGAAAAAGTGGCGCAAAGCCGAGGTTTTCAAAATAGGAAAATATGTAGCTCCTCCATGTTGACTGATGAGATCTTCCATAATCTTCTGCGCCTTTTCCACCTATCAACCGCCCCCTGCAGGTGCTATGATGGTCTCAATTGTCCCATGGTGCATGGGCCAACACCAAAGGCAGCCCCCACACCCACACCCAAGGCAAGCTGCGTGGGTTGAAGGGAACATTTACAGGAAAAGCATGGAAAAGCCTCATATGGATGTTTCCTAAGTCATGGACGTACCCCTTTGCATCATCCAGTCGTCATGGACCATGAATTCGTATTGAAACCCATGGTGACTTGGGGATCTCCCATTTTAAGAAACCCTCAGATTGAAGTATGAAACAATGGAAAAAGAAACGGATGTGATTGGGCAAATGCCATTCTATATGTTCTTTGGAAAAATAAACATGGAAAAAACGGCATTAATGTGGTAGACCCACCAATATCACTAACAAACCATCCCAATACCAGAAAAGAGTGGTACAAATCATCCCGGATTGGAGGTTCATTCGACCTCACTGCGACGTCACTGGATGGGGAAGGGGAATCCCCAAATGGCTTTGATTCAGGTTGGTGAATTACGATCAGAATATTAGTGAACTATTAAAAGGATCTAAAAGGCATTTTCCCCAATGAATCACAGTTATGGCCCTTTTGCAGGTATAAGTACTTATAACATTTATAACCACATTTATGGAATGTATACATTTATTATAACTAATAAATTGCCATAACTGCAGGTTACTGAATGCTTGAGTTTACCAGATGATTGGGATGGTTCTTCAATCAGGTCAACAGCATTGCGTCACTGGCAAACCATCCGGCAGTCTTGAAGGTTGGACGTCTTGTCGGTGGCCTCAGTGATGGACAACAACGACTGTAGGTTGACCAGATGGGGATGGGTCAAGATTTCTGTCAGAAAATGGATGGTTCAATATTAGGAAAGCTGGAAAATATAGGAAAATTGACCAACATCCGCTCTCTTCAAAAATTAAATTGTCAGTCGCCATTCACCATTTATTGCCTGATCATTCTTGATCTCAGGCACCGAAAGATACAGCAAGGGTGTTCACCAAATGATCGCAACAATGATCGGAAACATTGCTCCAATCACCGGTAGTTGGACACAACACATGGGTGAATCATAACACCCATAGCAATAGATGACTGGCTGGTGGTTGAATAAGTAGAGGATATTGATGGATATATCATCCTCCTGGGAATTTAGCCTAAAGACTTGAGGACATGATGTCTTTAAAAAACAAGGGACAGTTTGGCCGGCAAAAAAAAACAGTTTCATTTTTTAAGATGTATACTGTTGTTTAACGGTCTCCTATTCTTTAAGAGGCCTTCCTAGGAAGATTCTAGGAACTTGTTTTTTGATATGTTCATCAATGTTTTTGGGATTGTGTGTCAAATGAAAACCAGCTTGCCTGCCGCTTGAACAGATGCTCACAAGCAGAAGACGTGAAGGTGAGATGGAAGATGAAAACGTGATGAGTGAATGCATGTAAATGATCCCCCTTGGAATTTCCACTAAAAAATGCAACAGCCCGGGTTGTCGCAAAAAACGTTTTGTTAATGCAAAGCAGATGATTTTTCCACATGGCTAACCCGGAGTCCCCATTTTTTGCAAAGGCTTCCTAGGTCATGATTTTTTAGAGAACATTTTGAGGGGCAATAGACAAGCTCTTTGAATTTTTGCGATTTGCTAAAACTGTTGTTGTGCGCCGGCCATCGTTTGTATCGCAGATGAGCCAAACAAGTTTCAACATTGACAACACATTTCAACTGATTTTTCAACAAGGACATTCTTCAGGGACGCCGGACTATTGCACATTTATGAGAGTTTGAAAACAGAGCGTTTGAAAATCATATGGTGTCATCCCTCTTGGAAATTTCCCTGGCTAAAACATAAGTCAACCCGGGTTATCAGTTCCCCCTTGATTCTTTAGAGATTTAATTTGGAACCCTAAGTTGAGTTTGTCAATGTTTAAAGTGCTGGCCAAAACATGGCTCAATAAACACAACCAAACTGACACTAGATATGATAAAAGCAACAAATTGCATATATTGATTTATACAAATAAATATGTTTATCGTTTTGCAGGGTATAGCTCTAAAGAATCAGACACCAGCTCGAACCCAGTCCAGTTCTCATATCCAGACGTCCCCGGAAATCCCCAAGATCCCCAGGCATAACACCAATTGTCTCTAGAAGATCCATCGAAACTAAACCCACTGTGTCTGGAGGTATGAATTTATTTTTTAATGGCACCCTCCCAAAAAATACCCCAAACTGTGAAAAACTGCCAGGTTTTGCAGGGTCAACACGCCCTGAGCCTCTAAAGAATCAAAACACCAGCTCAAACCCAGTCCAGGTCTCATATCCAGACGTCCCCAGGAAATCCCCAAGATCCCCAGGCATAACACCAATTGTCTCTAGAAGATCCTCGAAACCCACTGTGTCCGGAGGTAGGACCTTATTTTTTAATGGCACCCTCCCCAAAAATACCCCAAACTGTGAAAAACTGCCAGGTTTTGCAGGGACGACACGCCCTGAGCCTCTAAAGAATCAAAACACCAGCTCAGAAAAACAGTGTTTTGGCAGGACTTGATTCTTTAAGGGCACCCTTTCCTGTGTCGGGAGGCAGGACCTGATTCTTTAGTGGCACCTCCCCAAAATATCCCAAGTTGTAGGGTCGACAGGCCTGAGCCTCTAAAGAATCAAAACGCCAGCTCGAACCCAGTCCAGGTCTCATATCCAGACGTCTCTAGGAAATCCCCAAGATCCCCAGGCATAACACCAGTTGTCTTTAGAAGATCCATCAAAACTCCTCGTGTCCGGAGGCAGGACTTCATTCTTCAATGGCACCCTCCACCAAAGAACCGGACACCCGGGTCAAAGCCTGAATACAAAGGGGGATATGCTGTTTACAATCAATTTTGATCAAACCAGAAAAATGAAACAAGAGTAGGCAGCCAAAGGCAACGCTTTGGCAGAAGCTTCTGCCATGACAAAAACAGAAGCCGCTAATCTGGCATGGGCAAAAGAAGGGCAAATTTCATCTCCGGTGTGCAATGGAATCATTTGGGTACGTTTGGTGTTTTTTTATGTTTGTTGATGTCCACATGGCTAACATGGACGCCCTATTTTTTAGAGGTTTACTTTCGTATTTGTTTTTTTGTGTATTTTTTGTATTTGTTGTAGTTGGTTGCCTGGGCCATGATTTTTAGATGGTCTTACTAGGTAGGCATTCTTTAGATGTGCCATTTCAGTAGTGCAAGGTGGACCTCAGACCTCCGTTTTTTGTCTATAGAATGCTGGAGTCCATGTGAGCAGGATAATTCCAAGGAGAATTGTAAATGCAAGAATTTGCGTTAAAACACCTTCCAGAGTTGAAGAATGTTAAAGATGTGCTTTCAAAATTCACCTAAAGATGTCTAATAAATTCCAATAATCCTAATATGGACACAAATAAATAAGTCTATATGTTCTCATATGATTGCATGCGCATCTTATTGATGATGCTTGACTGCGCCGTCGTCCATTCGACTGCAACTTGGGTATCCAATTCTTTAAAGGGGCACCCCTTCGTGTGCAACTTGGGGTCTCCAATCCTTTAAAGGGACATACCTGGCTACTGTGTGCAATCTTGGTTCATTGGGGTTAGATTCTTCAAGGCTGAAATTTGCCCTGGTTCGCATTCTTTAAGAGGCTACCAGTGGTCCCTTAAAGATTCAGGGGCCAGGGTCAGGACCCGAATTGCAAGGGGGATGATATATCTATAGAACCCCAAATTCCCAAGAATTGGCATTTAACCAATAAATAAATGATGGATATGAAGGTATAATGTGGTAGAATGGGATATTAATTGGTTGGTTTTTTCAAATATCTTTTTCAACCATAGAAATGGGAGGACGATCCCCCCACATGGTCTCCATGGTCTGCAAGGCTGGCAGCTTTACACCGCCGGTCACTGTGACAACGCCAGTGACAACGCCAGCTGTGAAGAGTCTGGTGAAGACGGAACTGTGCAGCTACTTTCAGAATCTTGGCGAAAGCTTGGCAAAAGTTGCCACTGAACATCCAGCAGTTAAGGGATGTTAAGGGACTGGTGGTGGAAACGACTGTTTCCAGCATGGAACGAGGGATATGATATCATCAGGGTATGATATGATATGATATGATAAACAATTATGATAATTATGGCCCAAAGGGCCGCAAGTGTCTACAATGGACAGTATCTGATATTATGATCGTTGGTATGGTGGATAGTAATGACATCATTATTGCGCGCACTTATGAATCGGAAAACATGTGGATTAGCATCCCCGTTTAGTCGTCTACTGTACCGGCGCAACTGCCACGGGGGGAATGTCCTCCAGTATTCCAACATGGCCACGGAGAATACCTCTGTACTTCTTGGTGACCTTTTGGGCAGGTCTCAGAGATGGTTGTTCTCCTGGTAAAACCCATGAGAAATGGGGGAATCTTCACCAACGAACATGGACTTTAGCTGTTGAAGACCGTCACTTTTGCCTTGACGATCAGACTCTGATGCGTCAGAAAGACAAAGCGTTTTTTTTCTATATTGTTTCTCCAACTTTGCACTTTCAAAAGTGATATTAATATACATTCATGACATCTTAAGTTTCCTGCTAGCTCTTACATACTCAGCCCGTACCTCCTGCAGAGGAGAACTTGGTGCCACAACATGATCATGTAATTCACGCGGTTCGTTGTTCAGCGCAAAGACTTTGTTAAGGGTAGCATGTTGGCATAGACATAGAACATGACAAACTCTGCATATCTCTACAAGCAATTTCAAGCAACGTTTGTTTGTATAAGGAGAGGTGAACAATTCTTATCTAGATATATGTCTGGTTTGTATAAACGCTTGATCCATAGACACTGGAAACACAGTATTGTTTGGTGGTTTTGAATATTCTTATTTGCAATGCCTCAATTTTGTGGTTGTGTCAAATATTCGGTTTTCCAATCTAACTAAATTGATGATGATGCTTTTATTATCATTATTGATGATCACCATCGACTAAACAAACGCATCGGTTGAAACTACCGACCAGCAACACATCGACTGGTGGATGGTCGCAGCCTCTCAATCACCAAGCAGTTTTGCACAACAAATCGGGTGAGGTTCGTCTCACGGACCAGGATCTGAACGTGCACAAATTAAGCTCTTTTCAGAGCTAAAGTAATATATCTACACTACACTTATCAATCTTATGTTCATCTGGATGTAGATGTATTTGACACCTGGATGCACATAGGTATACACACAGATATTGGATGAATGCAAACATACAAACATACAAACAAACATACATACATACATACATTCATACATCCATACATCCATACATCCATCCATCCATCCATCCATGCATCCATGCATCCATGCATCCATGCATCCATGCATCCATGCATGCATCCATGCATCCATCCATCCATCCATCCATACATACATACATACACACATACATACATACACACATACACACATACGCACAGACACACAGACACACAGACAGACACACAGACAGACACACAGACAGACAGACACACAGACAGACACACACACACACAGACACACAGACACACAGACACACAGACAGACACACACAGACACACACACACACAGACACAGAGACACACAGACACACACAGACACAGACACACAGACACACAGACACAGACACACAGACACACAGACACACAGACACACAGACACACAGACACACAGACACACAGACACACAGACACACAGACACACAGACACACAGACACACAGACACACAGACACACAGACACACAACACACAGACACACAGACACACAGACACACAGACACACAGACACACAGACACACAGACACACAGACACACAGACACACAGACACACAGACAGACAGACAGACAGCCAGCCAGCCAGCCAGCCAGCCACCCACCCAGACAGACAGACAGACAGACACACATACACACATACACACATACACACATACACACACATGATCTTTTATGTCTCCATGATGGCCACAGTCTTCAGGGGTTCAAAGTGTTCAATTTGGGATGCCCCGCTGACCGTTTGTCGCCCGAGTGCATCAGCAAGTGGAACAGAACGTTCAGAACTGGAACAAATCACAAGGAGCCACCATTTGTGTAAATCATCCGCGTTGCGTGGTGCGTCCTGGACCGCGAAGATCCAAACTTTGGTTGAATCCAGACAGTTATTCTCTAAAGGTTTTCCTGTGGGCATGAACCGCGGTGACACACTCTACCTGCGCCTTGCTGGCTTCAAACCAGAGTGGCGCCAGGCTGTTGTCATTAGTGGGAAGCCCCGGTAGGTCCCTGCAGCTTGCGGTGAAGGCTTCAAGAGAAGAAGCAGAGAGCAAGGCAGGCTTGCTGTCTTCCTTTCTGGTTGAAAAGGAAATCTTTATCCTGGTTGAGGGCGACGTGTCTAGACTGCGACCGACATACACTTTCCCATTTCGTGCGCTGGAGCAGGAGGTAGACCAGATCATAGAGAAGGCCAAGGACTTGCAGTCCTCAGACGAGAATGTGCAGTACGCCACGGCATCCAAGCACCATGCCGAAGAAGCGGCACAGAAGAAAAAGGAGGAGCTCAGTTCGAGCTCAGAAGAAGAGGAGTCAGAGAGCAGTGGAGACGAGGTGTTCCGGCTTCTTTCGAGAGCTGCAAAAGTCGGAATAGAGCCGGCTACTGGCTTCGAAAAGCGCGACAAGAAGAAAAGTTCAAAGATGACATCAAGGTACCCGCTGCTGGCTCAGAAGGAAGCTTCAAAAGGTTCCTCTTCAAGTGCCTTACCCAAGACCGAGGATCTCCTGAAAAGTGCTCTGAGCTCAAGCTCAACCAACCTGGATGGCAGTCAGTTGAATGCTTTAATCCAGATGGAGCTCTAGCACGAACTCCGGGGAAAAAAGGAGAAGAAGAAAGATCGACAAGAGTCCTCTTCAGAGAGGAGCTCTTCAAGCTAGGAGTTTTCGTCGTCAGACGAGGACAAGGAGAGGCTCCGTGGTGCAGGAAAGCCATGAAAGCTTTTCGAAAAAGCAAAAGGAGGATGAAGAAAAAACCAGAGAAACACATCCGACGTTACATCAAAGACGTCGAAGACTATTTGGGAGTTGGCACTGATGGAGCCTACGTCCTGACCGACTACACGAAGAAGCTGGCCTGGGGCAAGCAGCGCACATTGATGCGGTACCACTATGCTTTGTCAGACCTTCTTCACACGATCTTGAAGGGAAAGATGCAGCTGGCAGGCCTGAAGGTGACCCAGCTCCTTCGAGCGACACACCAAGCATCATTAGATCAAGGCGACTGGCGAGCAGCATGGCTCCTTCTGGATCTGCCAGATCCAATGGAGCGCCCACGCTTCGGTGGCGAAGCACAACAGCTGGAATTGGTAGCCAGTTATGTGACAGCCATGGCGAACCTCGAGAAGAAAGGAAGATGGCAATCCCATCGAGGCAACGAGGAAGATCCAGCTCTAGGAAAAGGAAAGGGAAAGCGAAAAGGCAAGAAGGGCGACAAAGAAGAAGAACCGCGACGAAGCTCGCCCAATACATGTTGCAGCTTGTCCTCCTCGCACAGAAGTTGATGAGGTGGCTGCTCTAATGAGTGCACAGCATGGATCCTTTTCCAGGTACATGAGGATCCACCAAAAGAGGTCTAATTGTGAGACTGGGCCATGTACACCCGCCCTGTGGCTGCGGATACGACTCTGTTCCCGTCTAGGGCTCCCGTGGAACCATCCACCGGGTAAGTCCCGAAATAGACGAGGCCCCCTAGGTAACAAGTATTGAGACGCTTATCATTGGATGCATATGCTATGGGGTTTGTTCAATTTTTTAGATAGTGGGTCCCCTAGTTCAACCCAAGCCATCGTATCGTCTGTTGACCGTGCCATCCAAGGGGAGTGGACTGCCCTTCATGAGAGCTATGCTAGGACAGTGTTTGCAAAGTTGCTTAAGTATTGTGCCCATCCTAGGGGGACCATGGATTGCGGCCCTGCTAAGCTCAACCCGAATTAAAAATAGCCAATATGATCCCAGTTTGAATTTAGATACGGCCATGTGTGGCGCAAAAGAGGTGGATCCCAGCCGCATCTCGCTGCCAGAACAAGGTCTCGATCCGCGCAATCACTTGTCAGGTCAGCGTCTTCAACAGTTTCTAGCTATGCCAGCAAAAATCCCACAAGCATGTTCTTTCACCAAGGACAAACCAGCCTGTCACAAAGTTGACCCAGAACGATGGCCTAGCTTGCTACGTAAACTCCATGATGCTGACATGATAACTTTCCTTCCTAAAAAGGATGTTTTGGCCGAGGGTAGAAAAAACATAAAGGGGGGTCTGTTTTGCGTGCCTCACAAACCGGAGTCTGACCGGCTCATCAACGAGAGACGCCCACTTAATGCACGCGAAAGGCGCTTGGAATGGTGCCAGCTGCCGGCAGGACCCATGTTGTCACAGTTGATTCTTAGTAAGACTGAGAGTGTTCGTGCTAGCGGCGATGACCTCTCCAAATACTTTTATCTCATCAAACATTTGGATGAGTGGCAACATAGGAACTGTTTTCGCGAGCCAGTAAAGGGCAAGCTAATGCCAGGTCTTGGGCTCAACCCGAACGAATGGTACCTTCCTGCTTTCAAAGTTGTTTGTGTGGGGGACACTAATGGACTTGACTTGGCACAGGCCACCCACGAGGCCATACTAAGGGAAGTTGGTTGCCTGCATCCCTCTCAGACTCTCGTGTATGGAAATGTTCTTCCCAGCTCTAATATTTTGGAGGGTTTGTATATCGATGATCATCTTGCTTTTCAAGTATGGGATAAGAAAACATACCGGGATAGGGGGAAGCAGGAGGACGAAGTAATCACGAGTAAGGCTAGGCAGCACTATCAACACTTAGGGCTTCCAAGGTCTGCCAAGAAAGCGTTCGATAAAGAATACTCGTTCAAAGCTTGGGGCACCAGTGTTGATTCTAATACGGGACAGGTATCCTCACCAATTGAAAAACTGAGGCAGATCGAAGTTTTGACACTCACCCTATTGAAGCATGGCCTTGCCTCCAAAAAGGCGCTGCAAAAGTTGGTTGGCTTGTATGTTCATCCCTTTTTGCACAGACGCGAATGCATGTGTGTTTTCCGCCATGTCTACCAGTATATGGATCACCTACCAGACCAGCATAGGATTCCACAGCACATTAGGGATGAACTTTGACTGCCGCTATTTTGCTGCCACTTGCCCGCTGCAGCGATATGTGGCCAGTTTCGGTGCAAATTGCAGCGACTGATGCAAGCTCGAAACGCGGAGGTCGTGCCTCATGCCTCACTTCAAAGGCCCTTGCAAAGACCCTTTACCGTTTCAGTGAAAAACGTGGGGAATATACCCGAATGGATTGGGATAATCTTAGCATAGACCCCCCGACTAATATGGAGCTTGCGCCAGCTGCGTTAGTGGACACTTTGCTGAAGCACCACTGGGTAACCACCCAGTCCACAGCCTTCTCCAGGAAAGAGCACATCAACTTGTTAGAGTTGGAAATGGTTAAGCAGGAAATAAAAGATAGGGTTAATGGTGGTAGGGGTCATTGCAGGGTTGTCAACCTATGTGACTCAAGAGTTGTGGTAGGGGCATACGCGAAAGGTAGGAGTAGTTCGAAGCAGATGAACCACCGCTCAGATCCTGCCCTCCTTGGTCACTGGCTGGTGACATTTCGTTATTTAACCTTTGGGTAAGCATGGATTGTAACGCAGCGGATCACCCATCACGGGGTAAGCAGATTCCACCACCTAAACCTGCTGTCCTTCCTGACCTTTGTTAGGCTACCAGCTCTTGAAAGGCGTTCAGTCCTTTAGGCCCGTAAGTGTTCAAAATTTTTTGGAACAAGAAACCCAGCGAACTGAAAATGAGGCTGTCGTTAGTGCGCTTGTTGGAGAAGACGTAATCCCTAGCGAGATGTCGGCCAATTCAACCACATTTCAGCCAGCTGTTGAACCAGCTTGCGAACAGTCTGGAGGCCAGCTTCATTTCCGTGAAATCTTTGCTGGACAAGCCAGATTAACACGTGAGCTAAAAAAGCTGGTTAATGTCAGGGCGCTGATCAAGCGGGCCTCAAAATCCAGGGGCCCACAGAAAATCCTAGATGATTCCTTTTTTGAACAATTGAAGCATGAGGCGCAGCAGCCTCGACAGTTGGGGCATTTTGAGCTACCATGTGGGTCATTTTCAATTTTGCAGCACTCTAACGGAGGTACCCGACGGAAAAATAGACTTCAGCATGTGAGTTGGAAGGGGATGAGATACTTCGTAGAACTCTTATCCTTATTGACATTTTGGTTAGTTCGGGGAATTGGTGGACCGTAGAGACCCCGTGCACTTCTTATGCCTGGTTGATGTTGGGAATGCAGAAGCTTGTGAATCTTTCTTCAACCCAAGAAGAGGTTATGCATCAGTGCGCCTATGGCTTGAGGTTAAGAGACCCCACGGGTAAATATAGGCCCTGTAAGAAACACACCAGGATTGTAGGAAACATGCCCGGTCTAAGCCAGCTCAGCCGAACATACCATTGTACGCTGTTGGAGGGGTCAAGACAAGCCGGCTGGAAGCGCAGGTCTGAACTGGCAGGCCACTATACGACAGCCCTGTGTAGTAAGGATGCCACCCTCGCAGCACAGGCTTTACAACTTGCATGACCGCATGGTTTAATTTTTTTAACTGGGATTTTGTATAGTTTGCTTGTAGTTTTTTTAAAAAATGCGGTTGGTCTTTAACTCCTCACTCCTAACCAGTAGGTACCCTAGGTACTCCAGAGAAGCCATGCCGAAGTCGCGACCGGCTTCCCCTGCACCAAAGCACCGAGCACAGCACTCGAGTAGACAAGTGGCCTACCGTTTCAGTCGCTTTTCTCCTGCATACAGAGCTAGGCTCCTGCGCGGGCTTTGTGACCTCCAGGATTTTTGCAGAAGGTTTGCTTGTGCCAGTCTGCGACAGTTGTTGAAACTTCCCAAGCTCGCAGACCACGAGTTTTCTAAGTATGTCATGATGAAATATGAAGATGGTAGGAACAGCACACGTTCTACCGTGAAGCACGCCCTGCTGGGCTGTCAGCACTTAGCGCCACAGTTGAAAGGACAACTTGCAACTGTCTGGGAGAACATGCGAGTTTGGGAGGAACAACGAAAACCCAGACTTAGACCTCCTTTGCCCATCCCAATCTGGGCCTTTATGACTGGACTCAGTCGTGCTCATGCAAAAGTAGCAGCTAATGCGAGGTGTCAGCGGGAGTGGTGCGTTTTTGCGCTAATGTTGGAACTAGGCTTATTATGTTTGTTGCGGCCTGGGGAGCTTTTCAAACTTCGATGGAATGATTTTGCGTTGCCAGGAAGCTTTTCTTGACTCATGCTGCGCTTAGATTTTTTTCTCCCAAGAACAGAAGGCAATTTGGAGATGAACAGTTTGTCACACTACAGAACCCAAACACCATTGAGTGGGTTCGTACTTTGTCGCGGGGCTTTGCAACCGAACTTGTGTGGCAGGGCACCTCTCACAGATTTTCGAAGTTGTTCAAGCAGATCTTAACGGAGTTGGGGGTAGCAGACTGCAAATTTACTCCTGGGAGCCTTAGGCCTGGGGGAGCCACGATGCTTTTTGGTCGTGGCACTAGCGTTTCTACTCTTCGATTTTTTGAGCGTTGGACGGTTGAAAAAAGCTTTGAGCATTACATTCAACAGGCAATGGCAGTTCAGATTCTTAACCGCCTGGATGAATGCACGGTGGCTAGACTATGCAAGTTAGGCCCCAAGTGTCTTGAACATATCCTGCTTCCTGAGTGCTTTCAGTGCCTAGCCTCTTTGCCCAAGTCGAAGCTGAATCACGGCCCTTCACTATTTGCGTGGTGTTCTGCCTATGCAGAGCTTACTTGCCAAGTATGGTAAGTCAGTGGTCAAGAGCGGACCGCTCTGAGCGGTGCCTCATATGAGTCAGTTGCGCCTGAGCGGCTTCAAAAAGCAGCCAACAGATACACTGGTGATGCGGATTTCCAAAAGTTTGCCAGATCCTACGTGCTGTTGGAAGAGTTGCAGGCCGCGGATGAGCCTGCTGCTTGTATCCCAGTTTTGCCCAGCGCGCAAACTCATTCCATGGAAGTGGAGCCAAAGTCGTTGTTGAGACGCTCGACCAACGCATGCTGGAAGTTGTTCGTTTATTGCTTGAAGTACACGTACGTTCGTTTGTTCTTTTTGTTTTTTCTTAAGCTCGGCCTGTTGATTCGACATTCCTTTTCAAAAGCAGTTGGCAGGCTCATGGTCACCACCGTCAGATTGAAACTGCGTCGTGCCATTTCTTTTGTAGTGATGATCTTGGAGGGAAATTTTGATGAGCTTGTTTATCAGCTGGGCTTGTTACTGCATGAATCTCCACCACAAGGATTCTCAATGCCTGAGGGTCCAGCAGAGGCTTTCAACTTGGCGTCGCATCTGATTTCTGGCCTTTTTGGAGCGGGTTTAACAATGCTTTTGAACATGCGGCGAATGCCAGTCCAGCAGTGACACCGCCTTCGGGTTGTTTTCCCGTCACGTTGTTCCTTTCTCCTCCTCCACCCCGCCTCTCTCCTTGTGGTGGTTTTGGGGGTCTGGGGCATATCGATCGATCTTTGCTTGATGATTGTTGTTTGGAGGATGCACTTCACTCGAGCCTTGTCGATTTGTGCCCTTTGGAAGGCCAACGTTAGCCCAGCTTGGCTGAGCACACAAGAACCGCTGTCGCCCCGTTGCACCAGACAAAAGGGCCGAGCGCGGATGCAGTGAATCTGGAGTCATGATCTTTTATGTCTCCATGATGGCCGCAGTCTTCAGGGGCCGCCGCCTCCCCTCCTTCCTCTGTGGCAAATTGATCGATCTTTGCTTGATGATTGTTGTTTGGAGGATGCACTTCATTCGAGCCTTGTCGATTTGTGCCCTTTGGAAAGCCAACGTTAGCTCAGCCTGGCTGAGCACAAGAACCGCTGTTGGCCCGTTGCACCAGAGAAAAGGGCCGAGCGCGGATGCAGTGAATCTGGGGTCATATACATACATCCATACATACATACATACATACATACATAATCATGCATAATCATGCATAATCATATATAATCATACATAATCATACATAATCATACATAATCATACATAATCATACATAATCATACATAATCATACATAATCATACATAATCATACATAATCATACATAAACATACATACATCATACATAATCATACATAATCATACATAATCATACATAATCATACATAATCATACATAATCATACATAATCATACATAATCATACATAATCATACATAATCATACATAATCATACATAATCATACATAATCATACATAATCATACATAATCATACATAATCATACATACATACATACATACATACATACATACATACATACAGACACACACACACATACATGCATGCATGCATGCATACATACATACATACATACACCTATATTAATATACACGTTTATATTATATGGCTTCCCGATACCCCTCCTGAACCAATAATATATGATATATAATTATGTAGATATAATTATATAATATAGAATATGTACTAGTTTCAAGCCTCCGGAATCGTTTCATGGGCTGAAAACACCATCTGTCCAATTCGCAGCCATGGACACCAGCGGCCGGGTGCGCCGGGGCGTGACAGATGACTCAATGAATTCAGAACTTGGAAGAAAACGGTTGCTGGGTGCATTGAGTGATTGGGAAATGTACTGGAAGGGACACCTTACCGGAAACCATGGCTTGTATTTTGTGCCATCATATAGAGGGTTTTCTCATAAGTTTTCCCTTTAACTTAGTCCTGGATTCAGAGAATATCCATGGTGGGTAGTTCCAACCAGCCCTGAGGCTGCGAATACCCGATCACTCAGTATTGTTCATTGTCTCTTCCTGACCTTTCCCCCAACCAGCCCTGAGGCTGCGAGGATCCGCAAAGCCTTTGGAGATCAAAGGCCTGGATGGATCTACCTTTGAGTTCCAGGTTGACGATGATGCAACGGTGGAAAAAGTGTACAAATACATCTTAGAGAAGACTGGGCTAAAAACGGGCAAGAAATTGTTGCTGACTTCGGGCTGCACTATCCTGGATCATTCCAGACCACTCCTGCAGCAAGTGCAGGGTGGAGAAATCAGTTTCATTGTCCAAAGCATCACTTTGAATGACTTTGCAAAAAGCTTTTGGAGCGCCATCGAAGCTGACACCAAAGAAAGTCTGACTGCTGAAGATGTGAACACACTACGTGCAGCTGCAATTGTTTCAATGCACTTGGGCGCAGATTTCCATCAGAGTTTGGCAGATGTCACGTTGCCGAGCAGCCTGCAGACCTTGACCTTTGGTGGGGATTTCAATCAGAGTTTGGCACGGGTCACATTGCCATGCACCCTGCAGACCTTGACCTTTGGTGCGGGGTTCAATCAGAGTTTGGAAGGTGTCACGTTGCCAAGCAGCCTGCAGACCTTGACCTTTGGTTGGTCGTTCAATCAAAGTTTGGCAGGTGTCGCATTGCCAAGCAGCCTGCGGACCTTGACCTTCGGTCGGCTGTTCAATCAGAGTTTGGCAGGTGTCACATTGCCAAGCAGCCTGCAGACCTTGGCCTTTGGTTGGGATTTCAATCAGAGTTTGGCAGGTGTCACGTTGCCAAGCAGCCTGCAGACCTTGACCTTTGGTGGGGAGTTCAATCAGAGTTTGGCAGGATTCACGTTGCCAAGCAGCCTGCAGACCTTGACCTTTGGGGAGGGGTTTGATCAGAGTTTGGCAGGTGTCACGTTGCCAAGCAGCCTGCAGACCTTGACCTTTGGTGGGGAGTTCAATCAGAGTTTGGCAGGTGTCACATTGCCAGGCAGCCTGCAGACCTTGGCCTTTGGTTGGGATTTCAATCAGAGTTTGGCAGGTGTCACATTGCCAAGCAGTCTGCAGACCGTGACCTTCGGTCGGCGGTTCAACCAGAGTTTGGCAGGTGACACGTTGCCAAGCAGCATGCAGACCTTGACCTTCGGTCAGCGGTTCAATCAGAGTTTGGCAGGTGTCACGTTGCCAAGCAGCCTGCAGACTTTGACCTTGACCTTTGGGGATGGGTTTGATCAGAGTTTGGCAGGTGTCACGTTGCCAAGCAGCCTGCAGACCTTGACCTTTGGTGGGGAGTTCAATCAGAGTTTGGCAGGTGTCACGTTGCCAAGCAGCCTGCAGACCTTGACCTTTGGTGGCGGGTTCAATCAGAGTTTGGCAGGTGTCACGTTGCCAAGCAGCCTGCAGACCTTGACCTTTGGTTGGTCGTTCAATCAAAGTTTGGCAGGTGTCGCATTGCCAAGCAGCCTGCAGACCTTGACCTTCGGTGAGCTGTTCAATCAGAGTTTGGCAGGTGTCACGTTGCCAAGCAGCCTGCAGACTTTGACCTTTGGGATTGGGTTTGATCGGAGTTTGGCAGGTGTCACGTTGCCAAACAGCCTGCAGACCTTGACCTTTGATGGGGAGTTCAATCAGAGTTTGGCAGGTGTCACGTTGCCAAGCAGCCTGCAGACTTTGACCCTTGGTTGGGATTTCAATCAGAGTTTGGCAGGTGTCACATTGCCAAGCAGCCTGCAGACCTTGACCTTTGGTGGGGAGTTCAATCAGAGTTTGGCAGGATTCACGTTGCCAAGCAGCCTGCAGACCTTGACCTTCGGTCGGCTGTTCAATCAGAGTTTGGCAGGTGTCACATTGCCAAGCAGCCTGCAGACCTTGACCTTCGGTCGGCGGTTCAATCAGAGTTTGGCAGGTGTCACATTGCCAAGCAGCCTGCAGACCTTGGCCTTGGGTTGGGAGTTCAATCAGAGTTTGGCAGGTGCCACATTGCCAAGCAGTCTGCAGACCTTGACCCTTGGGAAATGGTTTGATCAGAGTTTGGCAGGTGCCACATTGCCAAGCAGTCTGCAGACCTTCACATTGGCAGGCGTCACATTAGTCCAAGCAGTCTGGAAGCCTTGACTACTGGGTGGTTCTTGAATATGCCTTTGGACTCAGGTTTTTGTCGCCGTAGTGTGCGACAAATTTGTTGGCAAGCGGCAGGGTGCATTACTTAGACCTTTTCGAAGACGAAAAACGGGGAGATGGACTGGATAATGCCGAAAACAAACGTTCCAAAAACATTGGGGTACCGTAAACTTTGGGGCGTCCCTGGGATGGTGACCATGTGGTCAGCTGATAACTTTGGTCCTGTTTCCCAGTCACATAAGTTGTGCTGGTCAACTTCAGATGATGAACCCATCCAATGAAAATGATCCGCCGCTGGAAGGTTTACAATGGAAAATCTTCACAAAAACGATGATTTAGGGGCACACGCAGACTTGGAAACTTCCATTGAGTAATATTCGTTCAAAGGAGGGGTTTTACCCCTGGAAATTTCGGATGTGACCAGCACAGATTGGGGCGTCCATCCCTTGGATGGCAAATGTGGTTGGCAACTGATGGGATGCTGAAGGGCTTGACGACTTCACCTGCTTTGAAGTGTGTCACATCCAATTTTTGCTGATTACATCCCAGTAAACCAACATGAGTTTGGAAAAATATTGACAGTGATTCTTTTGAATGGCTAATTCCACTAGAGTTCACCAGAAATTGTCATTTTCGCAATGTTACTGGAGGGAAACTGATGAATCCAAGATCAATTTGACAGGAAACTTTCCTGATTCTCCGTGTGCTGGGAGGATCTCCAGAGTCGACCTAATCCTAGATTTGGATGAAGGGAAATGTACACGAACCAGGCCATATTTGGCGGTAAAAGCCATGGTTTCTCTAGATATTTCCCTTCCAGCTGGACAAACTGCATATCATTTTGTTTTTTTCAACTTAATCCTTGAATTTAATGAAGCTTACAGGAACCAGCCCATATTTTTGGTCATATTTCTACGTTCAAGAGGCAGCTGCACCAAAATTTTATCTAAATCCGCAAACTTTCCCTTTTACCCTAGATCAATTCTCATAGACCCAACAATCCTGATATGTTTTTCCCGTGGATGTTCGTAGATTTTCTATCTTGTTCTGTTGACTCATTTGCCACCGCATCTGTGGCGAACTGTGGCCCTGCGAAGGAAGGGCTGGTGCTATGAGGGGCAGAAATGCCCAAAGGCTCATGGCGAGGAGGAACTGGGACAGCCGCGACAGCCGCTGGCGAAGAAGAGAGGGCGAGATGGAGAGGACGCGGCCAAGATTCATTTGGATTTTTGGGGGAGATTGAAATCCTGGAGGTAGATAGGGTTTAATGGATTTATAAGATGATTTACATTATAACATCTATGTCTATATATAGAGGACATTTGGGGAGATTCATTGATTCATAACAAAAAGAGGATTCAGGCCACATTCAACAGGGAAACTCTCCTCCAGACCCATTTGCGCGGTCCATGTACCGTTTTGGAAATGTGAGACTTAGGGGTGCAACCAGATTGATGTAATTTTCCAATAACTTTCAGTATATCAGCCGAACATGATTGTTGTTTTGGTAAAGGGGTTGGCAATTGTTCTCAACGGTTGGACAAGTTATCAACAAAATTGGAATATTTAGTTATGTCATATGTAGATAAATATAGAATATTATATATATATATATCTCTCTCATTTTTGTCTAATATCTGCCACAGGTTGCGAATGCTAGATTCAAATTACCCAACATCTCCAAAGCTCTCTGAAGAGATTACGTGAGAATCTCAATTTGGATATTGGGAGATCTAGATTGACCTGGATTGATCTAACAGGTTGTATCTATATAAGGGTTTCCATAAATGGTGGTACCCCAAGTTTATAAGGGAAAATCCTATTAAAGTGGATGATTTAGGGGTACCCCCGATTTATGGAAACACCCATATGTATTCCATGAAACATATCATTAATGGTGTCGTGCTAACAGAAGAACGAAACCCTGCTATCATTTGCGGGAATTTCCAAGGAACTAAGATCATACTTTGCCATTTTAAGTCACTGGCTGCGTGAGAAACAGCCTATTTGTTGGTTGATGGTTGGTTCAGGGTTTTTGTGGTGCCCTATATCAATATTGGATAATATTGTATTATCACCGTCCATCCTAGGACATGAAATTGTTCATATGGTATTTTTGGTCATCGCGTGATCTGGCGGCCGATTATCAGACCTGTCCCGACATGTTGAGTGACATTGGGGCAACCAGCGGCCCGACAGCTTCAGTGTTTTTTTCAGTTTATAAAACCAAGAGTTTCAGCATGTTCCAACAACTCGTCACGTTGAGCTCAGCGATTTCCCCTGGGATAATCCTCCAAGTGCCGCAGGATGTGGGACTCACTGCTAAGCGGCTGAAGTCCAACGAGGTCGGGCGCGAAAAAATGGCTCACTGGTTCAATGGTTTATCAATGGGAAAGTCATCACCGGGAAATCCGAAAAATGGAGATTTTAATGGAAGCATCCAGTAGTCTTAAATGTTTGAGTGGAAGACTAATTGTAAATTCCACTAAGTCATAAATTCAGAAATGGAAGTTTAATGGGAAAATCATCAACGGATAGAGGATTTTCCACTTATCATCCATTGCCAGACATTAAACAATCAAAATTGTGGGAATGAACCAACTCAGAAGAATTGCAATGTCGCATAGTTAGCTGGGTCATGCTGGGTCAATTATAGCAACTTTTCCAGTTTAGGGGTTGGGTCGTTGAGATCTGCCCAGGGTTCTGGGATACCCCAGAGTGATAACTCCAGTTCAGAGGGAGGTTCTGGGACAGATTGCCTACTCAAGCTGAGCCAAAGTGAGTGGATTTGTTTGAAGGGGATTTCAGAGGAAACTCACGGTGCTAATTGTCAGAAGATGTCAGATGTTTTTGAGTTTCCAGCATGTTTTTCCATTGTTCCTAGGATCCTAGACTCCTAAGATATGTACTCGAGCTTGCGCTCAAACAAGAACGGACCTGTTGAATCCATGGAGAAAGGCACGTGGAAAACACATAGCAACGCAGCAACGCCTACAGATCCATAGATCCATGAATCTGCATCCCATATGAGCGGCCAAAATCCCATTGATAAGTCAATACAGGGGGTTATGAAATTGGTTTAGGGATTGTGATGTCCATGACCTGGCACCCTATCAGGTCACCGAGAAGTATATTTAATGGTTGCGGACGTATTTGTTTTTAGGCGTTGCAGGACACAGCAGAATACGAAGAGTGGCGAGACGAGAGACTGGATTTGGGCGTTGATCCAGAAGGGCTGAACGCTCAATCACTGGAATTGTGGCAGCTTGGTGCAGATCCTGGGATCCTGATTGATAGGGGCTGGGGTTCTAAATTTCTTAAGGTACGGTAATGTACGGTATAATTATTGGGGACTATCATGGATTATGATGGATTATCAGATTGCATGAAGTGGCAATTCTGGCAATTCTGATTCACCAGCCATGATTTGAGAGGAGTTCAAGCTTGTTTTTGATACTGCTCGGCTGGGGAGCCAAACAAGAAAGCACCATTTTGGGAGGTGATGATCCAATTTTAAGTAGTTGAACCCTGAGCAATTCGCTGGGATTCTTTTGTTTGTTTTTACCGTATCTTCCCAACTCTTCATCTTTCCAAATTTGGTCGATGATCTGGTCGATTGTTTGCACAAAAAAGACAACTACATGGTCTATTTCTAAAGTTCCTTTTCCCTGGTTCCCAGGTGTTTTGTGTTGGGCTATGGCAAAACTGCCATGCCGCCCCCGAGCCCCTGAGGTATGCGCAAATTTGCCTCATCTGCTCCACCCCTATCTCTGGGCTTTCGAACTGGCCGATCCATGCCAATGGCTCAAAGCATATGCCGCTAGCAAGGATATCGGGAGGCCTAAGCACGAATAAACAGAGAATAGATCGCTATTCTTGCCGGCATTTTTTTCGTGGAATTCATTGGGTGCACAGCAAAAATGCAAATTTCAATATTTGGAAAACTGCCATATTTGTTCATATGTGGTCGGTTAAAGCCTTCCGATTCAATTTTCTTCAAGCAAGCGATTGATTCCATGTCAAAAATCGTCAGTGCCCATCTGCGCCTCCAGGTCTGTCCTTGAAATCGTTTGGCACGTTCATCTTTGCTTCAAATCCTGGTGCCTGTTGTATCCTCTTGTGAGTTCCTCCAAGGGCTATTCTTCTCTACTACTTATGGAAACAAACAGTCACAAGGGATTCTTATGACCCATTTGCCCGAACCCTAATATAACCAGCCCCAAAAAGTCAGATGATATATATATATATTATATATATACCAAAACGAAAACCGCTCCGCACGGGAATATCAGAAAGGCTCAATAGCATCATGGAGCCATTTCCATCAGCAGGGCTTGTAAATGTCCCATTTTGATTCCTTTTTTGGGGGGTTAAACCTCACTTGAAAAGTATCTGTTGGAAATTACTCTCTAGTTATTTAACAAAGCTCTGGAAAATCCTCTTTAATCGCAAAACCATGATCAACCACCGAAGTATCATCGAAGTAAATGGGCTCTTCTGGCTTCCATAGCTAACAGTTAAATAGCCAGAGGGTATCTCTCCCTTTTTTTGTTGGCTGATCTTTCCATCAGCTCCGCTCCAAGCTCCGCGCTCAGGTCCAGATATCTCGCGCTAGGTGGCGCAAAGCTGAAAGACGACAAGCATCGACCGGATCCACAGCTCCAGGACGCCCCAGTGGCACCTGGTGGTTCAGTGAGATTTTGCTTGGGTTATCGAAGGAAGTTTAGAAGTCAAACTTCCGACAATATGGACAGATGAAAAGCAGAGCAGGGAAGAGGCAGAGAGAAGAGAAAGATTAGAAGAAAGAAGAGTAAGAAGAAAGAAGATGCAGATGCGTGAAAAGGTAGGAAAGTCGCGAAACACTGTGTTTTTCCAATGATGTGGGGCTCCGGAGGGTCGAAAAGTAGGCTCGCTAAAGCGGCGGGTGCGGAGCCAGCTGGCCAGATGAGAGATGAAGAATTGCACGCCGTTGTGGCGCGAAGCACATTTCGAAGTCAAAATGCACAAAACACACCAGCGTCGGACCACTTTTGGAAGTTGCGATGTCGAAAAAGTGCACGCCGTTGTGGCGCGAAGCATATTTCGAAGTCAAAATGCACAAAACACACCAGCTTCGGACCACTTTTGGCAGTTGAGATGTTGAAAAAGCGCACGCCGTTGTGGCGCGAAGCACATTTCCAAGTCAAAATGCACAAAACACCACATGTTCGCGCCACTTTTGGAGGTTCGGATGTCGAAAAAGTGCACGCCGTTGTGGCGCGAAGCACATTTTGAAGTCAAAATGCACAAAGCACACCAGGTTCGGACCACTTTTGGAAGTTCAGATGTCGAAAAAGTGCACGCCGTTGTGGCGCGAAGCACATTTGGATGTCAAAATGTACAAAGCACACCAGGTTCGGACCACTTTTGGAAGTTCAGATGTCGAAAAACCGCACGCCGTTGTGGCGCGAAGTACATTTGGAAGTCAAAATGTTAAAAACACGAGGGGTTCGGACCACTTTTGGAAGTTCAGATGTCGAAAAAGTGCACGCTGTTGTGGCGCGAAGTACATTTGGAAGTCAAAATGTTAAAAACACTCGGGGTTCGGACCACTTTTGGAGGCTCAGATGTCGTTTCGCGTGGCAGGCTGGAGAACCACACCCCGAACTCTTCACTTCAAAAAGACAATTTATTGATTGTCGCCAGGCTCCGCTACCTGTGCTGCCTCGCTTGAAAACCAAGCTTGGCAGAGGAGGAGTGATTGAATTTCGATACTCCCGCAGCATGTGCGGCCAAAAGATTCAGAGCGGCTGCCATAGAAGTTTGTCAAGGGATCACCGAAGCAAAGTATTTTCGAAGGGTCACAGAATTCAGAGTTTTTGTGGGTCAATGAGTCTTTATATATTCAGGTGCTGGCCTGTTCCTGGACTACCGGTTTTGTGCCATTGTTTGGGTGCCAAATTGAACCAGTCTGAACTCCTGACTCGCAAGACCTTGGTCAGTTGATGTCAGTGGGTTGGAAGATACAAAAAAAGAGGAGAGTGGGGCCATGCCCGCAGAGGGAGAGGAGAGGAGGGAAGAAGAACAATAACAAAATCAAGAAACACGGAAAAAGGAACAAAAAGAAGAAAGACAAACAGATGAAGAAAGGCATCAAGAAAAAGGACGAGCAAAAGGTGAATTAATCACGAGCAAATCACTTGAACTGTAGAAAAGGCTTAAATCACCCAGGTCCTGCATTGACTTGCAAGGACCCTTGGCACCTCTCCTTGAGAGCGTCCTATTTTCTGTATGTACAATTAAATGGGGTTTCAACGGGTTTGCAGATGTTTACGCCAGTGTTTCAAACAAGGACATGAACTTGGACAACCTCATGTTGAGCAGTGTCAAAAGCCCATTGGCTTACGGTTGGTATTGGGGCTCTGTTAATCGAAAAGGGATCAGCCAACAATCTTATTGGAGCAGCTATATGCTGCAAACCGGTAGAACCAGTCTCCAACCAGGCTTTTGACGCTGCTCACATTGTTTGTGGATGTGTTTTTCTTCCGTTTGTCCCCCCAACCTGGACAACGGGTTCAAAATATCGAAAACCTGCATGAGGTCATTTTGAGCAACTTGGGTGCGAAATTTACAGCTCATTATATAAGTAAGAAGTTTATGTTTTGATGTGTTCACTCAAGTAGTCTGATTCAATGAAGTATTGGTGGGTACATTCGTTCCTCCTCCTATACATATGGTTTTCCTATGGACTGGGGGGAAAAGGTCGCTGACACGATGGGTATAAAATGGTATAATTACAGCATTTCTGGGCAAACCCGTGATTCTGTGCTTTATTTTTGGCAAAATGGAATGCTAGGTGAAAATTTCTTCAAAGGGTACTTCCCAAGCATACGTACAGTTGTTCCCCCTTATTCGTGCAGGACGCGCAGCCAATTCCAATCCAAATGAGTCCCTTGACGCAAATCAAGACCTTGTTTGTTCAGAAGTACCCTCCGGTAATTAATCAAGACTGGCAATGGGAAACCCTCCGTTTATAGATGATTTTGCCATTAAACCTCCATTCATTGGTGTTTTCCGACCAGCCACGTTTGATTACCAGAGGGTACACATTTTAAGACCAACGGAAGTGCAATTGACAGTTCAAAAATTGACGTTCTTGCCTCTGAACATCTTACAAGATGATTTATAAATGGTGAGGCCTTACGCAGTTTTCTTTCCATAGGATTGCCACCTCCAAAATGACAGGGATATAGCAAATGTATATATGTTTGATGCTTATGCTGTATTCACAGGTTGTATATGCAAGTATACACATGCGAAGCTGCTATTGTTTTTTCCCTTGACACTTTTCGCCCACTGTTTTTGAGTTGTTCACGTTGATGGCTTGGACCTAGGCATGTATGTGCAGAAACAGTTGGGCCTGGCAAGCCAAGGTGGACTGGCTGTGGAATGATGGGAAAAGGATTGGGGTAACTGTCAATGGTTTTATTTGGTTCTTGAAATAGGGGTACCCCCAAATCATCCATTGAAGAATCTCATTTTCCATTATAAACCATCCATTTATGGAAACACCCATTTGGTTTCATGTCAGGTTGGTGAATTATTACGGTTCAGAGAGTTGGGATCTGCCCAGTGAGGGATCCCTTGAGTGAAGTATGAAACAGCTGGTCGCCTCCGGAGGAAGCGGCTTTTTGAGCTTACATAGTTAGAGTAATGGGACAGCCCTTCCAACATTCTACGATATCCTAACTCTATAGGATTGAAACTAAGCCTGTAATGTGGCTAAAACAATAATAAACCATCCCCAAGTCATCACCATACATGGGTGGTGTAAGAGGCTTAATCCACATTAGTATCTTATTGAATCTTTTAGCATCCAATAGATAGCTTAACTGTGACCACGACCGATACTCCTCGCGATATCACCTGTCTGAAGATCGAAAAACTCATCTCTCGATGTTGTGTTCCAATGCAAAGATGTATTTTTCTTGGTGGTAAATTTGCTAATTTGCAACATTAACATAACATAATAATATAGTTGGATCTGTTTGTTTAATGATTTTCGTAGTGATCCTATATTTAGATACTATAACTATATCCTATGATTTAATGTATTGTGTGATATCCCCAATGTCATTGAATAGTCTAAGATATTACATATGAAGAATAAATACATATTAATACCAGTGACTATCATCAATTACAATGAAATGGTGTGTAAGAATCTAGATATCTTAAAGATGTTGAATAATCATCATGAACTGGTTACTATGCTAATTGATCGAATGATAGGTTTTGCAATGGAATCTTATATGCTGATTTAATTGTTTATGATAGTTTATAGTTTCCCATGGATCCTTTATCCTCTAAAAACGGAAAATGAACATAAGTTGGAATCCCATATTTTTTGTATAACTCCCTGTTGATTGTCCACCAACTTCTCCAACAAATGCCACAAATGTCCAATGTTTATATTTGTTGACCAATTTGCTCCCATGATTTCCCATGTTAAAACAGTTGTTTTACCCAGTTTCTTCGGCAAATGTGCCTATCTTGGCGATCCAAAGTAAGGTTAAAACATGTTTTCCAAGTTTTTTCCCAGGTGTTGCATCGGTTTTTCTGCATTGTTTTCACCACCAGGTTCAGTTGACGTGGATGACATCGATGTGGCGAAGCCAGGGATGGCGGAGTCGCTTGGGCCGTTGATTGGGGATTGGACCATCCATTGTATTTACCCTCTGGTAAACATACAAAAAACTATGGAAAATCACCATTTTTAATGGGTAAATCAGCTATTTCTATGGCCATGTTCAATAGCTATGTTAGTTTACCAGAGGGTGTGTTACTTTAGGTTCATATCACCATCCAATATGATTGGGGTTTCTAATAGTTTCTATGCGTATGTTCTTATGAAATTTGATGGGGTTGAAACACTCAAGTCTTCACGTAATTTCATAGATGTTAACATATTTTCTATTTTCAACCCTATTTAGGATGATGGTTCCCGTTGGCTATAATTTTTCAGTGGGGTTGAACCCAATCAGTAGTGGTTGTGTTATGATTTTTGTCGAGCGAAAGCATGTTAAAACACCTGTCACACCTTTTTGACTATGAAAAATATGAGGATATGATTGATACATGAGGGTTGATTGGGTATGAAATGCGGGTTTTACTATACTTGATTTATTGGGATAATGATAACCCATCATCAACGGTGTACTTATTAGCCAACCAGTATATATATAACTATATACATATACAATTATATATAGTGGGATGGGATAGGGATGTTTGACATGGCTCCCCTGATATGGTGGTGTCCCTAAACATTAGCTAATTGTTGGGTTTCTGGTGGTAATGGCTATACGTACTCAGGTTGGTGATAGGCCAACGTATAACTAGGCCAACTAGGGGTTACCACCTTGTATAACCCATCTATTGCGTTTTGCCTTTAGCCATATTCATAGCCCATCACAACTGGTGAGGATTTACTGTAGTCAATACAATCAACGGCTGAATTTCAATTTGTTGGTGGTTGAATCTCCATGTTTGTTGGTTATACCCTCTGGTAATTTAACATAGCTACTGTATTGATTTTATACACCATGTAGTTCGTTGATTTACCTATTCAAAATGGTGGATTTTCTATAGCAAACTCTTAGTTTACAAGAGGGTATCATGTTATCCCATGTTTGCTGGTCAAAAATCCCCATTTTGTTAGCAGCCCAGCAGCCCGGTTGGCCTGAACGTTTTCCATCAAACATGGCCATTTTGGGCGACCGCATGCGACCGCATTTTTGGACCATAAGCCATATGGATCCATATGGATGTTATTTGTTATCTATCTACTACTGATTGCTGATTTGATATTGACTTCATATCGGCTTCACAATAGTGCTGAGTTTGTCTTTGACTATAGGTTTACCATCAGAATTATTGGGGTTTCCGAACTGGGAAGCCCAATGAAGCTATATTCATACAGATTTGAAGACGAACATTGAAAACTAAAATCTTTTTGGTGGTTGATTCTACTTGTTTGCTGGTTACATCCCCATTTTGCGTTGGTTACATCCCACTTTGATTTGTCTTTATATCATCTTCCCCCTTGCTTTGCTGTGAAAACCAGGCTGCTGACCCCGATATCATCCCCAGATCCCGCTCAGGTTTTTAAGCGTCGCTGGCTTTGATGGTGGAATGGTTCTCTCCATCGGTGAGCAGGCATCAATGACGCGACGTCGTTGACAGAAACCAAGTTGCGTAGCATCGCTATGGAGAATCACCATTTTCACTAGGATCATCATAAATCATCTGTGAATGGGCCATGGCTTCCATAGCTGCGTTAAATAACCAAAGGGTATCTTAGAATGCTACAAAGAAAGCCTTGAAACGAGAGAGAAGTTGGCTTGGTTTCTCCATGTTTCACCCATTCTGCTTGTAGATAAATCCAGCATAAACACCAGCTAGCTTGACCATAAACCAACTTGCTGTAGCTAGTCTATACCGGTCACCGGTCACTCATTTGGCAAATCACATCTAGTTCAATGTGGCCCCCCCAGTTATGTTCGTTGGTTTATTAAAACCCCTATAAACCCCATGAATACCATAGGTATACTATAGGTATAAAATGTTATTAGTATCACAAACCATAGAGTTCAACGTTCACCAACTTAGCGATTTCGTAAACGCTCGTGCTGCGCTGTGTTTTTCGAATAGCTACATGTGGGCCCCGACTTGATGCTAGATTCCCCCATTTTCAGACACCCTTCTGGGACCCAGAATCTATTGTCTTGAATCCCTATGTTTCGATGGTCCCCATTTTGAACGCTAATTGTATGTATATATACGTGTATATATATATATAATCCCCCGCCAATGCACCTTTATAGAATGAGCTTGTGGTCGTTTATGGAATGCAGTTTTGGGTATCATTCTATAAACCCAGATTTGGGGGGAATCGATCGGACCGGCTGGAACAAGCAAGTACATGAACCTTCCCTACTCATTCTATAAAAACAAGGTTTTGCAACCCTTTAACTCATTCCATAAAAACCAAAATGCTTCAATAAATGGATGTTAAATGGAAGTTAAGCATCCTGGTAGATGCATTCCATAAATCTCATGGAGTGTCATGTTCGATTCAAGTAACAGACTTGTTTCGAAATGTTTGGACCAAACACGCATTTACAATAGCATTCTATAAACCGACATGTCCTGCTGGCTTTCCTCCTGCTGAAATTCTTTTCCGCAGGGTGTCTCTTGTCGAGCCCTGGACAGATCTGAATGGACCTCTTGCTGTAAGCTTCGGCATTGTGAAAAGTGCGCAAATTGGAAGTAAATGGGGGCCTGATGCACAAATTCCTGCGTTGTCAGCTTTACCTTGCCTGGCACTGTACATTCATTGGTCGCTGGATCAAAAATTGGCACAGTGGAAAAGACCATCCGATCCAAGTCACAAGCTTTCTGCACCACTGTGCGAATGGCTTGTCGTCCTTTGTCATTCCTGGGGATGTGCTCTGGATACACCTGCTCCTGAGGCAGGCCAACCAATGAATTTGTGGGTTTATGCAATGAATGTTGCAGGTTAAAATGCCAATATTGGATTTGGTCAAACCAATGCTCATTCCATAATCACCAAATGAATATCAGGTGGTCCGTGGAATGGAAAAAAAACAAGCGTTTATGAAATGAATTAAGATGATAGCATTGTTCAAACTAATGCCAAACATAACACTTCAAAACCATTCCATAAACACATGGTTTGCTGTATCTCAACGAACGCTTGTACAACAGTCTCCAACCGTCTTACTACCATACGTAGGTTTATAAAATGAACTCTGCAACATTAAACCTCTTTTCTCTTGCTTTTTTCATGACATTCACCACCACCATGCATTCTATAAACATCTGTCCCTGTTGGCAAATCACCAAGTTTCCATCAGATCAGAAGCTTCACCTGGATTCTGGTGTTTTTTCATAGATCTCAAAGCAGTGCCGCGTAGTCAGCGATGCGCCGCCTTGAAGCCTGTTCCCTTGCCTTTCTTGGGTTTCTTCTTCTGGCTCTTCTCACCATCTGCCTTGTCTTCTTCACACTCCCCTTATCCTTTCAAATGGTGGAATGCACCCACAGATCGCTCTGTCATCATAATGTGCCCTTGCTCCATGCTGGAATCCTCAACATCCAAAACCGCTACCACCTGCGAAGACAGGTACCTCCACATGTGGTGAGATGGGAGAGATGAAAAGGATGTTGGAAAGAGAGTGATGTGATCATGATACTGACGGATGGATTTATGTACGTAGTACTTGGACACATTATTATATATATACATACATACAGGCAAAGCGTGTTCAACAACCTCAACCTGGAAAACGACGTCAGACTATTTTCTTTTTTTTCACAACCTCACTTAATTTCCTTTTTGAATTATTGAAAATAAGGTACGGCCCAATAAATAGCTTAAATTGGTCAGATCATTTGACATCATTTGAAATCTATATTTTTGGGATATCATCATCCAAATCTAGGCATTCTATAAATGGAAAGTGCTTGATTTTTGTTACTTGTTGACACTAGGCTGATGCATTCTATAAAAAAAAATGTTTTTTTTACTTGTAACTAGTCAACTCATTCTATAAAACTACTTTTTGGGTTTTTTATCCATCGAAATCTCAGATCCTTAAACTTGCCGGACCATTCCATAAATATGCCTCAGATTCATTCTATAAACAAAAACACCCTCAGAATCATTCTATAAACCAGATTTTTTATAGAATGCAGTCAGCCACAGTCTAGGGCACATTCACGGGGGATTTATATATATATATAAATATTAAAAAATGTCCCGTGATCACCAATTTGTGTTCTGCTCTAAGTTAGCGTAGTAGTTGGACAAGACCAACAGGGGGTGGCAAACCCGGTCTTGTCGATGGCCAGAAGATGTCCAACTGTTACACTTGTTACATAGATGTATACAGCATATGAAACCCATTTTTCTTGGTGATCTGCCTGTATCCAAAAATCATCCCCCAACAAGCCCCTGGGAGGATTTCAGCTTCTCGCGGAGCATCGTGCCTGGGATATCAGAGTATCCCCATCTACAAGCAGGAGAGTCTCCTTCCTTCCAAAGTCGCCAGATGAGCAGCCATGAATTTGGGGTTGATGAATCCTGGGTCAACCTTATAGACCATGAAATTTCTCCTAGACAATTAAGATGGCGAATGCGCATCTTAGAGTATCACTGGTATCATATGTTTTGGGCACACCCATATACATGAAAGCCCACTATCCGTTGGTGAAATCTTTTTTTGTGTGCTGCTAAATCACAAATTTGGCAGGTAAAATCCTTTCAATATCCAATTTTTTGTATATCCGAAATGATCTGTTGGTTAAATTCGAAGGAATCCCGGAAATCAATTCCCATCTCGAGGCGAAAGTGCAACACAGTGCTGGTTTATCCACGCAACTTGTTGACACTTGGCTTTCGCAGCACAAGTTTCAAAAATCTAGGAATTAAGGAACCAAAATTGGGCGTTAAACATGAAAAATAGGGATTTGTCTTATTGTATTGGTCAGTTTAATCCAAAGATACCGGCACAATGCGGATATAACACTTACATATCTCTCATCAGATATAGCAGGATTTAACCATCAAGATGATATTTAGGGGCGTCCAAAATTCGCAAAAATGGTGGATGGACACCTTTTTATGGCAAGTTTAGTGGGGATACGCTGCTTTAACCAGGGGGTTTGGGCATTCCCAGATTCCGTTGGTCAAACTACAAAGCACTTTGCAGTTGGTTGGTATGGCTCGCTTGACAGCATTTTTTTGTCGATTGGATTCTTTTTGGCGGTCAAAATATGTCAGACTCCCATATGGTTCATGTGACCAAGTATTATTTGGTCATATTTTAGTATTCAATACTTGGAAAAGTATTCAAAAAAAATCCACCACTCAATTTTGGAGTGTCCAAGTGTCAAAAACAACTCGTCCATCGAAGACCTCAGGCCACATCATATCTTGCAGAACATGATCCAACAGAGCCGGAGGTCCATGTTGCAGATGACGGGGAGAGAGCTCAATATACCAGGCGCCACAGCAATGCTTTTCTTTTCTGGAATGATGGTCATTGTCATTTAATACATATTATAGGATTTTGCAGAGGGCCTCACAAAATTGTAGTCAGAGGTTTGGATTTCACCTGCTTTTGAACTCACTTGGGTTGCATATCTTGTTGGGATTTCGCTGATTCTCATGGGGTCACCACGGGTCACAGTTCACTTGCCCCTGAAGGAAGAGTTTGCCCTCCATGGGTGGTGCCCTCTTCAAAAATCTTGCGGCGATCCAGGAATTGGGAGGAATCCTGGCCAAAGGTCGATGCCAAAGATGGCCCTGGCTGAAGAATCAATAAAAATCATGAACGGCACTTAAATTAATTGTGAAGAATCTGTGAAGTGTATTCAATAGGGAAGAACTTGCGGGAAACATGGCACATTCTTCAACTGAGAAGATGATAATTGCCAAAATATTTTTCCTTGCAGGCTGAATTATTCAGGGTCTGCCAACTTCGGTAGGTGGAATCATAAGTATACCCAGTTGAGTACTCCCTTATTTCCTTGTGAAGCCCGATTTGTATCATCAATTTTGTGAGCAACAATTCAGAAATGTGTGATTGTTTTTCTATGTTTTTCTCATTCTTACTTATTATTGTCATCATTGTCGCTTTTACTATCATTACTCTTCCTATTATTCTCATGATTGTTATTACTGGAATTTCTATTATCATTCCTCCCGTCTTTTTCAGTCGATCCCCATGTTATGTGCAATACGTTTTCACCATGCCAATATTAGTTTGGGGATTGTTCCAGCTCAAAACTTCAGTTTTTTACCGATTTCCCTTGGCGATGACTTTCCCATTGAACACCCTGAAGCACACTGAAAAAGAGGTGTTGATAGACAAACACACCATTTTTGGGTGAATTTTCCCATTGATAACCACATTAATCCCATGATCAGTATCATGACCGCAACCCTTTCCCCAAGATGTTATTATCAAAAAGTGGCATTTCCCATGGGATACACATTAAAAGTCGCTATTGATTATCCACATTTCATCACATTTCCCTCGTTTTGATTATCATGGCATTTCCCATGGATCAATATGTGGGCCTCGTGGCTGAGGGATCTGTCTCCACAGCGTGGACGCCACGGACCTGAACTCCTTGGTGTCACAGGGCGTGGATGGTGCCTTCGATGTGGTGGTCTTCGCCTTTCCCCGGGCATCGCTGAAACGAAGCGTGGAACCCAGGAACCTTGGGAGACATGTCTATGAGATGTCTGTGAGTTTTTTACCTACATCATACCTATATAATCCTCTTATATACACACAACTCTCTGGTAATTTGCTACGTAGCTATTGAAAATCACCTTGATTAAAAAGTTTATTATCATAAATCCTCCATACATGGCTATGTTGGATAACAAGAAGGTAAGACAGGTTAGTATATGAACAGTATATGTCTATGACATTTATATATTATATACTTATTTATATTTCACTTATGTTTTCATAGAAAGATCGAAAAACAAAGCAAGGAAAAAACTTCTTGGAAGGGCATGCATAATATCTCACAATTAGTAATATATATATATAATGTATATATATAATATACATTGTGCATGTCATTACCTACATAGTTATGCATATACTTTGATATTTCGTGTACCAATCATTTAGATGTGCGCACATGAATGTTGGTAAGAAGCTAGTGTATATATATATATGTACATAAATGTAAGGGATCTCTAAATCATGCTATATCATGGTAATCTACTATTTGATAGTATAACATACTGTATGTCATATGTATAAGATGGACTAAAAGGTGACGATAAGTGGTTTATGATCTGTATTGCATGCTTTGTGGTCAAGAAAGGTAACAGTTTTTTCAGTGATCTAACGTGAGTGGATCAGCAATTTTCATGATCAACTCGGGTTGATCCTTCACAATACTTGAATAAGATGCCAATAGTGATATCATGTGATACACCCTTTGGTAAACATACAAAAAACCATTGAAAACCACCATTGTTTATGGGTAAAGCAACTATATATTTCTATGGCCATTTTCAATAGCAAACTGTTAGTTTACGAAAGGGTATTGACACTGAGAATGAATGGTTTCAGTGCATAATTGGATGATCAACTCAAGGAGCCATGACAGCTTCCTTTGAGGGACATCCATCCCCCCCTTAGATATTGTAGTATAATGGGTTTTACCACATGTTTTACTCCACATTTTTTCAGTGAGGCTCATGAATCACTTGGTTGTACCTCGCTGCTTGCAGGAACTCTTTGCTGATCCGAAAGTTCTTCCGCAGCGTGCTGGAAGCAGGCGAGGCCGACCTAGCAGACCTGGCATGAACATAGCTGACATAGTTCGAAAAGCTCAGGGGGTATTGGCCATGGTAGAGTACTTTCCGATGTTTTTTTCATGGCCCATCCTTTCCGGTGGTGATATGGTGTACTGTACCTTTTACAACTTTCATTGACTTTCATCAGTCGATTTTTTTCAACACAAAGCATTCCCAGGTCCCAGAGGATCAGATGAAATCATCCCACTGGGGCGTTTTACGGGATGATGATCCTGAGGTGGATGATTATCAGATGTCAGGGTACAAATCCCAAGAATGATCAATTAGATATCAGCATTAAACCCATGATTAGATGTTGATTACCCTAAGGGGAATCATTAGATGTCAGAATTGTCAGAGGCGGATGATCAGATTCTCAGATTATCATCTCAATCCCCCAAGGTATCTCAACATGATCATTCCCAATTCCCTTGTTCCCACTGTGATATAACTATCATTCCCAATCCCAAATGATCAGATCAGATGACTATCAGATCATCACCCACTCTGGTCATTCAAGGTGGTTGCCCCTGTTTGGAATCGCTAAGTTGGTGGACACAACTCCAATATATCACGGTTTATTATACATGAACAATACTGAAGTTCATGCGGTTTGTAACCAACTGATAGCAAAAAAATATGGTGTTTATGAATGTTTATGTTTATGATACATATATTGACTATTATATTGACATATACCCATCGTTAATGGAGGTTTTTCATCAACAAACTTAAACTCTTCACCGGGCGTCCGTGGCACGGTCCGTTGAGGTCTCTTGGCCCCGCTGGGCCGTGTGGAGCTGCTGATGTTGGGCATGCAGTACGCGGAATGGGACGTGGCGTGTATGGCACAAGAGGAAGGCGGGCGAAGGGACGGCCAAAAGTTGGGCAAAGAAGGCGCCAAAAAGTGTTGAAGGAGTTTTGTTGGGGTATGCTTTGGAGAGTCTAAATTATGTCATTCTAGAGTTAAGTGATGATTTGTGATTCGTTTGGGGGTCACCAAGATTTTTGTATTTGTCATGTTTGGAGTTTTTAGTGTGATTCTCAGCCAACCAGGCTGGGATGGCTCTGGCAAATCATCGAAATTTCACTGGGCCAGCTATACCATAGTAAAGTGCAACAAATTACCAGATATTACCAGTATACGATAAATACCATCCTCAACACAGACAGTACATATTTCCCACACCAGTTGTAGTGTGCCCAGCTGATGATGATGATGATGATGTTGATGATGATGATGATGACGATGACGATGACGATGATGATGATGATGATGATGATCATGATCATGATGATGATGATGAGGATGAGGATGATCATGATGATGATGAGGATGATGATGATGATGAGGATGACGATGACGATGACGATGACGATGATGATGATGATGATGATGATGGTCACGATGATGATGATGGTGGTGGGGGTGGGGGTGGGGGGTGACGGTGACTTTGATGCTGATGCTGATGATGATGATGATGATGATGATGATTTTGGTAGTTGTGGTCATGCTTGTGTTTGGCTGGGGACCCTGGATGAAAAAGCCTTGAAACTTACATCGCACCAGATGCAAAGCAGAACCAGAAGGGCCAAAAGGCGGCTGACATATGCTGAAATGATATGGCTGTGTTTGTCCCAAAAGTACACTCCCAATCTCTCCCAATCTACCGCAGCTGAGCACATATTTAAACATAATAGAACGTAATAGAACCATATTCAATACAAATCAAATCGCTTGATCCCAAGTGTGCTTGAGGATCCTCGCCCTTGGTACCCAAAATCTGTCGGAGGTTTTGAGCTCTTTGAATATGCCAAACTTCCCAATGGCTTCTACCAAAGCAGGGAGATGACCGGTAAGGCATGGGGGGGGCCGAAACTCGTTTGAAGAAATGCAGCATATGTGAGCACTGTTCAAAACCACTGTTGGTTGATGATTGTATGGGATTATAATAAGTGGTTTTGTAGGGGTGTCATTATCATATATATATATCTGCAACCCCCCAAGACCTACATTTTGTGTAGCATATATGTTCCTGAATGCCATGTCTTCCTTCTTATCTTATCACCTATTGTAGCACTGCATCAGGAAAGTATCTTGGGCGCATGCGCCTGTACACATCCTTCCCACATATGTAGCTGCAGCATAGCACTGCAACAGAAATATTTGACGTATCTATTTCATTGTATTTAACGTTTTTTTTGTTTTCAGGTGTTTTAATATATTAACACGAATTCAATATCTATGATCTGATTCTTGCAAGTCTGCTTTTTCACTATGTTCTTCAAGATTTGGTATTTTCACATAATCTTTACGATTTGCAGCCATATGATTAGGGGAATAGATGGATTGACATTTTGTTAACTGTTTTTACAACAGGGTATAGTCTTTTTTGTTCTTGTGGATCTACGTTATTTCCATTAGCTTTTTCTTCAGCATCTACAATCTTTTTTTGTAGAACAGTTGATATTTTTTCGCTGTAATAATTCATTTTTAAAATCTGTATAATGTAGATGATCTTGTAATTTCATTGCTTTAAATCCAGGAGTGCTTGGGTTAGATATTTTTTGTTGATCATAAATGATTTTGATGATAATAAATGAATAAGTAAAAGCAAAAAACTAGATCAGTTTTTAATATATTTGTCATATTTTAAATTGCCTTACTTTTTTATAGTTCTTAATTTTGTGATATTTTTGAAGGTATTATAGGAGTTTCTAGCATTGGGTGAATATGTATTTTTACTTCGAAAGATTCTTATTTGTTCTTTTAGCTCTGAGGATCTAGTTTTAGGTTAATCATGTTTTATCTTGAATCTGTTTTTTCAGATTGATTCGTTTGTATTTTTGAATGATGATATTATACCGTTTTGTGATGTGAACTTTGATAGCATTTCATGGTTTTTACAGTAGTCTATTACCTTCTTTCTAAACATAAATTGCGGCCATGTTTTTTTAAGAAAGTTTTCTTTGCCGATCTATCTGCAACCCTTTCGAATACATTTTGTTGGGAAGGTTTTGGTTGATCTGCAGATAGAGAAGTATTGCTATCGGATGAGCTCATGCTTGTTTACTCCTTATTGTTTATTCTTTCTTCTTGTTTGCCAAAGCAATTACTGTTTAAGATTGCAGGAGGTTCTTTTTCAATTTATTTTCTTTTTTTTGATGAATCTAATTACCTTTATTGCATTGATTTTTCTGTGTTTCGTTATTTTTGTCAAAGTTGATTGATTTGCTTGGAAAGCAAAGAACAAATAATGGCTTTAGAATTTTCTTTTACAGGATAAGCACGTTTATTTGAGGAATGTCCTTCGCAGACAGGCCGGCCGGTCATTTGCAAGAAATTGCAAGAAACGGCAATTTCTGGTGACTCTAAGTATTGGACTCAAGATTCAAGATTCAAGGCTCAGATGTTTTTTCAATCCAACCTCTTTGGATTCAAGATTCAAGGCTGAAGGCCTTCGGATTCAAGAAGAATTTTGGGGATCTTGAATCTTGAATCTTGAATTCGATGTGCTTAGGGAAGGGCGGGATGGGAACAAACTTGCAACTTTTTGCAATTTTTGATCACCAAAAAACGCTCCAAGTTTTAGAGTTCAAAATGTTAAGAAAAACACTGTAAATACCACTAAATTTGTTTGAAAGGCAGATCTTGGCAGGGTACCATATATACATATATATATCAAATTGTATCAAACACCATCATTATTCAGTTATATCACTTATCATATGATTATGCGGGAATTTATAGAGGTCAAACCGCAATGAACATAAGTGGATATACATCTATATATATGTATATATATATGTATATATATATATGCATGTATGTATGTATCTAACTGCTAAACCATATTTGGTTGATGATTGGCTCAGGGATTATACTACCCAATATATTAGAGATTGTTTTTATCCATTCATGAGAATCTTGTTCTGAACCAGGCAGTATCAAGGGATACAGAGGGTTTTGAACACACGGATCTTACATTTTCACCCAAACCCCCGGCCAGTCCCAAATTTTCAGTAGTCAATCTACTCTCAGTTCACACTTCTGCAGAAGACATGCGGACAGGAAAGATCCCAATAGCAAATCCATCGTTTCCAGGACCGTTCTAATCCAATGCAATTTTTCTGCAGTTTTCGCCATTTGACATCTGAACTTTGAGGCGTGGACACCGCAGAACGGCATGCTCTACACGTTCTGCCTTCGCACATAGCGTCGAAAAAAAGACAGCGGATTCAGCAGATTCACCTGGGTGAGCCCACCTGGAGCCCTTGAACCACTTCCACCGTTTGCCAATTGGGGAACTTTCCAGGCTTTCTACCCTCTGGTACTTTGTTCCATATGGAAAGTCACCATGTTTAATAGGTAAACCATAGATGGGCCATTGTCCCGATGTTAGATTAACGAAGGGTAACTTTGCCCATACTTGGGACGCCTCTTGATGCCGTCTTTTGGGATTTGAACTTTCAATTGCTGGAGATGCTGGAGACTACCCCCACGTATAAATGTTTAAACAGAATTTGTGGCCGTCCCTGTCTTGGATTGAAATCAATCAACTGCATCTGGCAATTGGCCTGGCCGAAGAGGACGCCATTTTCCCCTATTGCTTGAATTTCTATTTTCGCTGGTGAAATGATTTTGAATATTCTAATAACATGGGTTTGTCTGAAAATATGTTACCCCCAAATCCAATGGTTTAAACCTTCGTTTTCCCATGAAAATTGCCATAGATTGGGGCGGTAAATCCAGCATTTCTGGTGAAACCCAACTGTTTTTAGGTGGCTTTGAACAAGATCGCTATCTGCACCCAGATTGAGAAGGTGCCGCGCAGGGACTTGAAAACATAGCTCCGTTGTGGGCCCGCGTGGCGGTGTCCTCAAACGTGGCTGGGAAATCCCGAACCATGGAGGTTTAGTTCGCTGGGGAAGTCATCGAACTATGGCTGGGGGATGTGAAACAGCAAACCATGTTTGATGAATGGAGGGTATACTGGTAACACATGGAAAATCATCATTTAAAATAGGTAAGGCAAGCTGCTTCAGTGACTTCAACACCCAGGTTTTCCGGGCCCTCGGATAAGTCATGGACACGCATGGAACTTTTCATGGGCCATGCCATGGCTCACAAAGTGTGAAACTGCCAGATGTTCCATCATTTTCCATTGCTAGGTACTGGAGGGTATATACATATTTTTTTACATATATATATATATACACTGCATATATATATATATTAATGTATGTCATGTCATGTCATGTCATGTCATGTCATGTCATGTCATGTCATGTCATGTCATGTCATGTCATGTCATGTCATGTCATGTCATGTGTGTATGTATGTGTATGTGTATATATATATATATGTGCATCTGCATATATGGTTCCCTACCAGATGATATCACTGTTCATCATTTTTCGGGTCATCCAGCCCTCAACCAGCTGGTAGGAACGCCTGGAAGCTGGTCTGGTTGACAAGAACAAGTGCTTTCCCCAGCGAGACACGGAATTTCACAGGTGGATTTCATGACAGTGCCATGGTCAAGACATGGAAAAATCTATGAAAGGTATGGTCATCCATCTCAGAATGGGAACCCAAACATATTGTATGTAATGTAACGTAACATAACGTAATGTAATGTAATGTAATGTATGTATGTATAATATATATAATACAATAAATAGACGCATACATACACATCACATATATCACATATATATATATACATATATCATATATATATATATCTCCATCCCTTTGAGAATGGATTGATGACCATGCCCCATTATGGGTTTGTAATCCGACTTTTGACCACAGCACCAATATGAATATGGGTTCAACATGGAGTAGCATCGAAACCACAGGTAGCGGCAGAGACATGAGCAGTGGCTTCGATCTAAATAGCCCTGTTGGTTGATGATTATTATAGTCATTTAATACATAGGGATATAAGTCGATAGGACTGGTAAATGGTGGTTGGTTTATGATTATAGATTTTTATAAGGTTATGACCAAGAAATTGGAAAATATCACAACCTATTATTGGAATCTTTAGTTGCAAACAAGTATATCGGCCATGCCATGATTTCAAGATCTAAATTTTACCAGCCAAGATTCCTAATGCCAGCGAATCCATCGAATGATGCCGAATGGCTGAGTTCAGCTGCGAATTGCCAAGGCCAAAAATCGCTTGCTACAAGAAGGTCTTTGCCAATGTGAAAGAGCTCCAGCATGAGTTGAAGGAGCGTTATTGGGGGTAAGTTCTGCAGGTGAAGATCGACAGTGGTTTGCACGTGAAATGAAATCAAGGAAACAAATGATAGACTTTCCTTTTCCTCATCAAGAATTGATGCTGTGGCGTCTGAAATTTCTTGTACCCCTAAAGTCATTGGGCATTTCAATCATGTTCCCCTTTTTTCCCCATTAAAAGATAGCCGTTTTTTATCGTTTTTTGGGGCATACACCATTTTCACACCCATGTCTCGTCGTGTTGTGGGTTCATCGGAGCTCTGGCATGATGACCTTTCCAGGACCTTGAAGTAAGCGGAACGGCCAACCGGTCTCGGGTCCCAGCCACCGTTCACCGGTCTCGGGTGCAGGTAACGGGGATGTCGCCAGAAAAAGAGTGGGAGTTGTTCTTTTAAATAGGGTATGTTTGACAAACTAGATTCTAGATATGAGAACATATTGTATAATTTTGGATTACAACCAGCAGGTGCGAATCTGCAAGGCGTAAAAGGATTATTCATGCCAGTGATTCCACGTGTATTGGATATTATCACATGCAAAATTTCGGATTTGCCCTTAGATTTAATTTGCTCTACATATATATATACATAATTATATAAAAATACATGTTCTGGATAGAATCTACTTCACTGCGACGTCGATGGCTAGGATTGGGTAGCCCTCCAGAAATTACCTCACAGATATGTCAGATTGGTGAATTCTCATAGTTTGTCTAGGTATATACACATATATATGATGTGTATACATATATAATGTGTCCGATACAAAGTGTGAAATGTCTCAACAGTTCCAGGTACACCCCAGGTCCCCCAAGTTCCACTTTCCCAGGTCCCAGCTGCTAAATCCCCCTGGTTGGATTGGTATCTGGTGAAACCCCCATTGTTTTTGCAGTAAAACCGCCATTTTTCTTGATTAAATTGACTAACCGTTTTTTTTCTGGTAACACCTACATTTTTTGGGTGGCCACGAAAAAGTCAGGAAGAGCCAGGGCATCCTTCAGCATACTCTCCGTGCGCTCGAGCCGAACTCTGAGCGGAGTTTTCATGGACAATCTTCAGCCAAATTTTGGATATCTTACCAATGAATACTTACAGGATGGGGCCCTGAAGATAGCGTTCAGTTGAGATACAAGTGGCTGAATTCTTTGGTTTATTATAGTAGATATAATGAACTAGTATTCATGGAGTTTATAAACCAACGACCATACCTGGGGGGCACCATCCTGTAGGATATATCCAAGATACTGCTGCAAGAAATCCTGCACCAGCTGGAAACCATTGGATAAACCATCTACCAGCTGGTGCAGGATTTCTTCCATCCACGGTATGTAGGTTAAATAAACTAAAATCAACTAAAATGGGAATATTTATCCGACAATGATGGGGATTGAACAATATTCAGACATTTATACCGTATTCCTATTGTATCTGTATCTGCATATAGCCTACTATTTAATATCACAAGGTGGTGCCTTGAGTGAAATGTGTGTTGGTTTACAATATAACAGTCTAAACCAAGATTTTGAGGTTATAAACCCACTTCGCTAAGCAACGCATAGCAATGCAATGATATAGCAGTTTCTAGTGATAATTGCAACATTGTGTTGGCTATAATGGGTATACATGGTTGAACGTGTCTATAGTTTGATCCATTTTGACATGTAGTTGGTTTATGGTTGGCATGCATCTCCTAACCAATAAACAATGTAGAATAATGTAAGTCTTTTTTGGGTATCATTCACCAGAATTGAGACATGAACATGGAGCATGGGATCTTCATCAACAATAGTGGGTTGATCGGTCCAAAACGGGTTTTGTGCCAAAAATAAACGTATGAAACCAAGCTTCAGACAGGACCTTTGAGGGATAGAACATGATATAACCAACAACATGTTCGGTGCATTTTCAATCGTGTGATATGTTTTTGATTGAAGGGGAACATTTGCAAGGAAATGTAGGGAAACCGTTGGATTGGGGGCATCAAATCCATGGTGAGGTCGCGCGCACAGAAGGCTGAGAATGACAGCAAGGGAAAGGTGCTCTTCGGCCCCTCATCTGGAATTCAAGTCCATTTGGCAAGAAGTTTGAACTGGTGTGGACATGAAATTCATGTGGAGAAATGGGGATATCATGGAATTAACTAGATGGATTTGATTGGGACATGAGTGGATCTATAGTTAATTAAAGTACTAAAGAAATAAAATATACACATGTTTGGGAAACTAGAATATCAGCAGTTAACACGGACAAACACTTGGAATATTAAGTGGACTTAAACATTTTAATTAAACCCAGTCATAAAGGTATAACATGTCACTTTGAATGTTGTTTCATGGGTAACTTACACTGACTAGACTATTGATTAAGTAGGTGCATGTAAACGTGTAAAAAATGCCGGTTCAGAAGGTGTCTAACTTTTTTCATGATGAGTAAGATGAGCAAATTGTAACAAATAGCTTTGTCACCGCGACTTTAGGCGATTCTCATCCGCGTATGGCTCAAATCAGAATGGACCCCCCAAAAAAAGGTCATCTTTGGTGACCGTTGTTGGAGCAAGGCCCCAAACCCATGATTTTTGGGAGGTTTGAAAATGGGTTTCTCTGAAAACAGAACCTAAAGATGCCTAAAGCCCATGGTTTATCATTGCTTTGCAATTTTGGGCAATTTTTGATTGGTTTTTGTTGGGGCTCCAAATGTGCCGCTCAGGTGACGCTGAAGAGGACCTCAAAGATTTCACGCCCAGCGAAAAGGTGCCGCCATGTTTGACCTGTGTGGTTGAATGCTCATTATACAAATACAGTAACAACCCCTCATCCAATGTTTATATTTCTCAATCTGATTATACATATATATATATATAATTAAGTTGTATCAGTTCCATCCCTCCAATTCGAAGCTCAAGCTGGCTCGACACCTCCATCGGGTAATCGCGTTTCACGTGTTTCACGCGTTTCACGTGGTGGAGGTGGCGCAGAAGCAGGAACGCGGGGAAGAGCAAGAGCTCCAATTTCGAGAAGCCTTGGAGTCCTCTGGTGGCAAGGGATGCAACCCGAGGTCGATTTTGGAAAACGAAGCATCCATTCGGGGGATCAAGAAAATGACACATAACTGAATGGGAAGAAAGGCTGGAAGAGTGGGGGGACAAGAAATTGAATAGGGAGGTTTTGTGGTTTGGAAATCTTTGGATACTTTTGACACCGCAAATTCCGCCATCCTCATTCCCATATCCTATCACCTATCACCTCTAATCTATCATCTCTCCTCATCTTTCACCACCTATCAGTATTCATTCCTCTTCCTCCTCATCTTCCTCATCATCCTCGTCATCCTCATCATCATCATCATCGTCATCGTCATCGTCATCAGATTCAGAAAACCAATTGAGCAACCGCCAAGACCTCCCCAGTTACCTTATGAAGGGGTGTTAAAGTATCATGTCTCGCAAAAGCTAAAACCACAGTTACGAAAGATTCGAAATGTTTCGCGAAGAATTGTTTCAAAAGAAAAAGATCATGTATTTTACATAGTATATATATATACGGTAACAACATTTAGATACGTGGAGGGCGGGCCAGACCGCGAGGCCCCATATATTTAAAAGTTACCGTATATTTACATAAATGTAGTTACCGTATTTTATATATATATACATACATACATACATACATACTGGTATTAAATAGATACATGCAAATATACGCGGGTAGGTCATCCAATTAGTCCGCTTCCATTTTGTCAGGTCGGAGGTGCAAAGCCTTCACGCTGACATGGAAGCAAGAGCGAAATTTGAGGCCCGTGCCAGGAAGCCTCTTGGGGAAGCTTTCAGAATACAGAAGTGGATAGTGGTGGGAATATATCCATCATCTACGTGTGTGTATATATATATATATATTACATCCCATTTATAGTTTATTAGTCTCTGGACTTGGTTATAATTAAGCGTCATGGGATTTACACTAGAATCCCATGACAGTTGATAATCCTATATGAGTAATCCCAACACAGTAACATGGGAAGGAAAAATCATTAATTACATAATTATCTATACAATGGGATATAACTATCCAACTTGATTTTATATGTAATGGAATATGGGTGAGCCTGGGGATTTATAAAAATGAGGATATCATGGAAAATGGAGGTATAAACCAACATTTGATGGGAATATCATGATATGATGATATGATATGGATCAGCTATCCAGTGGTGTTTCATTGGGAGCCAGTTGGAGATACGAATTGAGAACCTCCCAACCACATGATACAGTAGACAAACAAAGTTAAACATTGCTATTTGATGGGGAATGAGGAGTTCAAATGCGATTGAAACTGTTGTTCTATTTAGTTTTCGGCTGAAACAATCTGAAACACTGTATTTTTTACATGCTTTCATGTGACCCGCGGATTGGTGACAACAAGGCCCCACTACTTCCGGATTTTGGCCTTAGGGCTCCTCCACTCTTGCGGCTTTTGTTACTGACTTGAACGTAGACAATAGATTTAATGTATTTGGAAATTTCAAAAATCCTGAAACTTGAGAGCAATATAGCCGGTTTTTTTCGGATTCTGTCATTAATTGGCATTCTGTCATTAACTGGGATTCTGGCAGCCATTGATTCGAAATCATGACCTACCAAAGATAGATTCATTCATCTCGTTTTTTTAACCATACATCCATATGTTTGATGGGCGAGTTTTCCCCTCTCATGGGCTCGCATCCGGGAATTGATCTTTTACGGTTCAGGCGGGTCAGAATTTGATATCTGGTGGATCTGGTATCAACATGGATCAACCATATCTGGTATGGTCGCGACAACTTCGGACGTTTGATTTGTGCCACATCAGTCCTATCCAGTATTCATTGGGATTCCATCCCGGTTCAACTCAATATCCCATAATATCCCCAACGCTTGGGTGCCATGAATAGGGCTTGATATTTGTTGTAGGCTATTGTATCCCAATGTACGGAATCCCAATGACGATGCCAAATGAGACCTGTGTAACTTGACCCATTGGTGGTTAATGGTGGTTAGCTGTATCCCCACTGGCAATCATTGCAACACCCATTCCTAATAGTTACACCTCCATGTTTTTCCAAGGAAACCACACATATACATAGATATAATTACATGTAACTATATATACATATACATATACATATACATATACATATATATATATACATACATATATACAAGATCTACACATGTAACTTTGGCACATCTATGGAAGATCATGGCACCAGGCGGGCACCCTAGCAGCTCAACTTCGTGCGGAAGCTGAGGATTCTGGTGAGGCGCGTGCCGTGGGAAGTTCGTCATGGAGAAATTCCAAGAAAAATTGTCACTGCAATGGAGTGTGTATATATATACATATATATATATACATATATATATATATACATATATATATACACATATATATATATACATATATATATATACACACATATATATATACATATATATATATATATTTACATATATATATATACACATATATATACATATATAATTAATACACCAATATATGGGTTGTTTGAACGTCCATATTCGATCTCTGGATGACTCTATCTATATATTGGGCGCGTCTTTTTCGATTCCATGGAGGTGGGCAGGGTCATTCAGTGTACACAACATGAAATTTGGTTAATTTATGTCAAATATGTACTAGCAACACTTAGTTTAATGTTAAATATTAGTATTAACCAACTGCTTATATAAATAACTTCTATATGTTCAATATGTACTAACAAACTGTTTAAAATTAAAATACCTCTGTTTTCATGGCTTAACATGTGATGATCTAAGAAACAGTTATAATGGTCAACCATAGAATCATAGAAAACCTGAATTTGCTGGAGATGATTTTGTGCTTTCCCAATGGGAAATCCACTAACACTGGGGAATAATATTTCTGTTTGTTTGTTCCTCAGGCAAAATCAAGATCCAGGTTCGTTGATGTCAAATGCTTGCGTCAAATGGTGATCCAGAAGTAAAGTTGGTCATTTTGGTGAATGGATATGACTAAGCTTAATCCACCAGTGATCAAGTTCCTTCAATTTTTGTCATGTTTAGGCAGTTCATTTAATTTCAATAGCAATAGATTATCGATTTCCTGAATCAATGGACTACTCATTGACATATATCGTCAATAAATATTGTCAGTTATCAAGTGATTGATCAATTTTTGGTCAACGGATTATAGATCAGTATTGTTTCCGTCAATGACAAATCATTTGATGCAAACAAACAGATGGACGATTAGCCAGCTGATCCTACTTTCCATCAAACGATTAAGTAATCCGGGGTTCATGATACAAGAGGTGTCATAAATTGCAAATGATCCCGTTCTCAAGCGTGATTATGATTTTCATCGTGATGAAATGTCACTAATGCTAATTGTGTCTATTGACAAATAGTGATTCAATGGTTATCCCATGTTTTTGCAGAAACTACCGTTAAACACATCATCAAATGTGAGTAATTCAATTAGCACGCGATCAAAAAGAGTCAATCCTATTTTATTAAACCAACATTCTGTTGGTTAAACCAGCATTTCCCACCAATTCTGTTGTTTAGACTTTCATTTCTGTGAGTTATATCCCATTGAATCCAGATGAAATTCCCATGAAACTCCATGACATTAGCATTGAATCCCATTAAATCATGCGAAATCCCATGCTTTCCTGGTTGAGGCGCTGAAAATCCCATGATTTTCATGAAATCCCCGCGCCATAGGCCGCCAGCCGCGCGCTGGCGCGGCTAGTGGCGTGGCGCGAGGCGGCAGACCCGCGAAGGCAGTGGCTCGCGGAGGCGGGTCGGACTGGGGTGGTAGCAATGGTAATAGTAATGGTATCTATCACTAGTCGCCATATTAATCATTATAAATCATTATTAATCATTATTGTAACAGTAATAATGATAGATAGTAGCAATAGTAATAACAGTAGCGAAGGTAATGGCAATGGTAATGGTAATAGCAATCGAGAATGAATAGTTAGTAGGATCCTACACTGATATGGTTTCAGGGAAAACCGAGAGGAAAACATGGCTGTTCCTATGGACTATGGTTGAGTTCCTGCATTTTCCAATAAACAATCCATTGACAATTGTACCATTTGATTAGTAATAGATAACACTAAATTATGTTTAAAAAAAAGTATTATATCATAAGAGAAAATAATCAACAATAATAATAGATAATGAGAATAGATAATAATGATAGTACTAATTAGATCTAAATAGTAGTGACAAACAGAATACCAATCTTATTCTCAAATTAGCCCATCCCAGAAAATTGCTTTATAACTAGGCGAACGATCAGTTTTATTGCCGGTTGTATTCAAAATATCCCACAACCAAATCTGAATATATTCAGACTATTGAATAACTCCACAATCCATACGTATTTTGGTATAAAATACATCAGAAATTCATTATTTTCAGTAATAATAGCAATAATTCATAGCAGTCCAAACAATACAATAATATATTCAGATCCCCTACAAAAATGCCATGAATTTCCCATCGCCAGGTGGTTCCAATCGCCAGAAGTTGCGCCCAGATCCGAGCAGCTGCTGAGTTTATCAAGGCCGCAAGGACCGCAAGGAACAATGAAGAAACAGAAAAAGTCAGACAAATGATCTATAAAAGGTTCAAGTGGGATTTTACCACCTTGATATATGATTTAAATGGGCTATCAGTCTATCTATCTATCTGTCTGTCTGTCTATCTATCTTTCTTTCTATCTATCTATCATTATCTATCTATCTTTCTTCCTAACTATCTATCTACCTTTCTTTCTTTCTATCTATCTATCTTTCTATCTATCTATCTATCTTTCTATCTATCTATCTATCTCTCTATCTTTCTATCTATCTATCTATCTCTCTATCTATCTATCTATCTACCTATCTATCTATCTATCTAATTATCCTCTATCTACCTATTTATCTATCCATCCATTCGATATCTATATATATATGTGTGTGTATATGTGTGTGTGTATGTATATATATATATACGCACTATATGTTGGTAACTTGGAAGAAAGCTGGGTTAAACTGGACATATATATATATATTTATTTATTTATGTACATTTATTATTATACATAATTAGTATGTACACATAGAACGATCACAATATTCAACAATATGAATGCTACGATTCCATCCCGCAAACGTGATAACTCCCACTGGTGGGACCTTAAAATCCTTAAAACGAACAGATTCCTGAAGCACATCGCCTATCAAAATCAGGAATAGTCATAGTCATTTCCCATTGCCAGTTTGAATTACCAGGGTAAAGTTCATTGGTTGCCGACTTGGGATACCGTCTTACCTCTGAATTTTACGGCACTTTGGGGTTTCTGACAAACAGACTAAAACCTGGACCTATTCTTAACACATGGTCATCCCAGGAATGATGTGAATATCTTGGGAAAGCCTCCTGTTTTGTCCGGTCTTATGAAACCACGAAGCGAACATCCGCCAAAAACCATCCAGTCGTACCAGAAATGTCCCAAGATGGGATGAAGATTTTTTTTTAACCAACCCCAACCCATCTTGAACCATTCCTTTTGGTGCAGTTCCACTTGCATGGGTCCTTTAGCAAAAGTTGTAGGGGCCTATCCCGAACTTTTGGAGCTTGGAATCTCACAGTTACAGCCTTTAATAACGATATGAATGCTTCGTAGCTCATCCCACTTAGTCACGAATCCTTTTTGTGGCTTATATCTCAGTTTTTTGAGTGGATTAATCCTACTCATCCCAACAAATCTGAGATATAACCCACAAAAACCTTTTGGGATGAGCCACTAAGTAACCCTGGCCACCCCGTCCCCTGTCACCGGCAGGTGTGTAAAACGCCGCCTGAGCCACCGCACTCCTTGGGCGCAGCATTGAGCGCTGTGCAGAAGCAGCTTGGGACGCTGGAAAGCCAGGCGTGACGCCCATCCTGTATATAGTTATATATATATATGGAAATAGATAAGTATTATATATATATACATATTAATATTCATATTTATAGAAATAGAAATAGGATACTAGTATTATAAGTGTACTACTATATAGTTTGGCTCTAGTGGTTTTACAAAACAGTATGTATAGATTGTATTTCCACACTTTTGATAATATGTATATGTATATATATATGGTATTACGGTTTTTGTAATAGTTGTATCATAATTATAAGTGTTTAATAGCATAGAGTTTTGTAGAGTGTTTATAGTGTTGGGAGTACACTCCGCACTTCAAATTAGAGTCTATCTACAACTGTAGTATTATATTTGGAGTTTAGTAGCCTTCATTGTTATTATACTTCATATTGAAGCGTGATATCTTTCATACTTGAGTTTATCTATGGATTATCTATATTTATCTACATAGGTTATATAATCCTGTGTCTGTTTAAATTAGTCGGTGACATGTTGGCATTCGCAATGGGAAATCCACCACAATTGGGAGGTTCCTTACTCAAATCCAAGAAATGACTACTTCCAACTTTTTGCTGGTGAAACCCTCTACGCTTGATGGTGCATCATAAGTTTCCCACCAAAATGGTCATAAATTGATATAAATTGCTTATTTCTTCCATTTTTGGACAAACCCGTATACCTTATTTTGCCTCTTTCATTTGTTAAATTTCAACTTTCATGGTTAAATCATTTGATGGGTAAATCACTATTTCTGATGGTTAAATCATGCTTGTTGATGGATTTGATGCTTAAGTCACCAGCAAATGGCTGCTTCACTGGTCCCTTTATTGGGTCTCCAGGCAGAACGCGCTGCTTCGGGAGCGGAGTCTCCACGGGAAGGTGCGATTTCGATGTCCCCCTTCAAAATGCGAAAGCTAGGAGATACTCGATCACCATTCAAAATGGGGAGGCATTCACCAGAAAAAATGGTCGATGTTCATCGCCAATGTGTGAATTCTTTCGTGGTTTTCCTGGTAAGAATAAGGATTCAAAGTCAGTTTCTTTTTTTGCCATGCCAACAATATATATATATATATTTCTATTGTTTGAAGCCACCAACAACTTTGAATAGAGTAAAGTTTAGTGGCAAAAGTGCAGATACACAGATACTGTAAATGGTATTCTCTTGGAATGGTTGTTAGTGGTTATTGTTTTGTTGGTCGTTCCCAGCCAATATCCCCAGGATTTCAGCAAAGATTCGTCTGTCACGTCTGGCTGAACAGTTGATATTTCAGTGGCTTTGGCGGCCAGCCATGATTTGCCATGTCGGTTCTGAACAAAGTTCAGAAGTTCAACCAATTTTACAACGATTGTGTTCGGAACCTCTCACAAATGATGATGATATCGTTTTCAACAAAACAATGAACAAATACCATGGAAAGATCTGGGACAGATGACAAAAAATCATTGGATCGATGAAGCTTTGGACAAAAAACAGCTGATGACCTCTGGCTGTGGTGGCTGTTCTGTCACTCAAGCCATTCACGTAGTTTTCGGGAGCCCTTGAAACCTCAGTAAAACATCCACAACTTCTACACCATGGTGCCCATTCCATATTGTTCCACGAAACACAGTAGATTTTACCTCTTCTAACAACATCGTGCTAAGGGCTATCACGTGCGTCCATGAATGCACCATGGCCATCTACCCACCCCTGACTGCGTACTTGAACAGCTGGAGGTGTTTCCAAGCCAACTAGTAACTAATACAACCAAATGTAGATCATATTAAATATTATGCTAGTGAGCTGCATACCCCGGTTACGTAACCATTTATATCCATTTATCATATATCCTGTGTATCCCAACATCACACCAGTTGCCTGTTGTATACGGGGCCGCGGCATCCAGGTCAACTGCCACAAGTCTTTCAGAAGCTGCAAAATGCGCTCAAGGCTGGTGGGAGAACTGGGATTGGAGCCGTGGAAAAAATGGCATCGCTAGCCATGATTCATACTTATGTACAGTTATTTTATCCCTTTAGAGATGGGATCATCCCATAGTTATATATACCTACTATATATAGATATACATATTATTATATACCCATTTAGATCTGCAGTAAGCCACCATGGCTTGCTGGTGCTAGGAAGATCATCCCGCAGAGAAAGCGGTGACTGTTTTCAGCCACCAGCCATGTTTTAACAGTTGGATGATTTTCCCAGCGACCGAAACCTCCATTTATTGCCATTTATTGCCATATACACACACACATATATATATAGATATATGATCATCCCAGCCATTAAAAATCCTCTAATCAAAGCTCCATTTAATTCCATAAATGGGGGCACCCCAAAATCATCCATTTTAATAATAGTTTCCCTTATAAACCATCCATATTTTGGTGCCCCCTATTTTAGGAAACCCCCATATGGTGCAACAGATTGTATATCCATGGTCAAAGCCAGGCCTTGGCAGAGCTGAAAGTGACCTACCCGGACATGCCCCGATCGCCGCACAGAAATTCACCCATGGCCTTCCTTGAAAGGACCATGGGGGCATCGCTGGCGAGGATTTCAGCAATAACACATTTGGATAGTTGATATGAATTAATAGTGTTAGGAAAATCTTGGGCCTGCAAACATTGGAAATTCCAAAATAATTATTTTGTCATTTTTTTGCATTTTTGTTGCATTTTTTTTGCATTTGGGTTTGTCATTTTGGATTTGTGTTGTCATTTTTTTGTCATTTTTTTGTCATTTCTTTGTCATTTCTGTGTCATTTTTTTGTCATTTGTTTGTCATTTTATTGTCATTTTATTGTCATTTTGGGAACGGGAAAATGGAGAAAAAACATTGTTTAAAAATGACTACCATGACAGACCTTTTGTTATCTCGTGGCAGCACCAAATACAAGGAACAAGTGGAGAAACTCTTGGAAAGCCAGCCGGCGGTGAAGAAGGATAGGGCAGGGGAGCTTGCCCTGGGGAATTCGTTTTTGGGCCTGCCTGGACGAGGAGTTGTCTCCCGGCTCGGGGTGCAGGGCCGGCTCAAAAACCGGGTGGGGGGGCGGGGCCGGGGTGAAATGGCCCGGGGGGGCGGCTCAGGCCCGAGAAGCGGGGCCGACCTGGAAACTCCAAAAACGCAACTTTACCAGCACGCGAGTCATTTTTTTCGCATTTTTTTTGCATTTTTTTGCATTTTTTTTGCATTTTTTTCGCATTTTTTTTGCATTTTTTTTGCATTTTGTTTGCATTTTTTTTGCATTTTTTTTGCATTTCCCAGACTAGGAGTCATTTTTTTTGCATTTTTTTTGCATTTCCCAGACTGGGAGTCATTTTTTTGGCATTTTTTTTGCATTTCCCAAACCGGGAGTCATTTTTTGCAATTTTTTGCATTTCCTAGACCGGGTTTGCCACCTTCACCGCTTGCCTGATCCTTATGAGAAAACGACAAGAAAATGAACAATGCTAGAAAGTAGAAAACGACAAGAAAACGACAAAAAAATGACAAGAAAATGACAAAAAAATGACTTAACAAATGACAAAAAAATGACTTAACAAATGACAAAAAAATGACAAAAAAATGACACCACAAAACAGGAATGACAAAAAAATGCAAAACCAAATGACAAAAAAATGACAAAAAAAATGACAAAAATAAATAACCAACAACCCTCAGAGTTTGCTGGTAAGATTTTCATAATAATAGTGATTTCATGGTATTTAATCATGTTTTGCAGGAATTTCGATAGCTAAGTTGGGGTCTACACCACTCCAATAACTGTTGAGTGTATGTTGGATATATCGACCTAGTTCATGGGCATAAACCAAAAAATATCAGGGAGCAGCACCCTGTAGATGTTCCGATTTCCCTCTGGTCTGTTGATGAAAATGTTGAGGGTGCCGCCGATGACAACCAGCCAATGTAGGTGATAGTTTTTATACCAGTCACCAGCCCCCGATTTAATTCTTCCCAAGACGACAAAAATGTTGTGTTGTGTCTCAGAATTGATGTCCCGACCACAATTGAAAACAGATGAAAATCGGGATCTTTGACCAAGAGACTGCGGGTCAAACATGAATAAACTACAGCCAAAACACCAAGTCGTTCCTCTTTTAAAGAAATTACTATATTTAGTTGCAGCGAAGCTTTCCCTGGAAGTCGTGCCTTTTTGCAAGCAAAACGCAGGGAACTCTGCTGATCTCAGCGCAACCATGGTTTAAGTGTTTTTGTGTTTTTTTCTTGCGCTCGGGTTGGCTTTAGGTATCTACTTGTGCTTAGGTCGCATGTCATGTTTGCTGCGTTCAGGTGGGGGAAACTGACTTTGTTGCAGCTGCTTTCTTATCCGTGACTTTTTTGTATGTTCAGAATTCTGTCGTTATATATTTAGCAACTATTGTTCAACTGCTGCTCATTTGCTTGCTACTGCCAAACTGCTGCTGGATTGCTTCTGACCTATATGGAGATATTGCTAAGACACCTGATCGGATATGTAACCAAAATTAACCAACAATATGCAGTGGATGTGCCTAGAAATACGGTATTCACCACACATGGCAGGAAATCCATGAACATCCTCACATAAGACTAGAACGTGACATCAAACGTGGTTTCCTGTACTTTCCTCTGGTTTTTTTACCCTAGACCAATCCGTTGATTGTGGTGCAGGTGATGATCGGTTGATGTTGAGACTTGACGGTGTTTCATTTTTTGTTTTCTGTTTGCCAACGCAAAACAGGAAGATTTAGCTTGATTATCAAGAAGAGTATGCATCTGTGAAGATCATGGGAAACTGTACTCCTAGAATTGTTTGGAGGGAACCACTGCACAAGAAAAACATCTACAGTATATTGGCTGCTAGAAACCGCAGTTTCCCGCTCAAAAGTTTTGCCACAGGAAGTTGTATGGAAGGGAAGAAGAGGCCGATGCAGAGGCTGCTGGGGTTTAAAAGCTGCGCATGTCCAGCTCTATTTGAGGCACGAATATATTATAAAGAGTGGACAATTAAAATATAATAGATAGTTAACATTATGTCTTTGTACATGCGATACATGACATTTATATTGTACATGTGTATATCATATCTATGCGAATGGAGATATTATATCTAATATATATATATATGCATGATTATATTTATGTATATGACTCGACAAAATCCTAGAGACCCCCCAGTCCTTCTTGGGGCTTTCTGCAGTGTAGATGTCCTTAATTGTTAAATTTCCATTCTGGTCCGATCCCCCATCATATCTAGTCTATATAGCATGATATGTTTGAATATATCAATCAATATACATGTATTGTTTAATTCGGTTTGTCATAGTTGAATATACCATGTTTTTTTGGGTAATAGTTTCTGTTCATTAATAAACACAACTCAATATTGGGTTGAACTACCAGCTGAGACATTTGAGGCCACAGCCGAAGCGTCCGAAGCTGAAGGGTCAAGGTGCGATTTTGGTCATTTTTGCTAGGGGAAGCCATTGGTACAAGGTGGTGCCCCACCGAGTTCTAAATTGGCTATAAGTCCATGAACTATAGGTATAGCGCCTATAAAACATAGTTATATATTGGAGTTATAAACCAACTTAGCTATCTTGGGGGCACCATCCTGTAAGAGACGTAGCCCAACTCTAAGAAGCACCATGAAACCTCCATGTGTATCTCTGAAATCAGGGGATCCCAAAACAATGGGCTTCGGATGGCTAACAAATACCAAAATGTTCTAACTTTGAATGATTTGGGGGTAGCCATTGTGAGAAACCGTCATATCGGCTACTGGTACCTTCTAGGCAAATGAACAAAACGATGTAGTGATGTAATTGATGATTCTCGGGATATATCGTTGTGAGTTTGATGGGTTTGTCAAAGCATTGATACGCCGATGTATGACAATGTTACAGTATGATTTACCACTATTGTTTTTGCGTCCACCTTGTTTTCAGACAAACCTATATGGGTAATTATCAACAACTCAACGACCCGGAAAATGTTGGTCACGGAGCCACAAAAGGTCGTGTGTATTTCTCATCATAGTTTTTCAGGCATTGAAAACCCCAAACCATAAATCATGCGCAGTCTGGATTTATGAAATTTCATGATTCATATACACACCTTTTCTGGGTGATGTTCGCCCACATATTTGGGCTGGATCATCCCATGGATCTCCGTTGTGGAGGGAACCAGTTGGGGCTGCTAAGACTTTCCCAACCGATAATCATTTGGGGATATGATCAATTATTATCAACTAGTATAAAATTATTATTCATATTAAACCACAATATATGCGATCGTTTTTATATGAGATAATCCCAACAAGCGGAGGCTTATATATAAATCACCATGGTTGTTCACCCGCTTCGACCCGAGGAACGGTCCAAATAGGTCATGATGGGTATGATGGGTATGGGACTATGACTATACATGAGCCATTGAAAAAGCTTTGTTAATATTTGGGGGTTCTACCTGGTTTAAAACGGGGATGGTTATCAAGGATTATCACGCATAGGGATACCGACTTGCCAAGCAGTGGGGTATGACATCGGAGCAGGAGCATGTCCGTGAGTGGCGCCCCACCACCCTTCGCGCCAGAAGAGGAGAATGGTCGGGTCTGGGGTCTGAAGATGACTAAAAAAAAGAAGGGCCAAATCGGTTCATCGAAACCCCGCACGATCCAGTATAAAGATGTAGAAAGCAACGACAGAGTTTTGAACACGCCTCATATGGTCTTAGATAGTTGATTATGGTTGCGGTTGTTTCCTCCTTTTTTTGACAGTAGACCGTCATTTTGAAGTAGGTATGACTGATTCAAATCCCAAGCGCTTTGAGCATCAGTGGGAATTCCTTGGTAGCTACAGTTCATCCGCAGCAACTTCAGTTACACAGTGGCCATATGTCAAGAAGTCAAAAGAAAAGTTGGGTGCTATCCGCAGGGTGGCTCCTCGGAACAGATCATTCCTCAGCAGCCCAGTCGTCCATGACCCAACTGTCATCAACTGTCAGTGTTTACCAGCATCCCACTGAAGGTGTTTTTCGATCATGTTGCCTTCCGCCATCATCTTTAAGAACCACAAGGTAGAAAGAAATCAAACAATCAAAGCATATCAACACATTGGTTGTTGATGGTTGTTGTCTCATTTTTCCCCATTCGCAACATAAACTAAATATCCAAACCTGACCCCGCCTCCAGCCCCGTGCCACACATTGGTGGTCAGCATGGCGACGTCTCGGCAACGGATGGTCCATGCCAATGGCATTCGCATGAGAATCGCTGAAGAGGGCGATCCCACCAAACCTTTGGTGCTTCTCATGCACGGTTGGCCGGAATTTTGGCTGCTTGGCTTAGCAATGGAAACCCAACAGAAAAAGGGCGTACAGTCGTTGTTTGAGATATGAACCTCTCATTTTCAATGTGTAGAAATACATAGAAATACTCCATGGTAAAGTATGTAGATGTTCTGTTTTCATCATTCAAATTTATACAACAAAAAACTTCTCTAACAATGTGTGTATGGTAATCATTGATTTTTTTACGCCGCAAATGATAAATAAAAATATGGAAAAACATAGAAAATCCTTGAAAATCCTTGAAATGCATAGAAATACATAGTACAAATTCACAGAAATGCCATAGAAAATCCATAGAGAATCCCCGGTCTCCGAGGTATTCCTGGCGCGCTCAGTTGGCTGCCTTGGCCTCCGCCGGTTTTTACGCGGTGGCGCCCGACCTGCGTGGCTTTGGCGCCACGGAGTCGCCCAAAGAGGTGGCGTCCTTCGATTGCGATGCTTGGAGGATCAACTGGGATCAAAATGGGGGAACAGGTGAAGCTGATGGAAAATGATGGGAAAATGATGGGAAAACTGACTTGGGGGCAAAAAGTAGGGAAAAGGTAACGCTTCGGGGCAAGAAAAGATGCAAGAATTCAGATTTAGCATGATTCTTGGCAAGAATTTAGATGCAAGAATTCAGCATGCTTTAGCTGGAAACAGATGAGGATTAAGGCTGCAAAAGAACAGCATGTTGGAAAAAGAAATAGGACACCACCTGTACCTATACCTGAAATTTCACAACCCCCAGAAAACAGCCTATCGAGCGCTTGCCATTTTGGATGTCGATGTGGTGGCGCTGTATGGAAGCTGTTTCATTTGTTCCCATAGACCTGGCCCAGTGATGGAAAAAGGTGCAGCGATGAATCTATCATTTCTCAATTCTCCCCAAATTCAGCCATCTATTTCGCCATTTGTGGATTGAGCCATTTTTCACAATTATCCAAATTATCCCCAAGTCCATCATGGATAATATGGATAATTTGGGGAGAACTATCATAATATCATGGGGATATCTATCCATATTCCCCAATTAATTTATACTGCCATCATTTTTTTGCCAGATATTTGCCATGGAGCATCCGACAATCCTCCTCGGCTCGGCGGAGCTGATCCAGAACAAGCTATGGTTATATTGGTGAGGATGACCCAATGGTTTTTTTGATGGGAAAGTTTTAGATGTTGCTGTTTTGGCTACATTAATTATTTAGTGATATGTGGTGAACATTGTAATATACTATAATCTATATTGTGGATTGGGCCTTAAAAGTCACAACTCATTCCCATTTCCCAGCTGTAACTTCCAACGAAAATCCCATCACTAGCGTTCGAGTTGTGGACCAAGGAATGCATTGGCAATGACATGTTGGCGCTGCTGAAAGTGCTGGGACGCTCATGCTATGCGCTGGTGGGCCACGATTGGGGAGCTATTCTGGCCTGGCACTTGGGATGTTTGTTTCCAGAGGCCTTTCCAAGGTCATTCGGAGGCACTGGAGTCTGGAGGATGGGATGGGAAGTGGAGAAATGGGACATGACTAAGGTGATACATGCTGGTCATTAGAGAAAGACATATGTTTAATCACAGCGGTTTCATTTCTGAAGTGTTCTCACGTCCATCTCAGAGCATGTTGGGGCAAAGGTTCACCTAGCTGCACAAATTTGGCACAGGGGTGCCAGCAATATGTTGGTATTTAGCGATTTATGAGGGTACTATAAACTATACCTCTGGCAGTAATGGTTTGATTGTTATATAATCAAAAATTTACCTACGCTGCGGGTAGTAGTCCAATATATGATAATGTGACCTGCCACTAAAAAGGCCCCACTTGCATCCAAGTGTTCCATAGATTTGCCCTGGGTTACTGTAGTAGGTTCTGTTTAATTGCTTCTAATTGCACCATAACCTATGTCGAAGGGGTGAACTAGTCCTGTCTGGACCTTCCTGGACCCATGAATGCCGAAACAACCAGCTATGAATGCCATGTCAGACTTGATGATGTTATAACTTTGGTCATACCTAAATAATTCATCTACATCATTGGGAGTTTCTGGACATTGATTCCCCCGAAACCATGTGTGTCCATATTGACAATGACCAACTTTGGATGATTTTGAGGCCCCCCATGACTTCGGAATGTCCGATTATACACCAAAGATATGCCAAGGCTTCACCCTATAATGTTAATTCAATTTTAATTGGACATTCCTAACTCGATGTTACAATTGGTTTTATCCTATCATATCCCCGTTCCATCCCCATATTTGTTGGTTATAATCAGGTTTCTAGTAATTATTTGGAAGATCACACCACTTAGTAACTGGGGTTAGTTCACCCATGTGATAACCCACATATCGAAGACTTATGATCACCAGGGTTACTAAACACTTACTTTTCGTTGGATTTTGCTCCAAGTAGTCATCCACACCAACCTAAGTCAATGTTAATTAGTTATATAAAGTTATATATGTATATATCCGATCATAACTATCATATCGCCATATTTTTCCCCATATCTGTTGGTTATAAGTCATCAACCTAGGCTTCACCATGAACCACCAGCCATTCGTGTCACAGCGTGTGACCCAGGCTGTGTGTTATGAGCGTCCCTCCCGTGACCCTGGTGGCAAAGGTCCCACCGGTGGATCGCATGTCGCAGCAGCAAATGGGCCTGATACATAAAGGGAGATGCGATTTTCAATGGATTGGTTTAAGGGAAATTTTGCCGTAAACCCCATATTTAATGGGAAAAGCAAAATTTTCTTGTATGAATGTGAGAATTATCGTTTCTTCCTGGTAGCACTCGTGGTTTTATCATCAAACATAGGGGGTTGACATAGATTGACATGGCGTGAAACATTTTTGAAAGAGGAACTCGACCTA
>CAMXCT020001197.1:115000-170662 GCA_947184155.2 Cladocopium goreaui
TGAAACGCTGAGGTCTTGGGCAAAAGGAGGTGATTTTTGAATGTGTGTTTTTAAGTGGGGATGCGAATTAAGCATGTTTTGACTAAACACAAATATCCCAAAAACACATTTCTCTGAGATTAGCATTACCTAACCCACACCTCAAATCTTCCGATCCGTGCTGTGTTTGACGAACGGCGAGGAAAACGAAGAGTGCCTTCCAGAAAGCCGGTGGCAAGATCAAGCAACCCACCTTCTTCATCGGAGGTGCTTGTGACAGCCACATGATCCATGGTGCCATGGGGTGTCGTTTCAGCGGGGGGATTTACCACGGAAAAAAATGGTTTGAGTAAGGACAACTATGGGAACATGATGAACACATTTCTTGGGCCATAGGCCATGGAAGATCCGAGATTTACAATTTTCCTTGAAGCCTCAAATTGTAGGTTATCTGCCTATACCTTGGGAGACCCCCTATAAATGGGCCTTTGAGAAATTCATCGGACTGAATTGGGTAATTGGGGATCCTCCATTGCCATGTTTTGATTGCCCGAGGGTAGAACCCGAAGCGCTGGTTCACCTGCCATGATTACCAACCCTAAAGGGCCCTACCACTTCTACTTGGCTCCTTATAGTCTCAGTCAACTGCTATCCGCAGGAGCATTAGCAGCAGCGGTCCCCCTATAGCAATGTACGCATTTGTTAGGTTTATGTAGCTGCTAAATTTTAGAAGGCACCTTTAGCAGCAGCTACCAACAATTTGACATTCCTGTTGTTTAAGATCCCCAGAAGTCCCCAGGATGCGCAACATCAAATCATCATGGTCAAGTCGCTCCCACCATCCTGGGTCAACCATCTTAGATTTGGGTATACATAGCCATAAACGCGGTAACACGTGGATCTGCATCGCACAGCAACAGAGCCCAGATATTGACTAGGGTATATCAATGTATATCATGGATTGTCATGGTATATCCCATCATCCATCCATTTTTGTGTATAACCTGTTACCCAACATGGAAACATCACATGGTTCAGCAACTTCGATCCTCCCAGCACCATCGCCTCACAAGGTGAATTGGATCCAGTGATTAAGACCTACGGTGGGCCTGAAGCCACCGCAACCATGGTCTCCAAGGTAGGTGTTCATCCCAGAGATGGGTAAAGTTGGGTTGTTCTACCGAAAAAATGAAATAACGGGGATTATTGTTGGAGTATGTTGCAGTTAGATTTTTCAAGTCTGGAGAAGTCGTTTCTAAGCTGGGTAGCTTTGCAACATGGTTTCATAATGTACACCTAAGTGAAATTGGCAGTTTCGAAAGCATTTCGAAAGGTACTGCAAGTTCAGTCAGTGAAGTCAACCTCAATCAATCGCACTAGTTTTTTCGCTGTCAGGTGTGCTCCGACTTGCGGGGTTGTTGTTTCATTGCGGATTGTGGTCACTGGAATACTCAAGAGAAGCCGCACGAGACCAATCAAGCTTTGCTGCGATTTCTGGAGAGCACCCGCGACCTCCCAGATCTCCCAGGTCTCCCAGATCTCCCAGGCCATGGATGGTTGACCAAATGGCGCCGGAAACACCTAGGAGAAGCAATGAGTACATCTATATATCATAGCATTAAACTATGCATCATATCATATTCGAAGGGACCAGGGAGTTTAGAAGTCAAACTTCCGACAATATGGACAGATGGAAAAGCAGAGGCGGGAAGAGTCAGAGAAGAGAAGAGAAGAAGAGAGAAGATCAGATGAGAAGAGAAAGGGGCAAAAGACAGAAGATGCAGGTGCGCGAAAAGGTAGCAAAGTCGCGCAACACTGTGTTTTTCCTTTCCAATGATTTGTGACTCCGCCGGGTCGAAAAGTAGGCTTGCTAAAGCGGCGGGTGCAGAGCCATCTGGCCAGATGAGAGATGAAAAATTGCACTTTGTTGTGGCACGAAGAAAATTTCGAAGTCAAAATGCACAAAACACACCAGCTTCAAAGCACTTTTGGAAGTTGAGATGTCGAAAAAGCGCACGCCGTTGTGGCGCGAACCACATGTGGAAGTCAAAATGCACAAAGCACACCATGTTCGGAGCACTTTTCGAAGTTGAGATGTCGACAAAGTGCACGCCGTTGCGGCGCGAAGCAGATTTCGAAGTCAAAATGTACAAAACACATCTGGTTCGAAGCACTTTTGGAAGTTGAGATGTCGAAAAAGTGCACGCCGTCGTGGCGCGAAGCACATTTCCAAGTCAAAAGTGTTAAAAACTGACGGTCTCGGACCACTTTTGGACGTTCAGATGCCTTTTCACGTGGCAGGCGCAAGGGATTGTGGACCTTGCCAAAAGTGAGCAAAATGTGAGGGTTTTGTAGTTTCAACTACAACCACCACTACATTACACTCCGCGACACTACAACTACAAGTACATGTACAACTACATTACACTACATTACACTGATTACATTACACTACACTCAATTACACTACACTACACTAACTACAACTACAGCTACAACTACAACTACATTACACTACACTACTACAACTACAACTACATTACACTACGCTACACTACACTAATTACATTACACTACACTCCACTACACTACACGCCACTACACTACACTACGCTCAATTACACTACACTCCACTTCACTACACTTCACTACACTCCACTACACTTCACTGCGCCACACTTCACTACACTTCACTACACTTCACCACACTTCACTACACTAACTTCAACTACAACTGCAACTGCAACTACAACTACACTACATAACACTACACTACACCACACCACACCACACTATACTACACTGCCCTATCCTACCCTACACTACACTACACTACGCTAACTACAATTACAGCTACAATTACAACCACCACTACGCCACTTCACACTACACTATACTCATTACACCACCACAATGCAACTGCAACTACAATACACTGAATACACTACATTACAACTACAACTCCACTACGCTACACTACACTACAACCACACTACACCACACTACATCCAGCAGTTGTGGCGAGGTGACCACCGCAACCATTTCAACCACTCCAAAAAACACAACTCCAACCACCCTTCGGTCCATCAGTGGATTCTCTCTGCCATCCATGACTCGCAACAACCGGCCTCTCCTATAGGTTTCCTATTTGTGAAACTTCCGCCACCTCCTTGTGCGGCACTACCGGTATATATATATATACACACACACACTTTATTCGGACATATCTCATGAAAAACGTGTGGGCCTGGCAGGCCGCAGTCGACTCTGAATGGATGGAAGTTCTACCTGTTGTGACTCAGTTGTGTCCCACGCAAAAAATGGCCGAAAGAGTTTGCGGCTTTGGGATGGTTTGGGTGCAAGTGTTGATAGCTTTGACGTTGCGAAGTCTGGATATTTTTGAATATTTTCTCTGGTGTTTTGGGGCTATAGGACTGTCGTGCCGCCCTACGATGTTTTTCAGATTCCCTTTGGATTTTAGAGACTAAGATATCCAAGATCAAAAGTTGCCTCGGTAGTTTGACAAATACCGCCGAGAGCATTGCAAACTCAGACACGCTGAAAGTTCGCTGCTGCGGTCCTGTTTTGCCATGAAATCCAGTTTTCCAAAGACCGCAGTGCTCGATGATGATGAATGGGAGCGCATGTCCAGCTACTCCTTGGTAGCATCGCACAACACTGGCTTCAGCAAAGGAACTTCTGCCCTCAGACCTGATGGGAGACTGTTGAACTTTGAGGTTGACGAGTATCTCATCAGGCGCAGGGTTACAAATGATACAACGGGTCAATTTTGAACAAACCTGTGGTCGAAAAATGCGAAGTGGTCTGTCGCTTACTCGTTCACATGACCTGAACTTTCTGAACAATTATGGAATTCCAACGCGTGCTAAAGCCATGACGAGAATCATCGGCAATTCCTGTCAAGTAGGATCAGTAGAATAGCTGCAGATCACCATGCCGTTGGACCAAAGTGGACCTCCTTGGTGCATCCTGGAGGCATACGATTGCCAGAGGCGTCAAAACTCGTCTGGACGAGGGGCTTTGGCGTTTTGAACTGCGAGGAGTTCGGGTTGTGACACGTGGTGCCGGAATTGACCTGGAAGTGCATCTCCAAAGGAGAAATCAGTGAACCATTTTGGGATTGTTTGAACATGGGTACCTCCACTTCAAAAGGATTATCATGGATTATCATCATTTTTCCGGATTTCCGCAAATCAGCAGCCATCAAAGCTGCTGGATGTTTTAGTGTTGGCTTTGGGCCAAAATTTGGGAAAAACGGATTCTCGCAAAGACAGTTACTGTCTGATTGCGGATTACTTTATGATTACAGTATATGACAGCCTCTTTCGTGTACTTCCAACATTGTTTAGCTCCTTGCAGCTGGATGTTCTGTCATCTTGAGGCAAGATGCCGATTTTGTAGCCGGTTTCCTGCCAGTGAGTGAGCAGAACGGTGCTAAGCAGAAGTACGAAGTGCTCCTAGAACAACTAGAGAGGGCCTTGGATGAGGAGGATATGGTGAGAGTGCTGGAAGAGCAGCTTACTGGAGAGAATGATGTGGTGATTCCACTTCTGGTCCAGTGCCCTCCTGACTGTCCTTTGTTGCAACATTGTGCAAAGCAGGGCTGGGCATGTGCTGTGAGGTGGTTGTTGGATAATGGTTTTGCCGCAGGTCTTGGATATCGCTGCAAACATCGAATGACGCTCCTCCATTTTGTAGCCTGGGAAGGTCGCAAGAACGTCTTGGAAGAGCTCGGCAGTGCTGCCAGAGATCTTTGCGAGCCTCAACCAGATTTGGATGATCCCTGAAGTTAGGATTTTATGGCCAGCACATGGATGATAATCGATGTTGACGTTTATTTCATTGTTCTATTTCTGTTCAAGAATACACCAAACGTTCAACTCGATATGTGTATCCCACCATATAATTCCTGATGGCTTACCACTGCAATTGCTGGATGCTACTTTGATACTTCCATTTCAGTTGATTCCCTGATCTTGATGCCATTCCCGTTGAACTAGAAAATGAGCAAAGGTCCTGTCAGGTTGGGTTGAGCCTCATTGTAGTCGATCCTCACCACCATCTCTTGCTGGTTATAAACCTCCCACTCGTTGTTGGCTTCAGTTGGATTATCCAAGGATATCCCCAATGCGTTTGGAGAGCTGCCCGAGCTGAGTGGCTTCATTCGTTCTCGCCAACTGGCCCTCGAGGAGGGATTTTGAGTGCTAGCTGGAATATATCGACATCAATGCTAGCGCATCTCAAGATGACTGTATGATTGTAGCTGGTGATTTTCTATAATTCAGCCAGACAATTTATGCTGGGTAAACCAAGGTGAAGGGTGATAGATTAACGCTCAAAGATGAGGATTTGGTGGGTAAACAGACTGGCAGGAAGGCTAGTTCGATACTTTCACATTTTGCCATAAATAGGGATACATACCAACCAGGCGGAAAATGTCTTTTTGAAAGGCATCTAAGATTTGCTATGAATGTGCATCTCGGTTGATAAGTAATTCCTAACACTTCCTAACTCACTAACACACGGGATATCATGAGATAGAGCTAATTAAAATCAATTAATAACGATAGAGATCTTTGTGGGCCAATGGGCGGTTTAATATGATTTAACTTTCAAAGTGATGAGTTTAACCACCCAAATTTGGGATATATAGAAGCAGCATTTGGGTGTGCGTTCGGGCCGCAATGCGTTCGAGTCTAGATATCGGGTATCCCAAGAAAACGAAAATACACTTTATGCGTCAAAAACTTTCCAAAATAGGGGCCGAGTGAATTTGTTTGATTCATTTGGGTTCGATGTACTCGAAAGGGGGATGGCTCAGATTACGGACTCTCATTTGGAAATTTCACAGCAATCGAAATGATCAATATGGTGGGTCCATTGGTATCATATTAAATGGGCTAACGCCCTGGTGCCGTCGACCCCCTCTCGGGGGGGAAGGAATGCGCATAGGGTGTATACATACATAGCCGTAGAAAACAGATGCCTGCGGCGTGTAGCTGCGAGAGTTGCCGTGGAAAGGCCTGTGGTAGGGTTTGGAGGGTTTGAGGGCGGGCAAACGGCAGGCTTGAACGCCCTTCAAAACAGATGCCTGCGGCGTGTAGCTGCGAGAGTTGCCGTGGAAAGGCCTGCGGGAGGGTTTGGTCGTGGGAGCTGCCGCGGCGCGTTTGAGGCCTTTGAGGCTTGGCAGACAGCTTAAACACAGACAAGCAATTGTTGCCCGTGGACAAAAAACAGATGGCTGCGGCGTGTAGCTGCGAGAGTTGCCGTGGAAAGGCCTGCGGGAGGGTTTGGAAGCTTTGAAGGCGGGCAAACGACAGCCTTGAACGCCCTTAAAAATAGACGGCTAGGGCAAGGAGCTGCGAGAGTTGCCGTGGAACGGCCTGCGGGAGGGTTGGAAGGGTTTGAGGGCGGGCAAACGGCAGGCTTGAACGCACTAAAAAACATATGGCTGCGGCGTGTAGCTGCGAGAGTTGCTGGGAAAGGCCTGCGGGAGGGTTGGAAGGGTTTGAGGGCGGGCAAACGGCAAGCTTGAACGCCCTTAAAACAGATGCCTGCGGCGTGCGGCTGCGAGAGTTGCCGTGGAAAGTCATGCGGGGGAGGGTTTGGAGGGTTTGAGAGCGGGCAAACGGCAGGCTTGAACGCCCTAAAAAACAGATGCCTGCAGCGTGTAGCTGCGAGAGTTGCCGTGGAGGCCTGCGGGAGGGTTGGAAGGGTTTGAGGGCAGGCAAACGGCAGGCTTGAACGCCCTGAAAAACAGATGCCTGCGGCGTGTAGCTGCGAGATTTGCCGTGGAAAGGCTTTCGGGAGGGTTGGAAGGGTTTGAGAGCGCGCAAACAGCTGGCTTGAACGCCCGAAAAAACAGATGCCTGCGGGGTGTAGCTGCGAGAGTTGCCGTGGAAAGGGTTGCGGGAGGGTTTGGAGGGTTTGAGGGCGGGCAAACGGCAAGCTTGAACGCCCTTAAAAACAGATGGCTGGGGCGTGTGGCTGCGAGAGTTGCCGTGGAAAGGCCTGCGGGACGGTTGGAAGGCTCTGAGGGCGGGCAAACGGCAGGCTTGAACGCCCTTAAAAACAGATGCCTGCGGCGTGTAGCTGCGAGAGTTGCCGTGGAAAGGCCTGCGGGAGGGTTTGGTCGTGGGAGCTGCCGCGGCGCCTTTAAGGCGGCCTTTGAGGCTTGGCAGACCGCTTAAACACAGACAAGTGTAGCTGCGAGAGTTGCCGTGGAAAGGCCTGCGGGCAGGTTGGAAGGGTTTGAGGGCGGGCAAACGCCAGGCTTGAACGCCCTGAAAAACAGATGCCTGCGGCGTGTAGCTGCGAGAGTTGCCGTGGAAAGGCCTGCGGGAGGGTTGGAAGGGTTTGAGAGCGGGCAAACGGCAGGCTTGAACGCCCTAAAAAACAGATGCCTGCGGCGTGTAGCTGCGAGAGTTGCCGTGGAAAGTCATGCGGGTGGGTTTTGGAGGGTTTGAGAGCGGGCAAACGGCAGGCTTGAACGCCCTAAAAAACAGATGCCAGCGGCGTGTGCGAGAGTTGCCGTGGAAAGGCCTGCAGGAGGGTTTGGAGGGTTTGAGGGCGGGCAGACGGCAGGCTTGAACGCCCTTAAAAACAGATGCCTGCGGCGTGTAGCTGCGAGAGTTGCCGTGGAAAGGCCTGCGGGAGGGTTTGGAGGGTTTGAGGGCGGGCAAACGGCAGGCTTGAACGCCCTTAAAAACAGATAGCTGGGGCGTGTGGCTGCGAGAGTTGCCGTGGAAAGGCCTGCGGGAGGGTTGGAAGGGTTTGAGGGTGGGCAAACGGCAGGCTTGAACGCCCTTAAAAACAGATGCCTGCGGCGTGTAGCTGCGAGAGTTGCCGTGGAAAGGCCTGCGGGAGGGTTTGGTCGTGGGAGCTGCCGCGGCGCATTTGAGGCCTTCGAGGCTTGGTGCTGGAACGACCTTGGACAATGTGAGGGCCATGGCCGTGACAAAGCAGGTTCCACACCTCCGGTTGTCCCAGGCGCCGCCCCTGCCTTGGCGAAGGCCGGGGTCGGCGGATTTTTGAACCATACCCAGATCAAGGCCAAACATCAGGTGCCTGCAAGTAATAATATAACTACCAGTTGTCGTTTCTGTTTCTGCCCACGAAACCATGGAGGAGCCAGAGGGAGAGGACCAAGACGCCTTGGCAAGTGCTTGTTTGGAAGTCGCCGTTGCATGCCGTTGCCTTCGCACTGGACATGCCAGCGCTCAAGATTTTGTGGAGGATGCAAATGCGCAGATTGCTTCATCTTCGTCGTTTTCAGAGGTGTTGTTACCTGTTGGTGTCGAGCAACAAGCCATTGACCAACACTTTGTCGGGCCCACACGCTGCACAGATTTTGTGTCCAGGTATGTGTACTTGCCGCAGGTGTTTTGGTAATGAAACGGTCTGCTTTGGGCAACAAGAACATCTTATTGTGAGCAGCAGGGCCCCCATGCCAAACACTTGCTTTAAATGAATCATGAGCGCTATGGTCAAAACTGGGGCTATAGATCTATATTAGAAGGTGGTCATACCCCAATGGATTGGAGTTCAAAAATGCATAGAAATACCCCGTCTATAGGGAATCCCCAATCATATCCAATAATCTCGGGATGTATATGGGGTATGGATATATCATGCTATTTTGGGATATATTGGGGCTGATGTGCTGGGGTTGTTTAAAAACTTCTCATCAGCGAGTCATGCACAGCGAAGTCAGGTTCTGCTTAAGGTGGGGATTTGACTATATTCAGCAATGAGTGTCCGCAAATCGTGTCCCCATCTACCATGTTTTGACCGTGGCTCACATGGATTTATGTGAAGGGTCTTTTGCTGATTGGAATAGCAGGCAAGAAGTTGAATGCCAAACAGTCACGAAGGATGCTTGAATTGGGAAGTGTTGTGTCAGCACTTCAGGTGCTACCTCGAATTCTCACGGTACTCGCTGCGAATCACAATCTTGAGCGCTTGGTGCTTGAGTACTGTGGCATTGGCAGCGAGTCTGTGCGCCCGCTGGTGCACTTCTTGTCCAACCTGAGCCACAGGCGAGATACTTTCCCAGATTGCTTTCGGCAAGTCCAGCTACAGAGTTGCGAGGGACTCCCAATGATGCGACCCCCATTCCCCTACTTTTGTGGCAGCACCCAACATCCATCAAATTTTACCAAAAAAAGGACGCACGCATTAGTCAAGCAGCCTGATATTTTTGGACCGAACCAGCCTGGCATTTTAAAAAACCGTGCTAAGAAAAAAATCTGCAGAACGGTGCATCCTTCCCGACATTTCATGAAAATTTGCGGGCCCCAGGTTTGTTCACGCCAGAGGTTGGCCTTCCTGTGGCTTTGTGGCAACCCCCTGGGTGACGATGCCGTGCAGCAACTGCTTCCGGAGGTGCACGGGAAGGTCGTGAGCCTCAATTTGTCTGGCACAGGCCATGGGGGGTTCCAGGGCATCGTTGGGGTTCCAGGGGATCGTTTTTTGGAAAGAATTAGGCCTGAAGGATAAATTATAATAAACTTATATAAATATTTCACGTGGTTACATGGAGCCAAGCATTTGAGTTGTGAATGATTGTGAAATCATCCATGGCCCGCAACAGGTATGACTGCAGCATCTTTGCCAGCGGTCGGTGAAGTGGTTCAGCATGGTGCAGTTGAGAAGCTGAGTATTGGTGCCAACAATTTAGCAGAGTTGGGATCAGCAGATCAATGCGTGCAGATGAGGACGTTTGGGTTGTAAAAAAAACATATCAAAATTCCTGATCCAGTGGTTCAGCATCGGCAAAATTGGGAAATTGGGGCAAATGGCAAGGTTAGCGATTAACGGTATCATCCCAATTTTTTGTCAGTTACCCACCATTAGCGATGATCTCAAACTTCTACTGCGATCCCCCATTTTTAGACCATCATGTGGACACCGCACCTTTGCAGAGGTTTTTTGGGAGATTTGAGGGGGCTGCCATGCTGCAATTCTGGGAAGACCTTGGCTGGGTAGTTGCTAACGCCGTGGCCGGTGGCCTGTGCGTTTTGTGTGATTTTCGTGATTAATTATATATATATATATATGGGGTGGGTTGGGATGGGATGTTAACGCTCTTAGGACCACATCCTTCTTGCCACGTTGATAACATGTTGAAGTACCTTGGCAGACGCTCTTGATGCCACGTTGATAACATATGGAAGTACCTTGGAAGACACGCTCTTGATGCCGCGTTGATAACATGTTGAAGTAACTTGAACGTATGTATGCATGCATGCATGCATGTAATGTAATGGAATGTACTGGAATGGAATGTAATGTAATGTAATGTACGGTATGTATGTATGAATGTAATGTAATGTAATGTAACGTAACGTAACGTAATGTAGTGTATGTATGTATGTATGTATATGGGGTGGGTGAGGTGGGGTGGGGTGGGGTGGGGTGGGGGGGATGTTAGCGTTCTTACGACCACGTCCTTTATCCTACGTTGTTAACATGTTGAAATACCTTGGAAGACGCTCTTGATGCTACGTTGTTAACATGTTGAAGTACCTTGTATGTATGCATGTATATATATATGTGTGTGTGGGGTGGGGTGGGGGGGATGTTAACGTTCTTACGACCAAGTCCACAGGCCACCCGTCACGGCGTAACTTGGGTAGTTTAATGCTTGAAGTGTTCACCATAAACATAAGAAGACAATATCCAGCTGAAATTCAAAATGTTGGCAGGCTAGCTACGGATGGCCACGTTTGAAAACGAAGCTTTGCAGGACCTTGGCTATGATGATGAGTCAGTCACCATCTCTAAAATCCATGGATTTGAGCAAGACTCGACTCACTCCCGGGCAACTGACTCATTTGGCCCAGATGATTCGACGAGCGCCTGCACTGGAGACTTTGATGTTAGTTTCCGTCAGCATGACCATGGAATTTGCTGAGCTGGATGGTCGAAATCCCTTCATCCAATCCATGCACGATCCAATGTGCAAGGTGCTGCGGCTAGAGACCTCTCTGTTGGAATATCCACAGCTCTTTCGAGCGTTTATGGCAGCAAAGAGGAACCGGGGGAAGGGCAAGGGAAAGCATGGGAAGAACACGTCCAAAGGTTCGAAGGGCTCAGAAGCTTTCCGGCAGAGTTCGGACGAAGTTGGTAGAAGAGCAGATACTCTTTGCTTGCCAACTTCATTGTTACCTGGCAAATCTCTTGCAGAAACCCTCGACGGAATTAGCGATAAAGATTAACCAATTTTATTCTTCATGAGTTCATGAACAAGTAGTACTCAATGTAATAAAAGATCATATAAGTATTCAAACATGCGTATAAATACATATTATATATAATGTATGTCTTTATATTGTATCTTGATCCAGGATATAGATTGGTCTAATTGTGTTTTTTGGGAGGCTGTGCAACTTGAGGTTCGTCCGGCTGAAAGGCCTTCGACAAGTCCATCCAGACCGACCAATGGCAGCCTGCTTCAGCACAGAGAGCTACGGCATCACTGCAGATTTGGAATTGGACCCTGAGTCTGTGCAGGCAAACCAACAAACATGATTAATGTGGGTAAAACAATGCCATAAACCACCCATGTGGGAATGGTTTATCCCACCTATTTTTAGTGAAATTGGGGATGGTTTATTGTTGCTTTACCCACATTATTTATAACCAGCCCAAGTGGTTAGGGATCAGACAAAATTGGGAATTGAATCAATCAGCAACCTTGGAATTAGACCAACCCTTCGATGGGGATAATATATACCATGGGGAATACGTCAATAAACCAACAGCGCACGAACAGCGCTTTAGTGAAGGGTACATTCGAGTATCAGTGGGCCCAAAAAAGCCTTGCATTTTTTTCAATTTGTCCATTCATTTTGATCTATTTGGCTTTCGCGCAGGTCAACGGAAGCGCTGGATCCCAGATTTTTCAAGCTTACCTGCAATGTCGCAACAAGGGGACGACAACCCTCCACGTACTTGGTGGCTCGGTTACGAATCAACCAGGCTACCTGGCATGCACGCGCTTGCAGGAGGTCTCACAAGAATTTGCGGCCCTGGACTCCATTTGCCTACTCTTCCACAGGACGAGGGCTCCTACTCAACTGATGTACATGTTGGTTGAGATAAGACGGGCTGAATTGCTTATTGGTTGTGGGTTGGGGATGGGTGGGGATGGGTCAAGATGATTGACCACCCAAAATGGATGGTTTAAAGACACAGACGACAAATTTGGTTGGCAAAAGATGGTAAAAGGCTGCCCCATGATCGATCCCCATCCCATGCACAACCAACTACCTGTGAGGAGGACAACAAATGATGTGCTGCTGGTCCCTGAGCGTACACCTGCCTCGAAACTGCTCAAAACTCGTTTGGACGACTTTATCTTGGATGACAGTCCTGTGCTCAGATGTTGGAGTGCAACCAAGCGTCCCAATAATGACAGAAAGGTATGGGAGAATTGGTCTTTCTTAGTGGCTATTTTAATGATGGTTTGCTTATTTTTCTCTTTTTGGATCACTACAGCACTACAGTCTTTATTTTCATCACTGGTATTGAACATGCGCTGTCCACATTTCATATTTGGAAAAAGAAGGGCTTCAGAATTCAGAACAGTAGAGTCCCAGTCTCTATTTCTGAGAAAAGTAGAGTCCCAAATCCAGCCACTATATGCAGAATAGGTGGCTCGACTTTGCAGAACTATATAATATTCTGAGCAATACGAAGGTGTTTGGCGCCTTCGGGCGCCCAAAGATCTTAGGCTATGTTCTTCAAGACCGCTTTGGCATCGGTCGCAAGTCATTACGGCGTCTCACTGGCACTCAAATCATGCAGGACGTTGACTTTTGTGACTTTTCAGCAGATGAGCTCTTTCTCCTTGCCAACTTGGCAGATCTTGAGAACTACAAGACATGGATTGGTCATGACGTTTTCTCAGTGAGGCACTCTGTGGATTTCCAGCGTCTCAGGCAACATCCAGAGGTTCTAGAAGTGATACGTCAGTTCAAGGTGGTTGTGGATCAGGAAGGGATCTCCAGGCCAACGCGACCTACTTTGCAGGTACCCTCAGATCCTCATGTGGCCACCAGGGTTGCAGGAAGGGATCATGAACGGCAAGTTGATTTGCAGGCCAGCATTCAAACTTGCGTCTTCAAGTGGTTTACCGCAATGGTGAGCTGCCAGGAGCTTTCCACCGGATCCGTGAACTGCTTAAGTCACGATGGTCGGTGGAAGCGAGTGTTGTATTTGGTGTCCATCGGCGAGGACATGTTGGTGGATGGAGAAGTCAAGGGCTTACGCCAATCTTCCGCAGAATGGATTCCTGTAGCCGAACTTCCGGAAGCATTGCAGGATGACAAGTTCCCAATGCTTCGATCCGTGACCTCCTTGCTCCAAAGAAGTCCGACCCACCGACTCCAATGGCAGGCTGAGGCAGGTCAAGCACGTCTGAAAGTGAAGTTTCACCGCACATGAGGACAGAAAGCTGGTCAATTTTTGTGAGGCGACGCAAATGTGCATTCAACAAAAGATGTGATTCTAGACAGAATGAATCGAAATTGAATTGAAACTCAGGAACAGAAACTCTGATTAAATTGGGCATAGTCGACCAGATGCGCTCGCTTTACCCTGAGGGCCGCAATTCAAGATCAATTGCTCCAGCAGATCGACACCCGGTGACTGCACCTTGAGGGGTGCCTTCAATGCCTGCAGAAAAAATGCGGCTGCGTCTGATTGCGCAACAACTGATTCGATGCAACGCGACAGGTTATTTGGTTTCAAAGATGTTTGTTTTCTCTCCTTTTTTCGGATGATGATCCTCACAATGACTTGCACCTTTTTCGGGGTGGTGGCCCAATCACTAACCAGAGGCGCTAATTATCACATGTAAGACCATCACAAACTGAGATTTCCTTGAGAACTTGTGGCAGACATGTTGAGACGCAGACATGATACCAAGCCCGCAAGCTTGTTTGAGCCGTTCCATTGCAACCACTGGGACCATCGCTCACATAGTCAACCTTGGGTAGTTTTATAGTGTCCTATATAGTCTAATTTTGATACCGTCGATATCCTGGTTTTTCTATGTTGATTTGATAGGAAAAAATGCTAACCAGATCTAACCAGCCACTCCAAATCAAACCTGCCGGATGGGTATCGAACTGCTTCGAAGTGTGTCCGCCAGGATGCATCATCCAAACTTCGATCTCCGGTGTCTCCTGTGAGGTGCGCCATAGGATAACCCGATGAAAACCGCATTTTTTCCACTTTTTTGATACAGAAACTTTCGGTAAACCATGGAAACTCAATGGATTTGGGGATGCCAAATTTTGAGACAACCTGGAACGAATAAGCGTGTCACAAACAGTTCTGCAGTAATTAGTACTACATACTGTAGTACCAATATAAGTTGGCACAAGGAGAAACATGCGGTTGAACATTGGTTAAGAATTGTTGAAATATACGGGGCCTGTTGTGACGCTTGTTGTTCTGAGGACATGAGCCATCTGACACTACAATTATCCAGTTTTGAATAAGAAAGCCCCAATGTTGAGCATGGGGTGTACGCATAATGTATAGAATGAAGCTTCTGAACTTGGGCATGTTTGCACATGTTTGGAAAACCCAGCAAAATCTTATACGCTTTCTCATTGTTTCAATTAAGATCGCCATTTTTTGTGTATATTCTCCATTTTCAAACAGACCCATGTTCAACATCGCGCGTGAGAGCCTTATACCCGCCTGTACCTACTTCCAACTTGTGATCCATCTCGATTCGTTCAGCTATGTTTTTAGCGTGATACTGCGCGGTCAAAAACCAGGTGTTTGCATGTTTGCAAGGTTTCAGCATTCCTGTCCCCAACACTTTTTTTGGTAAACATTTTAAGGAGCCATACTGGACCTAACTGCGGCTGTCAAGTGCTTGCTTTTGTAATTTGATTGGCCCTGTGCAGTGAACGATAATAGTAACGGTTTATGCAGGTATACCTTTAGTTGACCAGTCGGATAGAACGATTGCAAAACCTTCTGCCCAAGAGATGCTGTCGATTGATTCTGCGGCGGCACAAAACTCTGAAAATATCAAGTCTGCCCCGAATGCAGCCAATCTTCGATAGATGCTGAATATCTCCACGGCGTTGCCAAATGCTCCGCACCTATTTCTGAAACCTAAAGTTTTTCTTACAAAAAAAATCAACATCGGACACGACAGATAATCAGATAATCCATATTTAAAACTCTAGCTATGTCATTTTGCAAGAAGCTGTCCCTAAACATGAGCTCCCGGACTGGATGGAGTCATCAATCCCATGAATCATGATGCAGCTTGGGTGCGTCACACTGTGTCCAAAAGTGCCCTTTGCATTTTACTGGACCAGCGGAGGTCCTTTGTTTGGTTTTGTTTGAACATATAGGGTGCCCCAGAATCTCACGATTGATAAACCATGAAAAATCGAGGTACAGTAAGATTGATAAGTTGGGTTGCGGCAAGTAAATCCCGCCCTTTTTGGAAAAAAAAACATATCCTATTCTTCATGGGCCTACATCCCTGTTGCTGATGATGAGAACCAGTTTGGCAACTCAATCCCCATTTCAGCTGCATCGGCTGCACAGGCGAAGCAGCACCAGCATTGCTGGGAAGAATCTCAGCCCCTTGCCAGATGGGTCAGGTTTCTGCACAGAAACTGGGTAGTGCTGCAATAAATGGTGATCTTAAAATGATTCAAGCAATAAGACTGTGGATTTAAAGCATTGAACTTTGGGTTTTGACTTGTCCTCAAGTGCATGTTCCGTTCTGTCAATTTTGGTGCTTTTGGTGCAGTTGAGGCTTTTTCTCAGTCCAGTGGGCAGCTGTCTTACTGCATTCCAGTTATCAATGATATCATAGTTATCCTATTTGCAGATTTTGGAGCATTCGGTTGGAGTGTTGGACTTAAGTCAACATAGGTCAACATCTGTCTAACATCATTCAACATCATTTTTTCCAGCATTTGGTTGTCAACTTCGCCGTCTGCATTCTGTCAACATCATTCGACGCGCGCCATTGTATGGGTCAAACTCCAGGGCCTTCTTACGTGTTTCCCATTCAATGGACTGATGGGAAGATTACACCAACCCTTAACCAATCCATTGAAAACTTACCATGGTTGGTTTCCCCATTCATTATATTCGGTTATATTCCATTATATTGCATCCTGTAATATTCCTTATCTCCATGGTAATCCCCATATACTCTGCGTATATCCCATGGAAATATCCTAAAGGTGCCATCACCACGGCTCCCAGGCATTGCCAGTTTGGCGGCGCTGGGAAAAAATCTCTCCGCACTAAGTGCACTTCAGCCGCCATCGTGCGGTGCCCAGGTGTGATCTTTGCACGGCGCCCGCTCTATGTGATTTTTTTGGAGATCATGTGAGCTATTAGAAGTACCATGGTTGATTGTTTTTTGGATTATATGGGATTATACTACCTGGATCTACCTGCTTTAATGGGGATTATGATAACCCATAGTAGCGAAGCCTATTCATCAACAAGTATAATGATATGTGGTATGAAGATTCCGCAAATCATCCAAGTCATGGATGGCCTTTTTTGTATTGAACCCCATGGTGACTTGGGGATCCCCAATTTCAGGAAACCTCCATATGATGGGAAGATCATGGAAATATAAAATGGATGGAGTTGCAATAGGACGTATAGCCAACAGTATGAAACTTGGGTTTGTCCAAAACCTTTGGGACCACCCCAGAAAACTCATGGTTGATCATCCTTTTCCTGATTGAACTGGCAATGAAATGGGGGAACAGTGGGGTATCTCCCGATCTTGGACAACCCCAAATCTCTTCTAGTTGGTTTGCCCAAAAGCCCCCCGTGGGATATTTGGCAGTGTCTGAGAAAGTCTTGATAGCTCGTTGATACCTCAACCATATTCAACCATGAGTTCCCCAACTCAGATTGACCATCTTGTTTTTTTTGCAACTTTCAAATTAGTAGGAAAATGACTGAGTTTGCACGTGCGACTGGGAATTGCAAGGCTCGTTTCTCAACGATTTTGGAAGATTGTCTATACATGGTGGTTTTGATGGCAAAACCATCTGCAAATGGGGGATCTTACTTTGCCATGTTTAATTACCGGATGGTAATCCAGTTTGAGCGGCATACCACCAGGTGCGAGATTTGTGGCCATATGCTACCCGGTGAAGATTCTTATGCATACTGGAAAAACTTCAATCTGGCAGCCCCAACTGGCTTCAAGCTGACAGATTTAGCGAGCTTTCCAATCAGCAGAAATCAAACGGGACTTGTGGGTTGGTTGGTCGTGTGCCAGTTGATTTTGCCAAAACAGGCACCGGTTTGCTTGAAAATAGACTACACTAGAACACCCCCAAATTCACTTGTTAATCAGTATTTGTCCGAATTTCTAGCCCAGACAAATCCGGATAGCTTTCTTCTAAACCATGCTGGTCATTTGAGGGGTTTGCCGTCCGCTGTGCACTACCAATGGGACGGCGATGGCCCGCACAATGGAAGCAACCGCGTTGCTAGCAGAAGCTGGGCAGTGCACGAAGCCTAATCGTCCCAAATGAATATGGAACGAACATGACGCCAATCGGAGATTGGTCTTCCAACATTTGTGTTGGTTCCATTTCATCAATTTGGAGGTACCCCAAAATATGATGTTTTAGACTGAAGATGTGAGTTTACGTCATGGTTTGAGTTGAGGCATGGTGTAGCTTTCTTCTCGTGTCAAGAGCCTGCTATGATTGTCGCCATTCCGGCTGAGAGTTGGATGCTTCCTCCGGGGACGGCCAGGAAGAGAATGGACCCTTGCGGATTTGCATCCTGGGAGGAACTTCAATCCAAAGGTGTGGCATTGCGAAAAGAGCGTTGAATTGAAGAAGTTTGAAGGTTTCACATTATTTCTCCATGTTTATCATCCTTAGGTACATTAATGGTTCCGAAACCCGTGATAAAGATCTCTAAGTCAAAGCTACGGTTTCGGCGCTCCGAATCTGACGGCGCATGATGGATGGCAAAGACAGACAACATTCAACACCCTCACGGTAGATGATGGTGTGTGATTCTAATCACCTGCCAACATGCTTCATATATATCGTATCAGTGTTTGTCAAACATCATTTGTTTTGCCAAAGATTCATGATCCGAGCAACATTGAACAAACACGAACAAACAGTTCAAAACGGAGCAAAGAAACAATTCAAATTGTCGAAGGAAGTTTAGAAGTGAAACTTCCGACAATATGGACCGTTGAAAAGCAGAGGTGAGAAGAGTCAGAAGAGAAAAGATCAGAAGAAAGAAGAGGTAGATGCGCGAAAAGATAGGAAAGTCGCGATTCACTGTGTTTTTCCAATGATTTGTGGCTCCGGAGGGTCGAAAAGTAGGCTCTCTAAAGCAGCGGGTGCGGAGCCAGCTGGCCAGATGAGACATGAAAAAGTGCACGCCGTTGTGGCGCGAAGCACATTTCCAAGTCAAAATGGACAAAACACTAGAGGAGCGGACCACTTTTGGAAGTTGAGATGTCGAAAAAGTGCACGCCGTTGTGGCGCGAAGCACATTTCCAAGTCAAAAGTGTAAAAAACTGACGGTCTCGGACCACTTTTGGAGGTTCCGATGTGGAAAAAGTGTCGAAAAAGTGCACGCCGTTGTGGCGCGAAGCACATTTCGAAGTCAAAAGTGTAAAAAACTGAGGGTTTTGAGCCTTTTTTGACGTGAAGATGTCGAAAAAGTAGACGCTGATTAACTTAACTAACTTGACTAACTTCACTAACTCAACTATCCTAACTTCGACGACAACAGCAACAGCAACAACAACAACAACACCAACCACAACAACAACAACAACAACACCAACCACAACAACTACAACTACAACAACTACAACTACAACAACTACACAACAACTACAACTAGAACTACAGCTACAACAACTACAACAACAACAACAACAGCAACAACAACAACAGCAACAACAACAACAACAACAACTACAACAACTACAACTACAACTACAACTACACAACAACTACAACTAGAACTACAACTACAACAACCACAGCAACAACAACAACTACTACTACTACTACTACTACTACAACAACTACAACTACAACTGCAACAACAACAACATCAACAACAACAACAACCACTACTACTACTACAACTACAACTACACTACACAACAACTACAACCACACAACAACTACAGCTACAACTACAACAACAACTACAACTACAACTACAACAACTACAACTACAACTACAAAACAACTACAGCTACAACTATATGACTGCAACTACACTACACTAATTACATTACACCACAACTACAACTCCACTACCCTACAACTACAACTACAGTTGCAGTACATCACACTACATCCAGCAGTTGTGGTTGAGGTGACCACTGCAACCATTGCAACCATTCCAGCAAACACAACTCCAACCACCTTTCGGTCAATCAGTGGATTCGCTCTGCCATCCGTGATTCACAACAATCAATCTCTCCTATAGGTTTCCTATTTTTGAAACTTCCGCCACCGCCTTGTGCGGTACTACTGGTATACATTAATGAATGTTTTCCATGCATACATGGAATATAGAGCTTATTTAATGCACATTCAGTGGCATATGTCACAGCTGCCATGCCAGAATCGCAGGCATGAGACCGAGCTCCTGGCTGCCGCGATTGCCGAAAACCTCGCCACGATATCTGGGTCTATCTCGGTCTTCACTGAAGGTATGCCCGGTGTCTTAGCAGGCTATATGCCCGGTATGTTATAGAATGGGTGAAATAGCTGCTTTATCCTCCAAGAACCCAACCTGGCATAAATTCACCATGGATGGTTGGGATTGGGATAGCTGTCCCAAAATAGCCTTATTTCAGGATATTTCAGCTTAGTGAATAAATATGAATTAGTGTTCTTTATCCAGATTTACGGATATCAATTTATGGTGCGATTTTGTCCTAGCACCCACCTTCGGGTAGAATAATCAATTTCCTCCTGCAACGTACATCCAGTTGCACATGATTTATATGTTTGGCCATTTTCCATGATTATATTGGAATACCAGAGGGTATATGTTACTATATAGACGGATGATGCTCCAAAAAAATGTGTTTTCTTGATGGATGAACTATTGAATTTTATTCGATGAATTTTTACGATAACCCTGGTATCAAAACAGCCCTGTTGGGCAGCTGGTAAGTGAGTTCAAGCTCTTCCAGAATAACAGTTCAGATGAAGAGAAAAGGCCCACGTTCTTTGCAAGGCGGTGCCCCCTAGATAGCCAAGTTCAATAACTATGGTTTTTGCTAGATATAGTTCATGGGGTGAACATAAACCAAGAAACATCACGATTTGGCTCCATCCAAGGTGTACAGCAAGCATTCCTTCGCGGCAGTGAGGGGCTGCAGTTAAATCACCTGGTGCCAGAGGGTCATGCCTGCAGCTGGCCCGGCCGGGAACTGGTGGCTGGGAAGGATATCAAAGAGCGGAAGGTGCGGATTTCCGCCGGGACCTGGTTTCATGATACAAAATTTACATAACCCCTGGTGTCCTCAAACATTGCTTGCTGAAAACCCCACCATCGATGATTTTCCCATTAACACCTTAACACCGGAGGCTAAATATATGTTTAGCTTGCCCCATGCGTGGCGTTGCTAATCTGAACAGTTTGAATCGGTGGAGGCTGGGAGGTCGGGTAAAAAGCCTCATATGGCGTTGGGTCAATGTTGCTTCTAACTTGCAAGCATGTGCAAGATATGTGATATCTCTCATCCACATGAGTTTAGATCGTTATATCTCTTTAGATTTGCAACCATAAAGCCACGTTTTGCTGCAGCCTTTTGCAGAAATTTGTCCAAGGAGCCAACTTTTGTTTTGTGTTTCCCTTTCCATCTCTATATATAATGAGATCTGTTTAGATGTAATGATATTTGAGATATATATATATTTATTTATTTATTATTATATTATATAAAAGATGAATGCCCTTCACTTGTTTATACTTGTTTGGGCTTTTTGGCGAGGCGGACGGCAGATGTTGGTCCTCTATTTCTCTACTGTAGTATGCCATCCCAGTTCAGGGACATTACCCATCTCCAGGTATCAAATAAAGCCTTTTGTTTTCAGGTCAGTCACAGTGGGTAGAAATATGTAGAAACCGCGGTTTCCGTAGATTTTCCGCAACTAATCCATTGACAAGAATTCTTTTAAAAAAACATTGACTTCAAGTTGCCTTACAACTTGGATGTTAATGGTCTATGGATGTTTATGGGGCGGTATAACTATAGTATTCAAACTCATTCATGGCATTTCATGGATTTATCAACAAACATCACCGGTGGACCTCACCTTCTAGCCCCGAAAAAACCAAAAAAAAAACTGTGGATTTCGAAGGGGGGCGGCAGGCGATCTTCAGCATGCTGGGTGATGTCTACATTGTTCTGGAAGGCGGTCCTAATGTGGCAGCTCAAGTGACTCGAAAAATGATGGGAAGCGAGCTTCAGAAGCCTGTTAACATAGAAATATGAAGGTGTTCCATGATTTTCCTTTTCCTTCCAATTTCGAGCTCTAAATTCGTTTGGCTGACCATCTCTGCCCACCAGATTAGTATTCTTGAGGTCTTGATTTGGGTTTTGCCTCAGACCCTGAAAATTGCCGTGCCTCCCCCAGCATTTTTCTCTGGGGTTAACCTTGGATTGGTATCTTAATACATCTGGATATATGTTGATACTTCAGTCTTGCCATTTTAATATGTATTATATAATATTATATATTTATAATATGATATATATATATGTGTGTATATTATGACATATATATATATATGTTCTAATCGAAGGAAGTTTAGAAGTCAAACTTCCGACAATATGGAGAGATGAAAAGCAGAGCAGGGAAGAGGCAGAGAGAAGAGAAAGATTAGAAGAAAGAAGAGTAGAAGAGAAAGAGTAAGAAGACAGAAGATGCAGATGCGCGAAAAGGTAGGAAAGTCGCGAAACACTGTGTTTTTCCAATGATTTGTGGCTCCGGAGGGTCGAAAAGTAGGCTCGCTAAAGCGGCGGGTGCAGAGCCAGCTGGCCAGAGGAGAGATGAAGAATTGCACGCCGTTGTGGCGCGAAGCACATTTCGAAGTGAAAATGTACAAAACACTACATGTTCGCGCCACTTTTGGAGGTTCAGATGTCGAAAAAGTGCACGCCGTTGTGGCGTGAAGCACATTGCGAAGTGAAAATGTACAAAAGACTAGGGGTTCGGACCACTTTTGGAGGTTCAGATGTCGCTTCGCCGCTTCGCTTCACTACATTACGCTACGTTACATTACACAAAAATCAACAATACTACACTACATTACACTACACTACACTCCACAACACTACAACTACAACTACACAACTAGACTACACTCCACTACACTCCACTACATTAAATTTCACTACACTACATTACACTACACTACGCTCCACTACACTACACTACATTTAAATTACACTACACTCCACTACACTACATTACACTACACTACGCTCCACAACACTACAACTACAACTACACAACTACACTCCGCTACACTCCACTACACTAAATTACACTACACTACACTACATTACCCTACACTACACTCCACTACACTACACTCCACTACACTACACTACATTAAACTACACTACCTTCCACTGCACTTCACTACATTACACTACACTACACTACACTACAACTACAACTACGACTACACAACTACACTCCACTACACGAAATTACACTACACTACACTACATTACACTACACTACACTACATTCCACTACACTCAACTACACTACACTACATTACACTACACTACAATACACTGAATGACACTGCACCACAGATAGACAGGTAGACAGGTAGACAGGTAGACAGATAGACAGATAGACAGATAGACAGATAGACAGATAGACAGATAGACAGATAGATAGACAGATAGACAGATAGATAGACAGACAGATAGACAGACAGATAGACAGACAGATAGACAGATAGATAGACAGATAGATAGATAGATAGATAGACAAGTAGACAGCTAGACAGATAAAGAGATATAGATAGATAGATAGATCGATAGATAGATAGATTGGGTAATTAGATGAAAGAGAGAGAGATAGATAGATAGATCGATAGATAGATAGATACATAGAAAATAGATAGGTAGGTAGGTAGATAGTCAGAGAAAGAGATAGAAAGAGTGAGAGAGATCAAGCACCTTTCAGTCCATCAGTGGCTTCGCTCTGCCATCCCTGATTCACAACAACCAACCTCTCCTATAGGTTTCCTATTTTTGAAACTTCCGCCACCGCCTTGTGCGGTACTACTGGTATTGTATGTATGTTGCATGTTGATCAAACCAGCTGCGGGTTCTTAGAAGCAGTCTTTAAGATTGACCATTGGAAGTATGGTTGAATCCTCACTGACTGGTTGCTGAGGCCCCAAAGGGTCATATCTCAAACAGGTGAGTAGCTAGTTGATGGGTTGTGTGAACCAACAAACATACTCAAAAGCATAATGTTGGTAAATAGCCCATGATTTCACCATGTTTCATGATTAAAAGATAGGTATGAAAAACTCAGTTGTTGATGCTTAAATCACCATTTTTGATAGTTATCCTCTGTGACTCCAACCTGGCTTGCTGAATAATCCTCCATGAGCTTCATGATTCTCCCAGTAAAGACGACATATGTCCATTGACTTCGGGGATTTCCCACGTTTGGCCCACATCGGTTGCCAGTCGATGCTCTGAAGCTCCAGGTGAAGGAGGCTTTCCGTCGCGGTGCACAGATCATCCCAGTGGTGCGCAGTGGTGGTGCGGCGTCGGGGCTCTTCAACTTTCCGAAGGACCCGGTGACACCAGTGACGCGACCGGAACATAGCAGTGCCGCAGCACATTAATATATATATATACATGGTTTATATTTTGCAGAGTCTTAATCAAACCCAAGAGAAGTTCGATGATTTGCCAAACTTACAAATGGTGATGTGCTTAGTTATCTTAAATAATGAGAGGTACCTGGAAATTACATGGGTCTGTCTGAAACTTGGGGATGTCCCAATTTTAGGCAATCAAATAATGGAGAAAGCGATGGTGATTCACCAATGGATTTGGAGGCTCCCTATTTTCAAACAGACATGGATAGGAAACATAGAACTTGGATATCAGAAATGATCTGGGGGTTATAGCTGAGTTAATCGATATCAGCCAAAATTGGGATGTATGGCGTGATGTAAGCCTTGCCCTTCAGTAAATGAACCTTCTCAGAACTTAATTTGGGAAATCCGGCAGAAATGTAGAGCATGTTCCTGTTGGGAAGCAAACATGGGTTTCTGTACCTATGTTGATTTACTGCATGGTTAAAATCAAGACCCACAACCCCAAAGAAGGGCTAGTCATGTGTATAGCATTGTCCATTCATGAACTTTGGGGCACAGCCCAAGTTTGACTCATAGCTGGTTCACGTGTCGTCAAGCGGGGTTGGAACATAATCTTGTATCTCGGATGCGTTGAGCATCATCATGGCCATGGTGTATAAGTTGCAACGCTTTTCATTTAGCTTGATATCACGTATCACAATTATCACACAGCTTTTAGGTCATGGCTGATTCATATCTGCACATTTGCGAATGTTTAAAATCCTCAGTGGCTCAAACCCTCAGTGGTTGATGATTTAAGGGAAGGCCATGCTACCCTTTACGCACTGGGGATGATCATCATCCATGAACGACCATGAATGATAAGTTGATAAGATATACCATGATGCTTACTATTTGAAAGGATTTCTCCATGTTTTTCCAGATCATAGGGAGATATGTTTCACCATGAAGCCAGATAAACGTTATAAACTCCGCCATGTTTGTGCGTCAGGAGGCGCTCGCCAAGCCGCCTTTCGCCAGCCAAGAACAGTGGCAGTTGTTGAGGGATGAGGCAGCGCCAGTTCCATCTACCGCTGAGGCTGTGGTATCTCGATATATCTCGATTCCGGGGAGGCTTTGGGATAGGGGCTGGGTCCAAACCTTTAAGTTCATCATATGACTGTGGGAAGAAACATGCATAGCTGCAGCTACACCAGCTGTTTTAAGGTACCTAGGATGCTAGGATCGGGTTTTGACTCGTAGCCATCTTAGTGGGAGCTCAAAGGGTGGGGTTGGGAAGATTGGTCCCGGTCGATTCGGAATTTCAATTCTGAAGCGACTTGCAGTTCCTTTGAGAAGTAGGTGTGGAAAAATGACTCGGTTTGGTACCTGAAAATATCTGAAAATTGGGATTTTTTTTAAAAAAAATGCGAGTAATAACCAACCATACTGGGGGTATAATGGGATGTGTAATCACCAATATGATCACATGCGTTTGTCTGAAAATGGGGCCCGCCAAAAAAAAGCCATTGGGAACAGGAAAAAATTGGCTCTCAACCGATGAATTTAGAGGGGCAACAATTGTATATCATAGTAGTATTTTCATTTAAAGCCGCTGCTTTGGACGATACATACCCTCCTGATCCCTCCTGTCTCCAAAACAACGGGAAGCGTATGGAAATTCCCTATAAAATGAGGTTTAGTTGGGAAAATCCTCGAAGCAAATGATGGATTGACATTGAACTGACCAGAGGCCCGCTTTTTTGAGTTCGCCCTTTACAGCACCAAATCACCATCACCTAGGTATCCATTGTGGAAGAAGTCCTGAGGGAGTTTCCAGATGGTTGTGGACGTAGATCTATGGAGGTCGTGGCGGGATCGAATGGATGAAATTCCCCAGCTTTTTTTATGGAAGGAATTTGGGAAAAATACGGAGTGAGAATCTATAAATGGCTAATTTAGTTGATGATTGTCCCAGCTGTAAACTTCAATTTGTAGAGGAGTTTCCCGTTGAAACCTCCCTTTGTTGAAGATTTCCCAATGAAAAATGTCCATTCCCATTGTTCCTAGAGGGTGTCTTAAATTGTAATGTGAGGACGGAGGATATTCAGTTGGTCCTATTCAAAATCCCTGGGACATTTCCTGGGGTCATCGCATTGGTGATACCCCAATATTGGTTGGATACACAACAGGTTCAAATCCCCATGCCAACATATATCAACACATACACATACCAACATTCATTTTTTCTTGGTTGATATCTCCAAGTACCAGCAGTACTGCACAAGGCGGTGGCGGCAGTTTCAAAGATAGACCACTGTAGGAGAACCCACTGATGGACCGAAAGGTGGTTGGAGTTGGGCTTGTTGGAGTGGTTGCAGTGGCCACCTCACGCACAACTGCTGAATGTAGTGTGGTGTGGTGTGGTCTAGTGTGGTTGTGTTGTAGTTGTACTTGTACTTGTAGTTGTAGCCATAGCTGAAGTTGTAGTTGTAGTGTAGCGGTAGTGGTAGTTGTAGCTGTAGTCTAGTTGTAGTTGTAGTCGTCGTGCTAGTTGTAGTGTAGTTGTGGTCGTAGTTGCAGTTGCATTTGTAGTTGTAGTTGCAGCTGTAGAGTAACTGAAGGTGTAGTTGTAGCTGTAGAGTAACTGAAGTTGTAGTTGTAGCTGTAGTGTAACTGACGTTGTAGTTGTACTTGTTGTTCTAGTGTAGTGTAGCGGCGACATCCAAAACGAAGCAATTCTGCGAGACTTCCTCAATTTCCGGAGTTGACAACATCAAAAACGAAGCGATTCTGCGAGACATCCTTCAAAAATGGAAAGTGGAGTGCAGAGCTAACGGCGGCCTCTTACCAATGCGTTTTGCGATTTCTCCGTTCCACCTGTCTAAAGTATTGCGCTTGCCACGAAAAAGTGAGGCCAGGTCATACGAAGTGCTGCACGCTTCACACAAAATCATCTTACCAAACCTGAAGATCTGATGCTCCAAAATGCAACTCTTCTCAGGAAATCAGCGCCCGGACCTCCTAACAGCTCCGATGAAGATGTCTCTTGCACTGCGCCTGCAACGCGACATGCATCGTTGCAGATCCTCTTCAAATGCCCCACGCCTGCCAACGTTTTTGAAACTGCGACAAAACCCTCACGTTCTGCTCACTTTTGGGAAGGTGCAGAATGTCTTGCGCCTGCCACGCAAAGCCACATCCTAACCTCAAAAAGTGCTCCGAGACCGCCAGTTTTTTACACTTTTGACTTCGAAATGTGCTTCGCGCCACAACGCGTGCACTTTTTCAACATCTCAACTTCCAAAAGTGCTCCGGGCATGGTGTGCTTTGTACATTTTAACTTGGAAACGTGCTTCGTGCCACAACGGCGTGCACTTTTTCATCATCTCAACTTCCAACAGTGCTCCGAACCTGGTGTGATTTGCGCATTTTGACTTCGAAATGTGCTTCGCGCCACAACGGCGTGCAATTGTTCATCTCTCATCTGGCCAGATGGCTCCGCACGCGCCGCTTTAGCGAGCCGACTCTTCGACCCTCCGGAGCCACAAATCATTGGAAAAACACAGTGCTGTGCGACTTTGCTACCTTTTCGCGCTCCTGCATCTTCTATCTTTTGCCTCTTTCTCTTCTCTGGTCTTCTTTCTTCTTTCTTCTTCTCTTCTCTTCTCTTCTCTGACTCTTCCCACCTTTGCTTTTTCATCTGTCCATATTGTCGGAAGTTTGACTTCTAAACTTCCTTCGGTTAGGTCAATCTTGGATAGGTCAACATGGGGTTTCTTAAAATGGGGAATCCCCAAATCAACCAACTTAGACCATTCAATTTTAGTACACTTCACATTTGAAACCCATGGATTTGGGGCCTGGGGATCCACCATTTTAATCCACCTAGGAACAACCCCCATATGTTCTTCTTGTTGATCTCCTGAATTCTTGTGGGTTCATTGTCCAAACCCTAAAGCCGTGAAGATATCCCAAGGATTGCTGAATTAAATCCCGTTGTCTTATGATGACCTACATATCATTGATATCAACCTGTATTCTTGGTATTTAGTGATATGTGGATTCAAATCAAACCCTGATAACATTATTGATTATTAAATGATTGTTAGTGGTATCCATTGATAAACCCCGTGCTTTATTTGGATTGATCACTATGGACGATTAAGATCCCCATGGAAACCCTAGTTGGTTGATGATAATTGGGGGATCCGCTAGGCTTGGTTGACACAATCCATGTTGCTTACTTCGAAGTTTCAGAAAGACTTCAAGAATGATCCAAATCCAGAGATATCCAGAGTTCATAGCTTCAAAATCTGGTAAATTTGCGTAAATTCATTTTTGTTCATATTATGTTCATGATAGAATCCCATTCTGTCACCGGTTCCATGGCTTCTCCATGGCTTTCCGATGTGATGACGGAGAGGATCCAGCGAGTCCATCGAGTCCCGCCTCGTGGAAGCCTCTCTTGGAGCGCGCAAGCCCCGAGGACAACGGATGGTCTGTCAACAAAGCTACAAAGGTTTTGAAAATGGCCATGGAAAGGTTGATTTATGTTGATTTACCTCTTCAAAATGATGATGTTCCATAGTTATGTGCGTGTTTACCAGAGGGTATCCTCTGAAAATAGGAGATATGCTGGTGGTGATTTATCCTAAAACCACCATTAAAATAAGATAGGTACATCATCATAGCTACGTTAAATAAATGAATAACCAGAGATTTGAAATGCCATTGCTATCCCTCTCCACCCTTCTATCTCTATCTCTATCTCTATCTCTATCTCTACGTCTATCTATCTATCTATCCATCCATCTATCTATCTCTATCCATCTATCTTTCTATCCATCTATCTATCTTATTATCTATCTATGCATGCCAAAAAAATCCACACCACGCTTGATCGTGGTTCAATGATCTAGCATCACGTACCAAGCCGCAGCTTTCAAACATCCCAAAGTTTCTGCCACATAAATTGTAATCTTCCCGAAGTTTTTTGCCACATATTTTTTTAGCCTCTCAAGGCTGCTGCCACATTACGGATCAGGTCGATTATTATCGCTATTCGCTTTCATGTTAAATTTTGTGGCCACTATGCGCTTCCATTTTGGGATCGCTATGCGATCAATGGTCTAGCATCACGTGCCACGCCATAGCTTTTCACCAAGCTTCTCCCATACAACGTGTAATTTATCAAAACTTAGCTTTGACTTCTTAAACCTCGTGTTCATAGGTACTGGGTCCAAAATTGGTTCCATATTCTCAAGACGATGTGTGCTCCACTACTTAAAACCTCGCTTTACTTTCGTAAACTTCATGCTGATAAGTAATTGCTGGGTCCAAATTTTCCCCAAATTCTCGAGATGATGTGTCCTCCGTCAGTCAGAACTTTGCTTTAACCTTTTTAACTTCATGTTGATAGGTACTGGGTCCAAATTCGGCCCCATATTCTCAAGATGGTATGTGCTCCATCAGTCTGTAGAACTTCTTAAACTTCATTTTGATAAGTAATGGGTCCAAATTTGGCCCCATATGTTCGATATGTTAAACGTGCTCCATCAGTCAAAACTTTGCTTTGACTTCTTAAACCTCGTGTTCATAGGTACTGGGTCCAAAATTGGTTCCATATTCTCAAGACGATGTGTGCTCCACTACTTAAAACCTCGCTTTACTTTCGTAAACTTCATGTTGATAAGTAATTACTGGGTCCAAATTTGCCCCAAATTCTCGAGATGATGTGTCCTCCGTCAGTCAGAACTTTGCTTTAACCTTTTTAACTTCATGTTGATATGTACTGGGTCCAAATTCGGCCCCATATTCTCAAGATGGTATGTGCCCCATCAGTCTGTAGAACTTCTTAAACTTCATTTTGATAAGTAATGGGTCCAAATTTGGCCCCATATGTTCGATATGTTATGTGCTCCATCAGTCAAAACTTTGCTTTGACTTCTTAAACCTCGTGTTCATAGGTACTGGGCCCAAAATTGGTTCCATATTCTCAAGACGATGTGTGCTCCACTACTTAAAACCCCGCTTTACTTTCGTAAACTTCATGTTGATAAGTAATTACTGGGTCCAAATTTGCCCCAAATTCTCGAGATGATGTGTCCTCCGTCAGTCAGAACTGTGCTTTAACCTTTTTAACTTCATGTTGATAGGTACTGGGTCCAAATTCGGCCCCATATTCTCAAGATGGTATGTGCCCCATCAGTCTGTAGAACTTCTTAAACTTCATTTTGATAAGTAATGGGTCCAAATTTGGCCCCATATGTTCGATATGTTAGGTGCTCCATCAGTCAAAACTTAGTTTGCACTTCTTAAACTCGCCGCTGCATCTTTTATATATAGCACCACGCAGGAGACCACAATACCTAGGATGCGCCGGTGCACCTATATCTCACCCTTGCACTGAGCAGCACCTGTAGCATAGCACAAGAGACGTACCTAGGATGCGCATTTACCAGCTCGGCTATCTTCCGACCAACTTTCGACCAATCGGACCAACCCGACCAACTTCCGACCAACCTCACCAATCTCTCACCAACTTAACCAATTTCTGACCAACTTGGCCAACTTCTATCATATTTATAAAGTACATACTTATCACCACTTGTCAATGTACATACTTAGTGGGACCCCACTGCCTAGCAGCCTGAAAAGCTGACCAGGTGCCAAGTCATTGTTTCAGGAGTGAAACCACCACAAGAAGTAGTTGAGACAATTTGCAAAGCGTTTTTTCATGTTTCACCCAAGCATTTTTCACAAGGTAGGCACAATCTCTTCTGGCCTCCTTGAAACCTAGCCGCACGAAAATCAATCGTTCCAGGACCTTCACACGGCTGCTGCCAGTGTCCCAAGTGTAGGCACCTTGAGTTTGAGCAGACGAGATGGGAAGTTGGTTTCCCACAATTTATTGATTTTTGAGTTAAACATACAACAGGATAAGATCCTAGCTATGTGTTTCGCAGAGTTATATATATATATACACATGTATAGGTGTTGGTCAGTATGGGTATATATGTATATATGCACGGTACACACATGTCACATGTATATTATATACATACCTGAAGTATTCAGTGTATGTACATGATGCTAAAACACGTTTTAATGAATGATGGCTACATAATTACACATATTAGGGGGGATGATCGGGGTATCTTCGAATACGGTGATGGGTTCATCAATTTCCTGTCGACGCAAAGCAGTTGTTCACTTCCATCACGTGTTTTTCCGATGATCCAAAACCAAGATGATGAGATATTTCTATCAACTAAACTATGAGTAATACTTCTCATCATTAGACATAAATTTTAATGATGATAATAGTTTGTTAATAGTTTACTACTAGTTTAGTACCAATAATGATCGTAAGACGGCTAAATACTGTAGTGATCAACTACTCATAGTTCATTATGACATGTTGGTCAATGTCATCATGGGAAACTGCTCATATCCCATCAATATGGGAAAGGGTCAAAACCTGTCATGACCATATATAATTTACCATTTTTTGGGGCGATTAACATCTATTAATAGGTTTTGGTAACCCCTTGTGACAGTAGATGGCATATTGAACCCATTATTATTACTTTTTATATCATTATTAACACTACAAAACCTACTATTACTTGTACTCCCAGGTATATCCCAGGCATACCATCTATTGAACCATGACTGGCATTGTCACCCAACTATACTATCGATTGCAGTGTTCACCAGGGTGCCGATGTCTGCCGAAGGCGAAGCGGAGTTGCTGGCGCCCAAGGCTTCCAGTGCCACGTGACTTGGCGGGAAAGTTGTGCTAAGATATCCATATATATGTGTATGTATATATATATATATGTATATATTGACATATATGTGTATATTTGCGGTTGTGTCAATGATTACCTATGTGTGTATATATATATAGTACCAGTTGTGGCAACTATTGTTCAGGTCACCATTTTTATCCATGATATAAATTGATGTAGATATGTGGATGAACATCCACTTGCCAGCTATGTTTAAGTTCACCAGGGTAACACGGTGGCCATGATGCGTGGATTCCCATGGCATGGAATATATGCCCATGGCCCATCTACCATACGCTTTGACTATGGCACATAAGACACGCGAAGCATTGGGTTTATATTGTGATCAGACCAGGGTCTCTTTTTAGTGGAGACGAAACCAGCCAGAGACTGGTTGATGCCTTCCAGTACTTAAGGCTCATCCCAGCGTTGCTGATAAATCCAACAGGCTCACGGGTTTTCAGGATTCAAGCTCTGCAACTCACAGATTCTGAGCCCCAAGAGTGGGTTAAAACATGTTATAAACCACATAAAACATGTGAAACATGATGTTTTGCACATATTTCACAGCTTGTACCCTCCGGTAATCAAACGTGATTGAAAATCTCCCATTTATGGATGATTTATTGAAACTTCCATTTAGTTCGGGGGTAGTCACAAGTAGTCAAGGACATCATGGCGGCAGATAGCCAACACCACGTCGCCAAGGCCCTTTCTTTTTCGCCCTTCGCGGATCAGAACGGAGATTCCTCCAGCCACCCCTCGAAATAAAGCTGCCTGCAATCGACGACAAGCGCGAGATGATTGGAATACTCAGGAGACCACTTGGACCGGAAATGGGGATACTTTTGGTCAGCAAAGATAGATCTGGCAAACCTACAAGAAACTCTTGGATGGCGAGCTGGATAATCGCCATTTTCAAGTTTGGGAAAGAATAATCATGTTTATCATATTTTATCATCCACGCATGCGACATGGCTTCCATAACTATGTCAAATGGCCAAAGGGTACGAAGGTACTTTTTTGGAAATCAAAGACAGATAGCTGGCTGATGGTTTCATAATGTTTCAAATATGTAATGATTGTTGTTATGTGTTTTTTCAAGCATATTTCGGATGATTGGTTGAGATGACGAGTATATTTTTGGGATGGGTCAAAACAACCAAACGAATAATCAAACATAATAACAAAACAGAATTACCTCCGATAATCAAACATGGATAGTGGTAACTCGTAATTTTACCTTCCATAATCAAATGTAGCGTAGCAATGGAAATTCATCTATAGGTGGATGATTTTCCAGCAAACCATGTTTTTCAAACTGGAGGACCGCAGAATTATCCAAGTATCTATTGTCAATGGTTCGTTTTATTGGGGGGGCACCCTCAAACTTCAGGGCTGGTTTAGTGTTAGCCTTATTTAACATCATTTGACAGCCCAAATGGTGGTCAGTGCTTTTAAGCCTTGCCCATATCCCATTGCTATTCGGTAGCTATCCAAGGGGGCTCAGCCTATCGTCCAATGTTTCTTCCTGACTATCGCATTGTTGAAGCGCTAAGCTTGGTCTATGATTTCACATCCTTATGATATTCCTGTAAATCCTGATTTTGCCAGCAACGTTAGAAGAGGTGATTTGGGACTATGTTTCTGGGGATTTCCCGAGGGTTCCATGCATTTTGTTTGGAAAAATCGCCAGGAAATCCTGCTGGATTGGGCTGTGGCGAGATATCCAGGGCGCAAAGTGCGGCAAAGGTTCGATCTCCCAAAGCCCTTGGCGGAGTTGTGGCTTGGTCCAAGGAGCCATGAAGAACATGCCCAAACTGAACCCAACTGTTGATGGTTTAAAGGGCTTGAAAGGATCGAAATCAAACATGATGTTTTCATAGGGGTTCTACCATCAAAATCAAAAGGGATAAAATGGTGCAATTTATGAATGATGGTTGATGGGTCAACTGGCTTCGGGGTTATGAACCTAACTGGTTTATCGGGAGTTGCGAATTAACATATAGTGACCCGTAATTACGGAATATATTTACGAAGCAAGCACTATTTCATGGGGGCTTCGATGGAACCCAAAATTTGAATCCAAACGTTGAACATCGACCCACATGATTTGACCAAACTATTGGATTGTTTTTGAGAAAAAGGTATGGTATTATTGGTTATATCTTGTTTTTTATCTTTTAAATTGAGGGGATGCATTTTTTTGCCAAAAAATTACAGTTTCTGAAAGAGTGGGGATGCTTAGGTAAGTATTGGATTCACCACACTAGGTATGGAGTTTTGGTCAAAATTGAAGATTTAGCAGATTGTGAATCCACATGTCTTGGCTTGTTACGGTACTTATTCAAGCACAATGTAATTTTGGAGGTGAATCATAAGCAGTTCATGTTTCAGACCATTTCGGATGTGGCAGCCTGTACCAGGGTTTGACCTGAAGCCAGGCTTACAATAGATCTATCTTTATTGGAGGTTCAATGCTTTCGCTTACTTGTGAGCTTCATGAACATTTGTTTCAACCAATGGTGCGAGAGCATCACCCGTCCACATTTTCCAACATAGACAGAGGCATAGGGATGGATAGAAAAGATTGTCAATTAGCTATTAGCTCATCGCACCATACTTTTTGCAGCTATCCTCACAGGCTGTGGGAGATTCATAGTGAGGAATCTAACCCATCAAGAATTGTGTGTTTTCATAGGGGCACATCGGTTTGTCTGAAAGATTAGGGGAAATTCTCTGAAAATTTAGGGGAACATCGGAAAATTTTGATGGTTTAGAATCATTCTTCCTATTACATGGCCATTTGAAGGATATACCCCATTGTCAGACACGCCCAAATACGTTGATAAATCATCCGGCTGGTCTGGGTGGTCTCCCCATTCCTCTTGGGGTTATACCTTCTATCATTGAAGCCAGCCATATGGGGATGTGTCAAAACCATTTTTATTTCCACAGGACTGGTAGAACTACCATCCATTAACTAGCCATTTAGGGTACCAGGCGGGTACCATCCATGTACCAGGGTTTTGACCCATAAGCTGCTCAAAATCTCAGGAGTGAATTCCGTGCGCACTTCAATTTGATCTTCCCATCTCTGGAAATTCAGCAATGGGAGGACAATGAAACTGCAGAGATTCTCGGCAGATGGCAACTCTTCAGTTTGCTGAAGCGGGGGTTCTCCAACATTTCTCCAGGGGAAATTGGATCTCCATGAAAGTGCTACACAGAGGTGGCCCCCGGTTAACGCTCGTCGCTTTGTTTGTAATATCTATATATATATGTGCCATAAACCTTAGCTACTGAATTTGCAGACCACCTTTTTTTAACTCAGGCACAAATTGGTAGATGTTTTGGCAGACCTGTTCAGACTTCAGGCAAGCCGCGCAGCAGCTGAACTTTGCTTTCCAATGTGCCGACCGTGACGGAGACGGCCTTGTGAATGTTCGAGAGATGCACTATGGCCTTCAATGTGCATATGGTCCCCCGGCGAACAACAGTATGTCCTGACAACAAAAATTGGCTTGTTTGAAGCTGAAGCAAGAATCACAAAGAAACGCGTCAAATTCGCTAATCATCTCCTTTCTCCGGTTTCTCACGTTCAGCTGACTTTTTCCGATCTGGACGGGATGATTTGCAGCGGATTTGATTTAAACCGAAGTTCGTTACCTACCCATACCTTGCTGATTGCCCACGCCTGATCGATCTAATGGCACATATCCATGAGATTGCCCAATGTTCCATATTTGCAGAATTCCCATTGTCCAGACTATCGATCTCATCGCCAAAAAGAAGAAAAGCCGTTTGCCACTATATAGCTGGGTAGGATTTGAGTGTTGAAATCTTTTGGGGCTTGCAATAGGTGAAAGTCCTCCAAGACCACTGGCCTTTGGGCCACTCAACTAGCTGATGCAATTTCCAGAGGTTACGAGAGACTCACGTCGGATGCAGTTAGACAGCTGGCCTTCACACCAGCTGCTGAGTCTTGGTTTGGGGGTATCGAGACATCTCGCTGGACTGTGAAACCCAAACCTTTTGTGCAATGTGGGGCCCCCCAGTTATAAGTTGGTCTATAAACCGAATTAACTATAGCTTAGAAGTAAAATGAATTCATTGTTACTGGAGTTGTAAACCAACTTAGCTACCTAGGGAGCCCATTTTGTCAGATTCCTGCCGTTTTTTGAATCTTCATTTCTGAAGGCTTTAACTGAAGGCCAGTACCAGTGGAACTTCTGAGTATGGCACCATTCAGCCTCTTCAACTTGCCGTCTGGAAATCGGGTCAAAATCGCCCCCAAATGGTGGAAGGTTGGCCAATTATCCTATGGTTCAGTTCGTATGATTCCCTTTAACATGGCGAATCCCATGACTCCTAATTCTCTCCATGATGATGCATTAATCATAGTCCACAGTTTTGGCCCTTTACCAGTTATAAGTACGTATAACCCGGTTTATAGAATGTATACTCCCATTTATAGCGAATTATATTTAATAAATGGTCAGAACTGCATTCACAGGTCCTCCTTCCAACGTTCCACGGTTTCCGTTAAGGATCGGCTACAGGATCTGATGGAATCCCTGAACGAAGGCTTGGTCTCAGCTGCCGAGGTGCAAGGCACGGCCCCATGGAGAGGTTTTGTTCTCCAAATGTTCCAATTTGTTCATAGGGAAAATGACGTTTTCGCCCATTGGAAGTAGGGAATATTCTTTTTTCAGGCAAAGCAATTTAACTGAATGAAAGCTGGATTCTTTTCACCTGGCAATTTGGATGATTTCATCTGGATTCATGCTTCAAGGTTGCTTACATTTGGAAGATTCTGATTTAAACAACCGAATCTGGGGATTTGATTTTGCCCGTTTTTGAGATTTATTGCGTTCTTCTTTTTAGCCGCCCGAATTTCAGAAAGCCCTCCAAAAAGGGTAGTGAACGAGTCAATTGGGAGTGAAGAAGGAGCCGCAAGCCAAATGTCACATATCAGATTTTGGTTTGAAACCAAGCTTTGACCCATCAAAATATCCGTCATCCAAAATGCCGATGACCAATCCGGCGGATGGTTCTTGGTCGATCATCCAACACATCCCTACTTGGAAGTACAGTTCCAGGTAGTAGGTATATAACATTATATAACCATAATTATAGGGGTTATATCTCAACTCGGGATTTGATTTTTCATCACACAGAATTTTGGAGGCTTCAACTGCACCTGGCGCAACAGCACGCCTTGGGCACTGAAGCCAAGGCGTTCTGCGAGAAGCCAAAATGATTGGCGAGGGACGGCCTGCTTTGTTGTGGGCGCTCGGCGCTTGGTTCCTCGGCCAAATATAGGGCCGGGGCCGGCGCCCCCTAATTTTCACAAACCAGGATAGATTGGAAATCCGGGCTAGAACCACAACATCAAAATGCTTCTTGAATCATTGGGATTTGCTGAAGATGGGCTGTTGGTTTTCCCACTGGTTCATCCACCATTTGGAGAATCTACTTGGAATATTGTTGCGCCCCCTTAAGCAAATCATCAAAGGGAATGGATGCAAATGGAGCAATTGGTTTTGAGACGTAGATCCAGAAAGCACTTTTGGTCATGTGTCCAGGTACATTAATGTGGAGAGGAGCAACAGCCCCTGGATTCAGGCTCGAGTGTTGTTCTGCAGGACTCAATGCTAATACATGTGCATAGCGTGCATTTATATACTTAGAATTACACTTCGGCCCCTATCCCAACATAGACTTTTTTCCGTGGATGCTTCTTCCTGTGATTCACCTACTAACTTTTGTTCGGTGCTTTGCGATATGAGAATACCCATTGCCTTTCAGAAGGCAAAATCAAAGAATGCACCCAAAGATTCCTTTATCAACATTTGAGTTTTTCCTGACTTCTTCCAAATGATATCTTTTACACTTCCCAATGCCACGTGCCACTGAATTGCCACGCGTTTGTTTTTGAATTTGCCTTCTGCTTTGGCCAACATCCATGGTTTCCTGATTCCTGTGGCTTTACCCAGAAAACCAATCCGATCGGTACTGTATACATGTAATATTGTATATGAATGGCCGGCACTGATACATACATACACGTAATATTATATATATGTATTGGTAGATAGGTAGATAGATAGATAGATAGATACGTAGGTAGGTAGGTAGGTAGATAGGTAGGTAGGTAGGTAGGTAGACAGATTGATAGATATGTATTCGTACACATTTGCATCAAGATCACCTCTAATATGGTAAACCCAACAATAAACCATCCCATTGACCAACCTAACCTAACTGGGGGTAATTTTTCATCATCCCAAATGGGAGTAAGCACAGTTTCATAAGCCTCAAGTGGGGATGGTTTATTATTTATATTTATCCCAGATTTATCCGGTATTATCCCGCTATTATCTTATATCAATCCATATTCTCCTGTCAACATCCTACCATATCCCATGATTCTTTGGTTTAGTTACCACATGTATATTGACATTTAAACATAAACTAGTCAAATTTATGATTAAAAAAAAATATATACAACTTTGTGTAAATGATCGCCTTGAATGTGGTAAGCACATTGTACAATTCAATTCGCCTATATTTCACCCATCATTTCCAGTTTCTATTAGCTTTACCATGTATAAAAGATGGCCTTTAGTAGGATATTCATAGGATAACATGGATTGATATCGGAGGAGAAGAGTGGGATAGTTGATAATTATGGGATAACTTTGATAAACCATCCCCAATAAAGGTTTATGAAAGCTTGTTTTTGGGATGAGCTCATTAGACCCCCCAATGGGAGAATGGATAATTACAGGATAACCATCCCATCAACCAATGAGTGTCTGACCACTGCACGATTCAAGTAATTGTTCATCGACTTACCTATTATTGCCTTGAACAAGTATATATATATATATATATTTATTTATGTGATTAGTTTCTTTTGTTTACCACGATTAGCTTTCTACATGTGAGTACGACTATAGACAAAAAAAATCATGAGGCGACTATAGACAAACAGACAGACAGACAGACAGACAGACAAAAAGACAAAAAGACAGACAGAGACAGACAGACAGAGACAGACAGACAGACAGACAGAGACAGACAGACAGAGACAGACAGACAGAGACAGAGAGAGACAGACAGAGACAGGCAGAGACAGACAGAGACAGACAGAGACAGACAGAGACAGACAGAGACAGACAGAGACAGACAGAGACAGACAGAGACAGACAGAGACAGACAGACAGACAGAGGAGAAAAAAAGAGGAAAAGACCCAAATTCCTCTAGTCGTGGTGGTAGATCAAATGTTGTTCGAGGAAAAAAATCATTTGATCGTGCACAATAAGATGAAATTTAGTCGTGGACAACGCGTACTCTCCACTTATCATGACTAATTTTTCATTGTCTCCCATACTTCAGCCATCATTCTTTGTTCTCCATTGGTTTTACCACCTGAACGCTTGACCCATGCCGTGGTCCCCACAGGTCCTTCTGGCCTCCGTGCGGCGCTGGATCCCCAGCGACGAGGAACACCACGGCTGGATGCTCCATGCTTTAGCGAAGGCCACCATGGAACTGCCCAAGACGCTGCCGTTGCCGCGGCGCTTGGGGGGAGAGCTCCGGAAAGCAAATGGAGGGCAACGGGAGCCTTGGCGAAGCCATGGCCGATCGTTCGATGATCAGCCATGATGAGTCACGATAAATGAGGTGATTTTCAACGGAGGGCTAATTATTTTAGGATTTTTTTTTTGATCAGGTTTAGGAATTATTTTTGGATTCCTGCTTCTCTGCTTTTCCTGCTTCTCTGCTTTCCTTCTTTTCCTGCTTTTCATGCTTTTCCTGCTTCTCTGCTTTTTTGCTTTTCTGCTTCTCCTGCTTCTCGCCTTTTCTGCTTTTTTGCTTTTCTGCTTCTCCTGCTTCTCTGCTTCTCTGCTTTTCTGCTTTTTTGCTTTTCTGTTTTTCCTGTTTCTTTGCTTCTCTGCTTTTCCTGCTTTTCCTGCTTCTCTGCTTTTCTGCTTTTCCTGCTTCTTTGCCTTTCTGCTGTTTTGCTTTTGTGCGTTTCCTGTTTCTTTGCTTCTCTGCTTTTTTGCTTCTCTGCTTTTTTTTGCTTTGCCTGCTTTAAATACTTGATTTTCATGTAAGATGCATTTTGCACAGTATTTACATCCCTGAGTATCACATGACCAACCTTCTCTTGAAAACTAGCAACGTAACATGTGAGAAGAGGTGCTTGGGGGGAGGCGCTGCGCCCTCCCCCCAATCCCCCCTCCCGTTTTTTTTTAAATTTAAACTCAAACCCAAGTTACATTAGTTGGTTTTTGCGAACTAACCTTCTCTGGAAAGCTGGCAGGATTACATGTGATAGATAGATAGATAGATAGCTGGATAGATAGATAGATAGATAGCTTGGTAGATAGATAGCTAGATAGATAGATAGCCAGCTAGATAGATAGATAGCTAGAGAGATAGATAGCTAGATACCTCGATAGATAGATGGCTGGATAGATAGCTAGATAGATACATGGCTAGATAGATAGCTAGATAGATAGATAGCTAGCTAGCTAGATAGATAAAGAGGTAGCTAGATAGATAGATAGATAGATAGATAGATAGATAGCTAAATAGATAGGTAGATAGTTAGCTAGATAGATAGATAGCTAGATAGATAGCTCGATAGCTAGATAGCTGGATAGACAGCTGGATGGCTAGATAGATAGATAGCTAGATAGATAGAAAGCTAGATAGCTAGATAGCTAGATAGATAGTTAGCTAGATAGCTCGATAGCTAGATAGCTGGATAGACAGCTGGATGGCTAGATAGATAGATAGCTAGATAGATAGAAAGCTAGATAGCTAGATAGTGATAGCTAGATAGCTAGATAGGTAGATAGATAGCTAGCAAGATAGCTAGCTAGATAGGTAGATTGATAGCTAGATAGATAGATAGCTTGCTAGATAGATAGCTAGCTTGCTAGATAGATAGCTAGATAGCTAGCTAGCTGGATAGATAGCTAGCGCCCTCCCTCAATCCCCCCCACCTGCTTTTTATCTAATCCCAAGCTTCCGCATCTGTAGATATTTGGGCGAACATGCTCACATGTAGAACATCCCATGCAAAATGGAAGGATGCCAAAGTGTGGCAAATACCATACAAAATGGAAGGTGAACATGCCCACATGTAGGAAATCCCATGCAAAATGGAAGGTGAACATGCCAAAATGTGGCAAATAGCATACAAAATGGAAGGTGAACATGCCCACATGTAGTAAATCCCATGCAAAATGGAAGGTGGACATGCCCAAATGTGGCAAATACCATGCAAAATGACAAATTCAAGTTCCAAACCGTTGCAAACACTAGGCAAATGGTACCAGCCAAGAAATCCAAAAAAAAATCCCAAACCTGCTCAAAAAAAAATCCTAAAACTATTTCACACCCATTTTAAACACCTCACTTAGCCGCTAAATAAGCAGAGGGTAGCTGCTGGAATTGAAAGAGGTGATGTTTTGTGAGGATTTCAGGAGTTTGTCTGGTGGTTGGTGATGTGTTGTTTTGTTTGGTTGCTTTTCTGTGTGTGTGTGTGTTGATACTTTTTTTGCGGCAATTGTGTTGGCAATTGTGTTGGTAATGCTTGAATAGGTCCAGGCATTTGTTTCTTGTAATGTTGCCAAAACAATAATAAACCATCCCCCAAATCACCATAAATAGATGATAGAAACCATTCCCAAATGGGTGGTTTATTATTGGGTCACAATGTTTTACCCACATTATTTCTGATTGTTATCCAAATTTGTGGGGAATCCCCAACCTTCTCATGGGCTGGGGATTCAACCCGGTTGAACCCACGAGACCTCAGGAAGAAACAGCCTCCAGAGCTAGCCAGGCGTGTGTCTTGATGCTTTCCGTGGCTCGGGATGCGATGAGACCGAAGAATCCAAGATTGTTTCGGTCAAAGAATTGGAGGTTTCCATAGATGTTGGTACCCCAAAAAATTGGTGGTTTATAAGGGAAAACAGCGTAAAAATTGCTGATTTGGGGGTACCCACCATTTTAGGAAATCCCCGATTGAGGTGTTTTGATAATGCTTCAAAAATTCAACATGGCTTGAATACTACAACCATTGAAGCACTTGCAGTTTCGAAAAAGGTGCTGAGACGTGCTGAGGTATTGATTCATATGTTCTACCTCTGTATGTTGATCTTCCCAAGTCTCCTGTTTGGGCTGCTGATCTTTTTGGGTTCAGAGCACGGTGACGATCGATGTCCCTACGATTTGGATGCCTTGCTGGTGTGGTTTGGAGCGCTTGGCTTAGCTGTTTTGGTCATGGACTGTGCCAATGATGGTGCCTGGGATTCTGCCGTGTTGATTTTTGTCATTTCCATTCATTTCCACCATATCTAGATTGCAAGTTTGTGGCCACCCCCCTTTTTCAGACAAACCCAGGTTAGGATCTGAGGATGAGTATTCTGAATGTATATATATATATATGTTTGCATTGAGGGGACAATCGGAGGGAAAATCCAGTAGACTCATGCATTGGCGCCAACATCTCTGTTGATTCAAACAACCTCAAATATTCAGCTCCCAACATTCAGACAGAGATCAGAGATCAGTGATGATCAGTGTGTAAAATTTCAGGTCGGCTGGGCATCTCAATCGGGGTCTACATCTTGAAGTTTTTTTTGGCATTAACCCCATTGCTGGGGATGGCTTGGACGCATAGTTTGAGACACAAAGATGCTGACATTTGTGGCCCCTACGTCTTTTGGACATCCAAATGGATCTGGAGTGCCATCGCTTCCTGCGAAATGTCGCTTGGATATGGCAAAGACTGGCTGGTAGCTATCACGTAGTTGCTGTATGCAAATGAAGAACTCCTGCCTATAGATGGTGATGTTGATGTCTTGGGGGTTGGATCGCTGTCCTCGGAATGGTGTACCACATGAAATGAATGGGTACGGGTTAAATTTGGACACCGCCAAATTCGTCTCATTTTGCAACAATCAACCGTGATGCCAGCAATCCATATAGAAATCCTGCATGCTATCCCAAATGTTGCACCTCTGCCGGGCATGTTCATTCAATTTCCTAAAGTATCCCAAACTTAACAGAAACTCACCAATAACTCACCTATCTCCCGGAATTTCCGCTGCTGTAGGTATGTCATTTGTTTGTTGGGTTGGAGCTTTCACGTGGCGCGCAACCATGAACGCTTCTTGCGGCGTGCAGCCTCTGGCGAAGACGATCTTGTTGATCTCGGTCCGGAGAGCCCGGTGACCAACGATGCCTTGGTGTCGTAAAAAAAAAAAACAATGGCGTGCAGACGGCGCGTTAAACGACATCAGCAGATTGAAGCGATAGAATAGTGATGTTGATGTCTTGGGGGTTGGATCGCTGTCCTCGGAATGGTGTACCACATGAAATGAATGGGTACGGGTTAAATTTGGACACCGCCAAATTCGTCTCATTTTGCAACAATCAACCGTGATGCCAGCAATCCATATAGAAATCCTGCATGCTATCCCAAATGTTGCACCTCTGCCGGGCATGTTCATTCAATTTCCTAAAGTATCCCAAACTTAACAGAAACTCACCAATAACTCACCTATCTCCCGGAATTTCCGCTGCTGTAGGTATGTCATTTGTTTGTTGGGTTGGAGCTTTCACGTGGCGCGCAACCATGAACGCTTCTTGCGGCGTGCAGCCTCTGGCGAAGACGATCTTGTTGATCTCGGTCCGGAGAGCCCGGTGACCAACGATGCCTTGGTGTCGAAAAAAAAAAACAATGGCGTGCAGACGGCGCGTTAAACGACATCAGCAGATTGAAGCGATAGAATAGTGATCTTTTTGCAAAACAGAAAATAAGTCATACTGTATCTACATGCATCTGTAAATTTCTGTATGTGGTTTATGTGTTATTTGACTAGGGTATACGTAAATGACCATGATATACATACATATATATATATATATGTTATATATATATACACATATATTCCAATTCTATATACAAGTGGAAGTACAATAAAGGGACGACTCATTACCAGAGACGACTCCGCCGCGTAGCGCGCAACGCGCCGGTCCCAGGCTGCCAGTCCCTGGGATCCCTGGGAAGTCTCCGTCGGCATCCAACCGACCTGCCTCCGCGACATCGCCGGTATCGCCTGGAGGTGGGTTCCCGAAATTCTTATGGCTTCCAGAAATGGATGCCCAAAATGGTGGCTGTAAAATCTAAAAAAGAAAACACCATAAACAAAACTCAAAAGTTTCGAATGTGGATGATATTTAATGTGGGTAAAACAACAATACGCCATCCCCCAAATCACCATAAATAGATGGTATAAACCATTCCCAAATGGGTGGTTTATTATTGTTTTTACCACATTACCTGAAACTTGTTTCTGACGGCTGAAACTTTGCTGTTTTGATGGTCCATCCCAAAGAAACAGGAGATGAAACCCATTGACTTCTGCGTGGGTGTCTGTGTCAGCCAATCAATGGCGGCCAACGAATTTCTAGAACTTGATGTCCATTTGATGAAATACTGAATACTTAATACATTAAACTTGACTAGTCACTAGGCTCCATGGAAAATGACATGCCCATCCAATATCTTCATAAATTCATCAGATTTGTATCCGTTTATCCTGTCAGGATGGAAACCAATGCGATTTATTCACCATTTACTCAGAATATATTCACCATACTTCCAATTTAGGATTATTTGTATTTTTCACCATTGGACCATCATTGGGTCACCATGTTCACTGCAAGTACCGTGTTCAAGCTACTTGGATTAGATTAACCCAGTTGGGTCGGGACGGGTCATCAATTCATGTCCATAGGAAGTTATATGCCATTGTGCTTGGATTCCCATGACATGATATGGATGACCATAAAACATATACCGTGTTTGGCCTACATTCACCCTATTCCCGATTTAGGATGAATTTTCACCACTAAATCACCATTCGATCATCACACAATTTACCATGGTTCATTTCGAGGGGAATAGCAGTAGAAAAAATAGCACCATAGTAGATCATAGTCGCAGAGATGTCAGAAATCCCAATGTTAAACATATATGTCATCACGTCCAAATGTGATATTCACCATCATTCACCATTTCCCATGGTTTTACTATATTGTTTAACATTGTGGTCTGACATTAAAAAAAGTTGTTAACAACATGGTTAAACATGGTTTAACTCCCGTTGAGAAAGTTGAAGATTTACCCCCCATATTGTTGACATTGTTAAGCAACATGGCTTAACCCCCATAAGTTAAACAGCGCACCCCCATAGAATCAACAAGGTTCTCCAGATGCAGCCAAAGCCGTTCCGGAGCGCTCGGATAAGGCGCCGGTGTGAAAAAATGCTGGATTTCACCAAGAAAAATGGCGAGATCATGGGGTTTGTCATGGAGAATACACCCAAGGATCTGAGATTTTGGGGGGACAAGCTGAAAATGGAGGAGTGTGCTTTTAGTAGAGAGCATGATCATCAACCAATAGATTTAGGGCCTAGGCGTATTTTTAAGATGGGTAAAGGTGAAAATATAGAGGATCAAGGCGAGAAAACCAGCAAAGTGTTGGCGCATCAGCGCCAGTTAGATGGTTTTGATCTGCTTAGTATGTTTTGGTATGTTTTGATGCAAACGGTTTGCGGCAAAGGGAAAGCCTCATGTTTTCGGGAAAACTGATCTATGGACAGCCCATTGAGGAAACTGTTCACTCCAGCAAGCATTAGGTCACTACCCTGATTGAAGATCACTGTACTAAGACTCATGATACGCTGCAACGCATCACACAAGATCACGGGCTTCTTCAGTACATACCACGCCGAGCCAAGTGGCTGGGCATCATTGATGTAGAGTACCCCCGATGTCTTCAAACACAGCTAGAAAATCCTTCCATGTATAGATAAAACGATATATGTTTGCCATAAGAGGCTCCAGGTAGTTCGGGGATTTCCCAGCCAGCTACGTTTAACCACATTCGAGGAGACCAGAGGGTATATTCTTCCTGTTGCTTCATGTTCCAAGAAAGTGACCGGCATCCGGCGTCCCTAGATTTTTTGGGGTCAAATCCCTGGAAGATGGTCTCAAATTGAACAGTAAGCATTACTAAAACCAGTTTCTAGGGGACATTAATAATGAGTTTGAGATTGGAAACTCCCTGTGAAATTAATCCAACTATTTAAATCTTATTAGGGGAAGCGATCATGTGAAGTTTGTTTTTCTCCCAGCCCAGCCTTTATCAATTGTACCCCCTAAACAATATTGATGGCGTCCTCCAAAAAAATGCAATCATATGAAATCACACCAAATCCCCACGGGACTCCATTAAATATTTAGTCTTCAATCTCACTAGATTCCATTGAACCCTCATTCAATTACGTCAAACCCCATCAAACCCCATTGTAACGCACATTAAATAACTTTTAGTTCCCTGAAAATAACCATTAGATATTCCATCAAAGCCCATCCAAATGTGCATGAAATACCCTATGAACTCCTATGAAATCACCATTAAAACCATGAAACCCTGTGAAAATCTCATGAAGCTCCACCAAAACACCACTAAATCCCGTTGAATCACCATTTCACCACCATAAAATCACCATCGCCTTAAAATCCTGATGAAACTCCAAAGCCAATGGCTTTTCCCATGTCTTTCCGCCTTTTGAGGTCACGGCCCCACTTCGAAGCCCCGTTCGACCCAGCTCGGCTTCAGGGCCCGAGCGACGGGCTGCCGCGACGGTGCCCGGGCACCAGGGGTACTCTCAACATGGATGGCTTGCCCTGCTGGTAATTTCACCTAGCTTTTATGCTATTGAACATGGCCCATTTAGTTCGTTGATTTACCCAAAGATGGTGGTTTTTCATAGCAAATGTTAGTTTACCAGAGGGTACTCTAAAAACGGATGGTTTTTAATGGACAATCCATGAAGACCTATGGTTTATAAACGTTTATAATGGTAAAATGTGGGTTGTAATGTGGTAACAATAAGAAACCACCCATTTGGGAATGGTTAAGACCACATTCATTGTGAAATTGGAGATGGTTTGTTGTTGTTTTACCAACATTACTGGAAAACCCCAAACAAAATTGGATGATTAATAGGGGTACCACTATTTTAGGAAACCTCCGTGTGGATTTAAGTTTGTCGAAAAATAGGGGACCTCAAATCCATATGCGAATCATAATTTCCCCCATTAAATAGTTGTTTGTCTGGGTGCACCTGATTTTCTGGCAGACTCATATGATTCTTGGAATGACACAGAGGGTGTTATATACATCTAGTTAATATTGGGATACTTGGATAGATGTACATGAACTACATACATACAAAATAGATCGCGATACTTGGATATTGACTATGTGCACCCCAGGCACGGTAAGTGCGCAATAACAATCTTGCGTCAAGCATTTTTATATGGAATATCCCCAATATAAGCACATATATGTATATACACATGTAAATATAGGTTATGTCCATCCAACCTACCAAAAAGCTGTTGCTGGTTGTGTATCCCATCAAATTACCCTTTCATCCCAATGAAATGGTAGGCATCATCAACCCAACAAAGAATCATCAGACCAAACCACTAACCATCATTTGTCAAAACTATCCCAACTTGTGTTGGACTGAACCATTCTTTTCTTTCATTCCCACAAATAACGTAAATAAAATGGCAGTCATCATCAATCAAAATCATGCATCAGTTGTATCGCGGGTACATTATTGGTCTATCCGATTCCAATCCCAAGTTCTCCCACTTTCATCCCATCTCGATAGTGGTACATCCCCAAAAAGACAAGTTTTTGCGCTTAACCCCCCTATCACACGCCAATATCCCGCTATAACCCATCGAATTCCACACTATATCTGATGTAACCCCATACGCCCCATGCTGAACCCCATTAAATCCCAACTCATCCCATTAAGGCACTATGAAATCAGACTAAACCCCTTTAAAATCCTGCTAAATCCTGATGAAACCTTATTAAAACCACCGTGAAATCACCATTAGATCATCATAAAGCCCCTATGAACTTCCATGAAATCAAAGGCCTCAAGGTCGGTCCGCTCCATTGCTACATCGACAGGTCCAACGCCCCACTCCTGGCACCTCGGGCTCCGCCATGAAGGCAGTGCAGAAGGCTGGAGCCCACAGCCATGAAAAATGGTGGTTTTCACCCGAAAATTTGGGAATTGGTTTGGATACTGGTGATATGAGAAAAGCAATTTTTGAGAATTTAAAAGTGAAAATATCACTGATAAATACTGGTTGGTTGGTTTTGAAATCAGGATTATAGTGGTTTAATGGCGGTTACGAGCTAAAGGATCATGATGTTTGGAACCAACAACAGCTTTTTGTAGGTGATGGACATATCTTTGGGTATATGATGATATATAAACCATTAAGAATTGTAGGGGTTTTACGACATTTTACGACCTGGTTTACTGGAGATTATGAACTAACCCTGTAAGTAGGAAAATCGTTTTCAACCAACTAATATTTGTTGAGATGGGATAGGGGTCTTTTTCATGGCTCGAATATGGATGGAAGACCAACCAAGTTGTACATATGCTTGGAAAACTAGAGTTTGATCTTAGATGTTGTCATCAGATGTTCGGTAAATGTATATACGTATTTATCAAAATACAACATACGGAAATGATATAGATATTTTCTATTTACCAACATGTTGCGCGTTTAATATGTAATATAGACCAAGCAAATTCGGATATGTTATTTTTGAACAAGAGGGTATCGTAGTATACATACATATCGTCCATAAATCTTTTTGCTCATATATATATATATTTATTTATCTCTTTTTCACGTGTACATATATAGACACCTGTAGGAACCGCCAAAAAACAAAAGTCTACACAGCTAGTAAACCAATATTCTAGTAGGACGTGACTTTTGGCATTATGTTTGGGGCTTCTAAAGACATATAGATATATTTTTTGTGCGTAGATTCACATATATATGTATATCTATCTATCTATATATATATAATATATGCGTGTGTGCGTACATATAAATCATATGTATATATGGTCCCGCCCGGCGTCCGGCAACCCCCCCCCAATGCTATCCCCCCCAGCCCCCCCAGCAATCCCCCACGAGTGTGGCTAGCCATCTACCACCATCCGCCAAGATCTCATATGCTCATATGCTATACTAAAATGCTGGCCTCGTGCCACCTATGCACTACACAACAGGATACCACCATGCCTTTAATATTGCCATGCCATCGAGAAAACAACGTAGTACTGCCAAAAAAGTACCTTTATGGTACTATCAAGATCTCATGTGCTATACATACGTGCTAGCCACATACTATCTATACACTATCTACATGATACCTCAAAAACACCCCACCCATCCCACAGGGATGGGCGGGGGCAAAGTAGACCGTAGGTGGATCATTTACATGCTGGCCACATAAGACCTACTTTCTGCCTTACACACTAGTTGGGCCAGTGACACAATACCTAGCCGGGGGGCGGGGGTAAAGTAGACCCTACATCGTTATTTTCTAGGCTAGCAAAATGCCAACTAGACCGACAGCGTATATACAGGACCATGACCATGGGGGGGTTGCAGGGCTGAGCCATATAATGTATTTACATTTGTCTATTTATATATATATGTGTGTGTGTGCATTTGTATATAAATATGAATATTTAAATTTATTTATATATGATTTTTTAACTATTATTTATTTGACTTTATTTATTTATTGATTTATTTATTTATCTATTTATTTTTCATATATCTTTTGTTTAAATATATATATAGATAGATAGATGTTGATAGTGTATCCATGCGTATGTACATCTATACAGTTGCATATATATACACATGCATCCAGATGAGCGCTTTGTCATCTCGATACATACATATATACACATACATACCATGCCAATCATGGCAATCAAACTGTTGCCAGTTTTTTTACAAGAGACATCTGAGCTACAGGATGGGTGAGTCACAATTGAGTACCCAAAAAAGGGATGTTTACTGACAGATTGAAATCTATTTGTGGCTCCTGTATCCCCGAATTACCGGAATTCAGATTGCCATAGCCATGCCTTGGAACCCGAGACATTTTCCTCTTTGCGCTTTTTAAAAGGAAAGGCAAGGGAATATGTTTTACAGAGCACAGGCGCGAGCCCCGTCTGATTTGAAATCTGCCTCCAATTATCCCATACTATCCCCTGATTCCACAAAGGGTACTTGGAGGAACATTCCACGAATTGTAACTGGTGAACGTAACCTTGCCTAGCAAGTCCCCTTTCAGTGGGTTATCACATCTTTAAATAAGATATACCTTTGGTTATTAACCACCCAAGTAGTGAGAGGCTTCCATTCTGCCAGGCCCGTGCGGTTGCTAGCGGTTGGGAATGAGGACCTGACCAGCACGGACCATGTTTTTTTGCTGGGCATGGACGGGCTACTTTTTTTCCGGCCGTGATGTTCCTTGAAGAAATGCCCTTGCCATATAGATTATGGCCATTCTGTTGTGAAACTTGAGATTAAATGATTCAAATGTGCCAGATGCCGAAGCCTCAAGGTACATCCTCTTGTATATACGCTGTCTCACAATGGACAGAACGAATGTTCCAAGCGTCCGAGCGGTGGCTGAACCGAGAACTCAACATCGAATTCTTCGGCAATGGAAACATTTGATGCGTCATTATATATTACCTTTAATTTTTGGCCGATATGATAGCATATTATGATCTAGCTATTACAAATCAGGATTCATCAGCCACCGTTTACTTAGCGACAAGTGCCAATCGTTTAAAGATGTGACACCTCTGACACCCCTTGCCGAGTAAGATTGGTGCCTGAGGGCTGGGTGCCAGATTCGAGACCAATACGATTGTGCAACCAGATGCCACAAGCAGGGTGATGGATGCTTTTTCTCCAAGATTTCAGACGCCCATCTCAAAGATACAAAAATCCTTTGATGGCTGTGGTGGAAATCGAATCTGCTCACTCCAAAGAAATTGATGCACGGACAAAGCATTTGCTGATAATTATGTTTTTTGAACAACATATATAAATCATTTCAAATCAGATTTTTAAGTAATATATAAAAGAATGCTTTGTTTAATCATTAATCCTGTTTGCTCTGAATAAGTGGTCCTTGGCCTTAAAACCTACCATATATATTTATATTCACGGTCGCTTCGTGACGAAAACCGCCCGCACCAAGTGTAATGGATAACACTCACATATGTCGGAGGATGTTTGGCCATATTGAACGTTTTTTAGCACTTATTGGGCACTTTTTAGCTCCGTATGAGGCTATCTTGGCCCCATATGAGGGTATGTTGGCCCAATTTGAGGCTATGTTGGCCCCATGTGAGCCTATCTTAGGCTCATGTTGGGCCTATGTTGGGCCTATCTTGACCCATGTTTGGCCTATATTGGCCCAGATCAACAATTTTGACCCCCTTTGAAAAACATGCAAAAACACAGGATTCTAGAGCAAAAATGCCCGCCCCAAGCTAAAGCTTATTAGCTTTACTGCAATTGCTAACGGTTCACGCAGGTACACAAAAATACGCCTCGGCACCTTCGGTGCGGGCGGATTTTGAGAAAATGAATAGGAGTTATTTATTCCACAAAAGAAGAGACCAACGAACCCAAATGCAGTCACGTAAAACACTTTTGTGAAACAAGTTTTTCAACAGTCTTGTAGATTGTTCCATTTTGCCCTTGTTACCGTACCAGTGCGCTGTAGACCGTGGAATGTGGAAGGGGGTCGAGGGCAAAGTGCGGGGTGTGAAGAAAGTGGAGTGTAGTCTCTGAAGTGTGGATTGTGGAGTGTAAAGTGCAAAGCGTGGGGTGGAATTGTGAAGTGTAGAGTGTGGAGCGTTAAGTGTAAAGTGTGGAGTGCGGAGTGTAAAGGGTAGAGTGTGGAGTGTAAAGTGTGGAGTGTGGAGTGGAGAGTGTGGAGTTTAAAGTGTGGAGTGGAGAGTGTGGAGTGCAAAGTGTGGGGTGTAGAGTGTGGAGTGTAAAGTGTGGAGTCTAAAGTGTAAAGTGCGGGGTGGAAAGTGTAGAGTGTGGAGTGTTAAGTGTAAAGTGTGGAGTGCGGAGTGTGAAGGGTAGAGTGTGGAGTGTAAAGTCTGGAGTGGAGAGTGTGGAGTTTGAAGTGTGGAGTGGAGAGTTTGGAGTGTAAAGTGTGGAGTGTAGAGCGTGGAGTGTAAAGTGTGGAGTGTCAAGTGTGGAGTGTAAAGTGTAAAGTCTGGGGCGGAAAGTGTGAAGTGTAGAGCGTGGCGTAAAGTGTAGAGTGTGGAGTTTAAAGTGTAAAGTGTGGAGTATAGAGTGTAGAGTGTAGGCTGTACAGTATGGAATGTAAAGCGTGGAGAGCGCAGTGTGGAGTGTAATTTGTGGAGTGTAGGGCTATGTCGTCGCGGTCGTCGGTCGTCAGTCTTACTTGTGCTTCGCGCTCGCTGCCGCCTCGGCTCCTCCTCTTTCTGCTCGGCTTCTCCTCCTTAATTCGCCCTCTTCCTCCTGTAATTCTCCTGCATTTCTATTATATTAATCACAGGAAATTTAGAAGTCAAACTTCCGACAATATGAAGAGATGAAAAGCAGAGCAGGGAAGAGGCAGAGAGAAGAGAAAGATTAGAAGAAAGAAGAATAGAAAAGAAAGAGTAAGAAGATAGAAGATGCAGATGTGCGAAAGGGTAAGAATGATTTGGGGCTCCGGAGGATCGAAAAGAAGGCTCATTAAAGCGGCGGGTACGGAGCTAGTTGGCTAGATGAGAGATGAAAAAGTGCACGCCGTTGTGGCGTGAAATTCATTTCGAAATTAAAATGTACAAAACACGCCATTCTTAGACTACTTTTGGAAGTTGAGATGTTGAAAAAGTATACGCCGTTGTGGCGCGAACCACATTTCGAAATTAAAATGTACAAAACACACCAGGTACGGACCACTTTTGGAAGTTGAGATTTCGAAAAAGTGCACGCCGTTGTGGCACGAAGCACATTTCTAAGTCAAAATATACAAAACACCACATGTTCGCGCCACTTTTGGAGGTTCGGATGTCGAAAAAGTGCACGCCGTTGTGGCGCGAAGCACATTTCGAAGTCAAAATGTTAAAAACACTAGGGGTTCGGACCACTTTTGGAGGTTCAGATGTCGTTTCATTTCGCTTCACTAGATTACACTACATTGCATTATACTACACTACATTACACTACACTCCACTACACTACAACTAGACATCTACACAACTACACAACTACACAACTACATTCCACTACACTCCGCTACACTCCACTACACTAAATTACACTAGATTACACTACACTCCACTACACTACATTACAGTACACTACATTACACTACACTACACTACCTTCCACTACACTTCACTACACTCCACTACACTACACTACACTACAACTACACAACTACACAACTACACTCCACTACACTCCACTACACTAAATTACACTACACTACACTACACTCCACTACACTTCATTACACTACACTACATTACCTTCCACTACACTTCACTACATTACACTACACTCCACTACACTACAACTACAACTACAACTACACAACTACACCCCACTACACTCCACTACACTAAATTACACTACACTACACTACATTACACTACACTCCACTACACTACACTACACTCCACCACACTATACTACACTACACTTCACTACATTACACTACACTACACTCCACTACACTACACTACATCTCACTACACTACACTACACTACCTTCCACGGCACTTCACTACATTACACTACATTACACTACACTACACTACATTCCACTACACCCCACTACACCACACTACAATTACACTACACTACATTACACTCAATGACACTGCACCACAGATAGACAGGTAGACAAATAGATAGATAGACAGATAGACAGGTAGACAGCTAGACAGATGAAGGAGAGAGAGAGAGAGATAGATAGATCGATCGATAGATATATAGATAGGTAGGTAGATAGTCAGAGAAAGAAAGAATAGTGAGAAAGAATAATGAGAAAGATCAATTACCTTTCGATCCATGAGTGGCTTCGCTCTGCCATCCCTGATTTACAACAACCAACCTCTCCTATAGGTTTCCTATTTTTGAAACTTTCGCCACCGCCTTGTGCGGTATTACTGGTATTCTTTTTACGAAGAAGACGACTACTAGTTTTACTCTAACTACTACTACTCCTTTCCTCCTACCCCGACTCCTCCTACTACTACTACGACGACTACGACGACGACTACTGCTACTGCTACTACTTCTTCTTCTTCCTTTTTTTTAACGACGATTACTACCATTGCAAAAACAAATTCGTATTATTTTTGTTATTATGGGTTGTTTTTTTAGAAATTTTGTTGTAATGGTATGTTTACTACTACTTTTATTATTCCTTATGTCATTGTGTGGGGTTCTTGTTTTTCGCTTGGATCCCGCCGCTTCTCCTCCTCCTTCTCCGTCCGCCGCGTCCTTCCGCCGCACCGCCTTCACAACTCATTACAGCCCTACTTCTCACACCTCACTTATCATAGCACAATTCATTATTATTAATCACCTCACTTATCACAACTCATCACAGCTTCACTTCTCACACCTCACTTATCACATCTTCACTTCTCAGCGCCGCCTTTATAACTCATCATAGCCCGATTTCTTACACCTCACTTATCGCAGCACAACTCATTAATATCAATTACCTTACTTATCATAACTCATTACAGCTCCGTGGTCAGCAGACTGCCTTTCGCCTGGTAGGTGTACTACATAGTCTCCGTTATCTGAACCTCGTTGAACCTGACCCGGTGCCCGCACCACTGCACACCGGAACTATTTTGGATTGAAGACCCGATTAGCCTACGTTATTGGGAAATAGCGATATTTTTTTTCTTGGATTAATTTGGTTATATATAAATTATTGGGTATAAAATAAAGATATTAATTAAATGAATGATATTTAAAAAAATAATAAATTTTGGTGGTATTACGTTTTTTTTTACATTTTTTTTTTTCGAAATGTATTGCGAAACTAAGCATCGGAAACCCTCTGCTGAACCTATTGCTGATCCGGCCCTGTACCAAAGATTCCCAAAACCTCTTTTTCCGTAATTAACTTAGGAATTCGTTGAACTTGATTTGGCATTGTACTAAATCCTCTTAAACCGGATTCTTTACCTGAACCCTATTGAATCTGATTTGGATCTGTACCAAAACCTTCCGGAACTTTCTCCGGCAACTTCTCCGGAATCCTGTTGAATCTGAGCTACCTCTATACTAAAGCGTCCCAGACCTTTATCGGAACCTTTTCCGGAACCCTGTTGAATCTGACCTGACTCTACACCCTATTGAATTTGACTTGGCTCTGCACCAAAACCTCCTAAACCTTCTCCGGGACCTTCGGAACCTTTTCCGGAATTTCGTTGAACCTGACCCGGCGCCTGCCCCAGCCGACACCAGAGCAATTCTGGGCTGAAGCCCCCATTAGCTTACGCTATTGGGGAAAAAAATAGAAGAAATAGTAATTTACATATTAATATATTTTTTGATATAAACAATATCTAAAAATATTATTTATTTTAAATATAGAATTATTAATTAAGGAAATAAGGTTCGGAAATAAATAATAAATATTAATGAAATTATTAATTAATACGAAGAATAATTTGAAAATAATTGTGGTTGAAATAAATATATATATATAATAATTATGAATATATAAATATTTTATAATTAATAATAATGAAAAAAATACAATTATTAAAAGAAAATTATAGTTGAATTAATTTCGACATAATTTGCATTGGTATCTAATAATGTTGTGATATAATATTTTCTAATTTATTGTTGTGTGATGTATAGTTGCCCGTGATGAATTATTATCTGATGTGTGTTTGTGCGATGAATAGTTGTGGGATATTTTATTATTTGATATATTTTTGGGTGAAAAAAAAA
>CAMXCT020001198.1:0-112500 GCA_947184155.2 Cladocopium goreaui
AACAGGTGTCAGCACTCGTTTGATTTTCATGCCAGACTTCAACAGAGACATCCGACTTCCGTTGGACGTTACAAAGGAAGCCATGGTTGCGCATCATGCACGAGTTTTTACACTCCCACAATTTGCTGTTCTTGCTGCGGACTTGCTGAAAGCGAGGGGGGAACCCACGCCGATGTTATTTGGTTGGTCTGGCTCCATGATGCCTGTGGATCAAGGGTCAGCCCAAGATTGTTTCTTCGACCTCGTCGATTTTGCGAAGAGGCAGTGGAAGGAACAATACAATAACATCAAGGGTGAAGAACACTCCTTCGTGGATGAAGCCACTGCATCAGATGTGGCTGATTTTCCATTGGCAAGGTCCTCCAAGACGGGTACTGGCGAAGGGCGAGAAGGATACCGGCGTCATTTTGACCCGATTCAGAAGCCAGCCAAGGGCAAAGGCAAGGGCTATGGTCAACAACAGCGACCAATCTTTCAGCAGGCCATTGAATGCTGGAAGTGCGGTCAGTATGGCCACAAATCTTTTGAGTGCCGCAGTGGATGGAACCGAGGGCAACAGTGGGGTTCGTATGGATCTTACTCAAGCCGCTCGGGAGGGCAGGCCCAATGGCAAAGCTGGAATTGGAATCAGGGCTACTCTGGCCGAGGTTGGACCGCTGATCCTTGGGGAAGATCTTCAGCATCAAGCTCCTCGGCAGCTCCTCCGGAACCAGTGCGGCCACCATCAACGGCGACGCCTATGCCTGACACAACACCAGCTGCTGGCGATTCTGCCCAAGCTGCCTCTGGATCAGCTACCGCAGCAGAGCCTCCACGACAAGTGCCTCGTGCACCAGTTGTGATTGCCGAGGAGTACTGCGAGATCAACGGCCAGCCGCACTACAAGCGCACCTACAATGATGGGACGGTAGAGTTTGAATCTTGGTAGATGTTTCACATCTTATGCCATGATTTTATGCCTACCGGAAGGTTTGGCCGATTGGATGAAAGCTGACCCATGGTCATTCAGTTCAATCGAATTGCACACATTTCCAAAACTTAAAATTCCAACTTGATTGGCTTGAAACTTTTCACAATTGATTCAAAAGATTTCGACACCAGCATCCGATCCATGTAGCTTGCGTGTATATAGCCGTGTACATAGGCCTGATACAGTAGCTTTCAAGTTTCCAAGGCAGTGTAAGGAGTGGTAATGCTCCTATGCCTTGGCGGAAGCCAGGCCAATGTCGCTTTTGCTATTTCCAAGCACATGCGACGCCCGGGATCTCCAAAACATCCGATTATGCCTTTTTGCCTCATGCACCCGTTGAGTTGAGACCGATCTCTTTTGACGATATAATTCTGCAGTGATGTCCATGTAGCTCCGTTGCTCTCAGGTCACTTCTGGCGACCGAGCTAGGCCTTCCGTCCTCCGTTAAAACTACGGGGCGGCGGGGGGTGTTTTTCATAGGTCTCACTGCTTATACTCGTCATGTATGGCTCAAGAAACAAGCGTGTACATGCTGACTGTTTTTGGCTTGTTAATCTGTCAAACAGTCTTCATTGCATAAGCACCTCGTTTCCCGGTTTGTCTTCATTTTTAGTGTTTGTTCCGCAAAAACTGGCTCCGCTATGAGCACTCGTGCAGGCGGATGCCTTGACTTCGGCACTGACATTTGCATTGGACCAGCAAGCAACTGCACAAGCGCAAGTAAACAGTGCGCAAGCGCAAGTGGACAGTGCGCAAGTGCAGGTAGACATGGCCGTGGATGACTGGCAAAAAGCCAAAGAAACAGGAGATGAGCAGAAGGTGAAGGAGGCGAAGGAGGAAGTGAAAGAGGCGGAGGCGAAGGTCGAAAAGGCGAAGAAGGAGGTGGAAAAGGCGGAGGAGAAGGTGAAGGAGGCAAAGAAGGAAGTGAATGAGGCGAAGGAGAAGGTGAAAGCCCAGCAGGAGAAGGCCATTCGCTGCACAGCTTCAGTGTGGTCACAGTTCTCCCGAAAGATGCAAAAAATAGATGAAAACTATTTCGCATATCTCCACATTCTTTGGTTCAAACAGTTCTGTTTCTTCAGTGAATACCCTCAGTAGGCCTCCAAAAGATGAATGAATCCCACAAGGTAAACAAAAGGATGGTACACAGGATTGAAAGAACCAGAGAGTCAAATAACGCTTAACAGACTCAACACGACATCTTAACACCGGAGATGTTCTCTTGGTCCAGGTGCCAGGCTTGGAGGAGAAGGAGGAATCCCTAACCTTACTTGAAAAGTTTGCCGAAGAGTTGGGTGATCTTGAAGAGCGCATCTTGAACAGCCGCATCAACAACATAGAAGAGAGGCCTTTCTTGGAGAGGGATGAAGTGATTCAAAGCATCGTGACAGAGATGAAGGAGACGCAGCGGCTGAAACTCAACAAACCAAGAGTCGTTTGTTTGTGGAGCCCTCGAGGGATGGGAAAGAGCTCGGTCATTCGACGCCTGGCCAAGATGGATGAATTTGCAGAAAGCCGACGATGTGGACGCTTGCTGATATTCGACGCAGCATGGATTCCCTCTGGTCAAATGTCGGTTGAAGCCTCTACGTTGGTGTCTGCCATGGTCCTGTGGCACCTTTTGCAGCTGCTTGACGGCTACGGCGTTAAGTTGGCGGGGCAGGTGGTCAACTTCAAACGCATGGATTTCAAGGATGTGGTCGAGGTCGTCGAACGTCGTTCAAGACCAACTGGTTCGGTCAACAGCTTTGAAGCTTGGGTTAGGTCAGCTTGCACGACTAAGAATGATGTTTTCAAGCAGTGGTGTTTGGTAACGGCTGCAGCCTTCAACGCTCAACAGGACTGTGCTTGCTTGGTGTTGTTGGATCAGACTGAGCTCCTTGTCAAACAAACGCTGGATCAGCGAAGCTCCCTTGGCGGAAGCAGATCAAGGTTCACCGAAGTGTGTAGCCAGTTTCCTCAGCAGATGGCTGTTTATTGCACAGGTACCATCAATATGCAGGTTGACTTGCCAGCAGAGGAGTACTCGCGTCTTGTTATTGAGTCTTTACCAGCCCTCTTGCCATTATCTTTTAAAGGTGCCAAAGAAGCCATGGTACAGTGGGGAGGGACACAATACGGCGAGGAGGTGCTCGATCAAATATATCTTTTCTCTGCTGGGGTCCCACGACTTCTGGAATATGTGTTTCAAACAGATGGTGAATTAGCATCAACTTTTGAGATTGCATTCAACGCCATGTCCGAATGTTTTAAAAATTCCTATTCATCTGCAGCGCCTTTCTTTGATCAACCAGATGTGGCATTGTCGCTGGTTCTTTGCTCAGCAGTTCGTTGGAACGCAACCGACAGGGAGCTTGTGCCTGGGACATCGACAAGGTGGTCAGACATTTTCAACGCAGGAGCCGCATTTCCAGATGGCGCTTCTGTGTTGGTGCCGCTCGTTTGGTGGTTTCGGGATCAGAAAAGACAGAAAGTGCTGGCTCAAAAGGCCCGAGGGTTGAACATCAGCCTCGAAGGTCTCTTGCCAGATCCTGCCGATTTGCTTCAGGCTCCACAACAAGGCCCGCTTTCCCGAGGGACACTGTGGGAAAAGCAGGTTTGCAATGCTTTGGCCGCCCGTTTTTATTTGTATTGCCTGGCAGATCACAAAACTCCATGCGACACCTACGCACCGTTCCTAGAGATCTATCCTACGACAGACAACCATCTACGCAGTGTATTGGAACAATTCAGTGTTTGCTGGAGTGACGGGGTCGAGCATCCAGATGAGGAAGCAAGTGTCCTTGACAGGGTCGGGAAGGCTATCAAGTCCAACAAGAACATCAAGAATGCTCACCATGACTTGCTGATTCCTGTGAAGCGAATTGAAACAGGAGATCTAGAGTATATAGCCGCACAGTGCCGTTACGGAAATCCCAAAACTGCAACGGAGTTGACTAAAACATGCCAGAACAAAGCGTGGAAACCCAGGACCAGTGACCCGAGCTCGGAGGTTCCTGACACGAATGTACTGTTGCAAATTTGTTCCACAAGTGAAGGGATGCAGAAGTTCCAGAAAACTACACCCTGGGCAAAGCGGCAAGAGGAGAAGAGATATTCACTGATGAGCTGTAAAGCTATCATTGCGCAGCTTCACATGCTCCGCATCTTGTGATACAACTGAATCATGTAGCTATGGCTTTAGCATGGCATGGCCAAAGTTGCCTTTCCCTCAAAAGTGAAGATGCTGAGGCGTTTTGAAAAGCTTTGCTGCCCACCGACAGGATTTTAAGTTGCCTACCGACAAATTTCTAATTGTGACACCCATGATTATGCAAACCTTGACGTGGAGTAGCTGAATGGCAGCCGATTCTGCTCAAACCCCATGAGCGCTCGAATTCTTCAGGACACCAAAGATGTCAGTCAGACATGTCAAAACTGAAAAATGCTTGATTTGGTCCAGCACAGTCAAGGTGATTTGCTTTTTCAGTATGATACATTGTACAAGGTTCCGAGATTCTAAGTAAGGGTTCCAAGTAAAGGATCACATGGAGGATTTTTCTTAATTTTTCATAAGAAATTTAAAAGAATTATAAGTTTCTCCCAGGTTCTCTTAGGAAACCTAGAGCATTTCCCCGGTTTTTCCCTCGCCTCTGAAGAAGATTAAAGAATTTCTTGGCTTTCGTTTTTCCCACACCACCTCATATGTTCCAACTCCAGATCTGCCTAAAACCAAAACAGCGAGACTTGAAGTCACAAGCAGACACTGCGGTCACTGATAGATCTGATAATTCGAAGTTGGTCTCAAGCCGAAAACCCTTTGTGCACAATAGGATCTTGTCATTCCTTTGCAGAGTGGCTTTGTGTGACATGAGATGCGACAAGCTTTGTCACTGGTACGTCAAGGCGCTTTATCAGGAAGTGTCCGACCCTCCTTGCCGAGTTGAGCGAGTCGTGGGACTTTGACCTAGAACCAGTGCTTGAAGCAGCACACACGGTATGGGGACGGTTATATGAAGATTATGCAGTGGAACAGGCTGGCTTGAGGTACCGGCCAGTGCTTGGCAAAGCCTTCGCCATCGACATGAGCGGCAGGGGTCGGGTAGACTTTCTGGGAGGCGGACTCGAAGCTTGGCAAGCATTTGCCAAAGACTATCCGACCTACATGCACACCACGACCCTCGCCAGACTGCAGAGGCCACATTTTCTCATCGCAGATGTTTCCATTTGGTTCGGTGCAGGACCCACAAGGAAGGAATCAAGCCAGTCGAGGAGATGGGCTAGTTGACGTCCCCCAAAATGTGCTGACTTGAAGTGCTCCTTCCGAGATGCGACACCAAAACATAGCGCAGTAAGTCGTATGTACTGATGAGGCTTTGCTTGGTGACCTTCCGACGTATGAACTTTTGTCATGGAATTTGTAGCAGACTGAGTCAGAGTGCTTTGTTCTCAAACCTGCAGGAATCGGCAACAGATGAGGCACACGGCTGTGAGCCAATTGAATTCCCTTCTTTCACAAGAGACACCTTCACTTTGTCCAATTGTTGAAAGCCTTTGCTTCACGTTTCGTCTTCAAAGCCTAAACCTCTTCTTTCAAACGACTTGGCTTTCGTTTCAAGGATTCCCTGCGACAGGTCACACATGTGACGTGTTCGCGCCAGATCTATCATCTAGTGTCCAGTTTTGTTTCTTCAAACCGAAAGAAACAGAAGAAGAGCTGAATGGAAGTCATCGGAGTTCGGAGTTATGTCATCGGAGTTATGTTCTTTTTGCAACAGACTGCTCTCAGACTGCAGATAAAACAAGAACATCAATTCCATTTGAAGAGAGGTTCTAGTTAGTCTTCATTCCGTGTGTTCTCATTTCTGGTTTGTTTACATGTTTAGTTTTTGTTCTGCAAAAATTGGCTCCGCTATGAGCACTTGTGACAGGTTGATGCCTTGACTTTGGCACGACGTCAGCTGAAGCTTGCTTTGGACCAGCAAGCATCTGCGCAAGCGCAAGTGGACAGTGCGCAATTTAACATAGCCATGGAATACCACCATTGTTTACAGGCAAATCACTATGACTGGACCCGAAAGGTCCCTATGAAAATGCTGAGTGTAGCCCAGTTCTGCAGCACCCAGGCTGTGAATTGGCCTGTGTGGCGAATGATGAATCGAGCAGGAGTGCGGATTGTTCCCGGGCGTTCCCCCAAGGACTCGACTAGAATGGGGGAGGTATGAACCAACTGCAGTATTTGATGGGACCGTTTACTTGGATACATTAGGAATATAGTCAACTTAATATGGGTTTATAAGTTTATCATGATATATCTTATGGCTTTGTCTGAAAATGGGGCCAGTATGCCCCAAGTGGCCAGTACAAATTGAAATTAATCAACGGATTTGTCGGTACCCAATAGCATACAATACCATCAAAGATCGGATGATTTGAGAACTTTGCGGTACACATGAAAACAATCGATCAAGACTCTCAAGTTCCCTTGATCTCGTCCCTACCACAATACCGAGAGTAGAAAGCAAACAGCAACAACAAGATGTTTTTGTGTTTGTGATTGTATATTCCAAGGTATTTGAACCACAAACTTGTTAACTATATGGTCTTGTCTGAAAGTAGTGTACCCCTAATTCCACAATCAGCACTGTCGATTCCCAAGGGTGCCATTCCTTAGGAGCTTGGGCTTAGGACATGCACGGCAACAGCCTTTTCGAATCAAACAATCGTTTAATGTTGATAAGTCATCATCAGGGAATCTGTCCTTTGTTTACCACAAACCCACATACTTCGCAGAAACATGTTCCAAACACTTGAGCGTGTACACAGGATGAAGAACATGCCAAAGGAACAACCGAAAAACACCCGTCACCAGTGCCGAAAAAAATCAACTAATGTGGGTAAAACAATAATACACCATCCCCCAAATCACAATTTTTATAGGTGGTATAAACCATTCCCAGTCATGGGTGGTTTATGGCATTGTTTTACCCACATTATGGGCTATGGCCACATGGCTTCCATTGTGTCCCCTGGGCCACGACGAAGATTGTTGTGGCACATGTCCATCGACTGCCCTTTATCACCTGGACCAAGCCGCTGGTTTAGTGCCTCGCCGACAAAGATTCGTAAAAGTCTCAATATAATGGGGTAGTTGATGATATTTTCCCGTTTCTGAAGGTATTTGGAGGGTCCAGGTATACATCTACATATTCATTTTCATATAATTTCATATACATGTATATACATACACATACACACATACACACATACACAAATACATACATAAATACATTACGTACGTACGTACGTACGTACGTACATACATACATACATACATACATAATATATACATATACATACATTAATTAAATACATTAATGTATGAATACAATAAATTAATACATTTATTTAATACATTAATTACATACATTAATTACGTACATTAATTGTGTAGATTAATTACATACATTAATTACGTACATTAATTACGTATATTAATTACGTGCATTAATTACATACATTTGTTACATACATTACTTACATTGATTACATTAATTACATACATACATCCATACATGCATACATACATCCATACATCCATACATACATACATCCATGCATGCATGCATGCATGCATGCATGCATGCATGCGTACATGCGTACATGCGTACATGCGTACATGCGTACACTCGTACACTCGTACATGCGTACATGCGTACATGCGTACATGCGTACATGCGTACATGCATACATGCATACGTGCATACATGCATACATACAGACATGCATACATGCATACATACATACATCGATGCATGCATACATACATACCATTACATGCCATTACATTACATTTCATACCATTACATTGCATTACATTTCATACCATTACATTACATTAAATTACATACATACACATATACATATACATATACATATACATATACATATACATATACATATACATATATATATACACTGTATATTTACATATATATACATATATATATATATACACATACATATATATATATATATATATGTACATATACATATACATATACATATATATATACATACATACGTATGCATATGCATATGCATATTCATTATATACACGCATGACTATGAATGAATACCAATGTTTTTTGTCGATATTCCGTTAACAACATGTTCAGATTCAACTGATTGACGTTGCTCTTCAGAACGCACAACAGGTTTTTAGCACTTGCTGTGGCAGGAGGCAACGGACTTTCATCAAATTGAATCAGTACCATACAGTACCTATAGATCTATAGCATATAAATGCATATAATATGATGTACAGATGTACACAACATGTATACAATATGTAATAGATCATCCTACATGGAAGACATGGGTGCCCGGCGTTTTTGCCATCCGGCCTTAGCGGCCTGCGCAGAGTGACATATAACTAACATTAACAAACAATATGGGGATGTAATATGTAGCCCAGAAAGATAGAAACTTCATGAACATCACTATTTTTAAGTAGATAGTGTTTTTCAATTTGTTGTTTTACATTATTTTTTGGGTTGCTATAGTGGACTGTATTGGAATGTTGGATGGGATATCTTACTTTCATATGATTTCCAATTCACCTTTACAACCAAAAGGGTGTCCTCCCAGTTTCTGTGGTTAATGGTTGGGTTGATACTAGCAGTGCATGGATTTGTTGTGAGTTTTACTGCAGATTTCTCTCCCATTGCTGGATCCACACTTTGCGGAAACTACTGGGAATACTGGGAAATGTTTGTGGGGCACCCATTGATCCCGAGAGAGGACATCCCGGACTTGATTTATCGTCCAGTGAAATTTTAAGACGCTGAAAATAGGCAAATTTTATTGGAAACTCATCTTCTAAGCCCATGTTTGGCAGGGTCTATGTTGATTTGCTGGAGGGTAAGTAATTGCAAATGTATCCAAATTGGTGGTTCTTTCGCTCTCTCATATCCCGAAGCATCACTATTTTGGTTTGTTTCTTAAATCCCTCAGAGTAGCCACAAATTCAGCGGTAGCCGAGGCCACAGTTTGTGCTGCCTGCCCTTGCCCAACTCAGGACCACCCTGATCGGGGGGATAATCTGATTGCAAACTTACTTCTAAGGCCAGTGGCTGTTGGTTTCAACTTGTTTCAACTATTTGTTCATTTTGATGACTGAAATCTGTAGTCACCAACTAGTATTTCATGTTCATCAACTACAGTATTGTGTCAACTATTAGACATTTCTAGCTCATTCATATGTTTTCCCCACAAAAAAGACTATCCCCCGTTGCTTTCTCGCCACTTCGCGTTCGGGCGAACTCTTCAGGTGGAATGGTCCGCAGAGGCTCGGTATGTCAGAGAGCAGCTTGGCCACTCCAGGCTTTGGAAGTTTTGGGATGTCAAAATATATGGAAAATAGTTATTTATTTGGATATATAGGAATGTGACCACCTGGAAATGTAGATGATTGATTATTTACTTATAAATGTAACGAAGAAAATTTGGGATATTTACATATATTTACTGGACTATATTGGGATATAAGGAGCTTAATATGGAAACCTGCGGTGTCTGAAAATGCCGCCTACGCTGAAACCTTCTCACTTCTCACCGTTTTTTTTTAAAGCCATGCCAAATCCCTGAGATGTTTGTTGGGGTGACACTCCATGCGATATATACATATACAAATATATATATATATACATATATATATATATATATATATACACACCCTCCTGTAATCAAACATGGCAGTTTAAAATCCACTAGTTATAGATGATTGTCCCAGCTACAAACCTTGGAAAAGTCGCCGGGATTTCCCAGCCACGGTCTTTTTGTCCGGAGAGCCATTTTGGCTCCCAGAGATTTGGTTAAAAAAACATGGTCAAACTCTGCCCAAAAAGTGAAGGCATTTCGCTATATTCAGAAGCATTACCCTCTGGTAAACTAACATAGCTATGGAAAATCACCATTTTCAATAGCTATGTTAATTTACCAGAGGGCATATCACGTATAATATAATCTTGGCTTATATAGCAACATTAAAATGCATGGGATGGCATGGGTTTGTCCAAAACTGGAGAATTGGTTCCCATTTCAAATAACATAAATAAAGATGACAACGCTTGATTGGATGCATGGCAACCGAGGCATCCAACAATGTCATTGTTTGACACACTGGGGTTGGGCAGTTGGGCACCTTTGTTTTTTTGGCAAGTTCATGAAACTGGAAGCGATTACCTCACTTCGCTGTCACCTTGATGTTTCTGTTCAACACTTGAGGATCACAAAGCTGATGGGAAGGAAACTGTGGAGCGCTGGGCTCTCAGAAGATCTCAGAAGCTGAATCCACTTCTCCCAAGACCTTCAAGCACTTTTCAGTTGTGAATATATACATCTCATCACATGTATCCATTCTGTGATCAGAAGTAAAACTTTGACATTTCCATATTCATATACAGATTTTTCTCAATGTGCCGACCTGCCTTTGAACTGCCTTTGCTTGATTTTTTTCGGCATGGTGCCATGGTGCGTCTTGTTGCAAGGCATTCCACCTCATGACCTCGCAAAGGAGAGCGACGGTCAGGCGTGACCAACAACTGTTGACTTGTGCGGAATTCCTCCAGATCTTTGATCAACTGAATCAAATCCAAGTCGAAACCTCAAAAAACATGCAAATACGAAGTGATACCATGATGGATCACATTGATTACCAGATAGATCAGTTGCATATATATATATAGTGGTTAGAGGTTTCCAACTAGTGTTTCTTCTTTAACAAAAGTCGATGGTGGCAAACATCCCGCAATCACCAGCTGTGACCGGTACCAGGTTGTTGTGGCCTTGATGAGCGGAAGAAGCTGTGGATGTGCCCTGGCGGCAGCAGTTGGAGTTGCAGTTGGGGGAAGCAAAATTTAATGACTTGGTTAATGATTTAATCAAATCAATGAGTTAATCAATGATAAGTTGATCATTGTATCCATGATTTACTTGACTTAATCACAATGAGTTGATATGAGTTGCCCATGAGAGACCACATTTATGAAACACACATACTGATCATGCTGTCACAAACACATTGATCATGCGGCGCACAACTTTTTTTTTGCCAAATGACAGGAACATTGATCACTTGACCCAATTTTTCTCATTTATAGAATGTATGACACATTGATCATTCTAGAAAGAGACATACTCATAGAACATTGATCATACGTACACTGTCTCTGACAGACTATGTCATATGAGTATGTATGGACACCTGGACTGTTGTGGCGATTTGTAGCGGAATCTCAGGCGATTTCTCGCAGACCATCGGGCAGTTGAAAGAAGAGGCCCAGCTCCTTGGTTTTTTTCAGTGCTGAGTACCTTCTGGTACACAGCCACATAACTATGGAACATCACCATGTTTGATGGGTAAATCGGTAAATCAACAATTTTGACTGGGCCATTTTCCCATAGCAAACTGTTAAATTGCCAGATGGTAATCGCTGTGGAACAGATACACATTCTTCATCATTCTTCATCGTTTTATACATCGTTTATACATCTTCGTACCATGTGTCCTGCATAAGATGTTTATAGCCCCTTTATCGACATATTTTCTCTCTATTTCCTGGACTTTCCGTGGTCCGTGGGATGTTGCAACAGCTCTAAAAACCCATTGCAGCCGCTGCCGCGTGGACTTGGCCAGAAAAATGGGGATGTTTTGGTCAGGGCCAAAAAAGGGCCTAAGATCAGCAAAATCTTGGGCGTCCAACGTTGGATGTTTTGGAATGCTTGGAATAAGACGCTAGTCAAGATTTCTCAAGTCTAGTCAAGGTCATTCGGACTGTTTCCTGGAACCTCTTTCTGAGGGATTCTTTCTGAAGGTCTGTGAACATGGTGAAAGATAAATGCAGCACTGATGGGAAAGATTAATGCCAAGAACAAGGTTGAAAGGTCAACATGGCATACGATGAGAAGAGCAGTGCACCCAATAGAAAATGATTTAGCTGGCATGTTTTTTTGATTACTTTTAGTTTGCAAGCAAAATTGCCAACGAACAACTTAGTAAGATGGAATGAACTAATGCGAAGGGACGCACTTTGCATTGGATGTTTGGTGTCGCTCCAGATCTTCCCTGTGATTCAGCAGGAAACTGTTTGTAAAGCCAACCTCTGCGTTCCAGTAGAGCGGGAAAGCACCATGCAGAGCAACAGATTTGTTTGTCCCAAACTGTTCAACAGAGGCTCCTTGGATTCCCTTCGCCATTCAAGGAGTGAGGAGAAGACGCTGGAAGAGGAAAACGTCCTGCCTGGCAGCTCACTGACCGTGGTGGCAGTGTCTTGGTATGTGAAAATGCACAAAACTGCCTCGAGGTGGAAAAGATTTCCAGCTGTGGATGCAGCAATTGGTTTACACATTCAGCCCGATTCAGCCCACGGGCCTTGTGGTTTAGTTCTAAGGTGGCCGTTTCAGGTGGTTCAGAAAGATTGTTTCATATTGTTTCGTTGTCCGACGCATTTCCTTGGCTTCTGTTCAACTCAAACTCTATCATTCTTAGAAGGGCTGACTTTGAAACTGTTTCCGGGCTGGGGAAGTTCTTGTGATGCCTTCCAATTGTAGTTTCCTTAAGCCAAAGAAGCAATAGCTACGCCACCAGGATGTTCTGTTTTTACCAGCTATCAGGCTATCAGTATTTCAAATTCTCCGTTGAGGTCGAAACCCTGGCAAATCTCCACAGATGGTGATGGGATGGTTATGGCCGCCATTTTACTCCATTTTACTCGGCTTATTTGATCAAGTGATCTCCATGAGCAAATTCTCCACTTGAGGTAGACCAGGAAGAGGAGGATGAGAGAGAAGCTGCAGAGAACCAATGCTGGGCTCTCAGTTGATCGATTCGAAAAAACACAATCGCAAGGCCATTGCCACAGATATCCCCGAGATGCCCAACCTCCTTCAATGGCACATTTTGTATCATTTTGATACTTTTTTTTCAAGTTCATCAGCCTGTTCAGCTTCAAAGTTTCCAATGGGCACACCGTTTTTCCATGTTTTTCCATCGAGGCCAGGACATCTTCGCGGCTGGGGCGGCCACCTGGGCGCCCTGCGGCAGCTGCTGCGGACGCAGGCCTGGGACCCTGGATCCAATGAGAAGTGACTGGAAGTGACATGCCGCAGACTTAAGTCGTATGAAGCGGCATGTCACTTCCAGTATCCAATATCTACTGTCTTGGGTCAAAGACTTGACTGTGGCACTGGAAGATGTCACCAGGAGGGAATTGTTGTTGACTTGAATCTGCAATTCATGGAAAAATTCTAGGGGCGGCCGCCCAAGGCTGTACCCCGCTGCACCATGCAATCAGCGACAACTATGTGGATGTAGTGAAGCTACTGATCGAGTGGAAGGCCTTGAATGTGAAGGACAACAGTGGCCGGGGGCCTCGGCTGATGATGCTAATTGGGACCACAAGGCAAATTATCTCAAGGTCCTCAGTAGGCTGTTTGATGTTGTTTGTGGCTGGGGGGCAAAGTCGGCATCTTTGGGGTGTTCGGAGAGACATCAAGTGGGACCCAAAACCGTTGAGCGGGACGATTGAAGGGGATTACTTTGAAACCATGAAAAGAGTGGGTTCAAGACTTGACTGCGTGGACGCTCTTGATATGACTTGTGGGGAAAAAGAGTAGGTTCAAGACTTGAATGTGGTGTTCCGATATCAGCTTTTCAGTAGAGATTTTGGACTATGACATGCTTCGCATTTCTGATGGCACGGTTGCCACTTCCAGCAGGGCGTCAACCGCCGTAGGTCAGACCCGCTGAACCTGGCAGCGGGCAAGGGCCACGTAGAGATCTGTAGCATCCTCGCGGCCGACGTCGACGTGAATGTCACGGGACAAAATGGCTGCTTGGTGCGCTGGGAGCTCCAGCTAACTATAAAAACTATGGTTTACTGATGTTTACTGTATGGTAGATATATCTATAGTTAATGGATGTTAATGGTTAAACCAACTTGTATCGGAGTATGGGATGAAGACACCCAACGTCCCCGTTTGACTTGAAACCTTTTCACACAGTTCCCCTTTACGTGTTACGCTGTGCTTGCGGCATGCTGTCAATTCAATACAAAGAGGTTGCCCGCTGAAATGCGTGAAAAGAGCGTGAAAAAAACGCAATGAACATAATGAACAACATGCGACTTTTGGGTCAAAACGAGTACTTTTAGAGAAGCACTGCCACTTTTTTCTCTTCAAATTCTCGTTGGACTGGAAGTTCTGTGTGCACCAAGGCTCCACCCCACTGCACGATGCGGCCTTCGGTGGCCATGCAGATGTGGTGACGCTGCTCCTTGAGGCGAAAGCGCGAGTGATTTTGATCAACAACGACCGCAGGGGGGCCCAAACACCCGGCTACACAATAGAATTTTGTAACGTGATACAGCATGATACAACATGTTATGCATAACTATATATATATACATACATACATAACTATACATAACTATACAACATGTGTTTCAGTTCTTTCTCACTTTGTCGAAGGACACTTCTAGAGACGACCCTGGCGGTATGACTGCACCTGGCGGCCCTGGCGGCCTCCGGCTGTGCCGGGGGCCTTGGGAGATGGGAAGATTCACTCAAAAACCATAGGAAAAACATGGGAAAACATGGGAAAAACATGGGAAAACCCTGTAATTTTTCAGATATCATTTAAGAGTTAGCAAACAATCAAAGGTCCTCAGTCACACAGAAGGCTGTTTAGCGCAAGGCACTTGGATATGTGGTGACATAGTAAGCATTCGCAGGCGAATCTTAGGACATCAGAAAGGACACTGCGAAACTGCAAGAGGAACCCATGAATGTTGGCTTGTTAAATTGTTTGAGCCAGTGATTTCTTCTATCAAAAAAAATCTCAGACATGCCTTTTTTGCGCAGTCCGTGCACCATGAAGTACACAATCGTCAATATGGCATGCTTTTCCTCAGTCCATTCTATCTCCACTCAAATTTGTGACAATTGACAATTACAATTTCATGTACTGCTAATGGACCTTCATTGCCAAAGTTTGGCCGCGCTGAGTTGTGACATTTTCCAAAACAAGCACCTCCCCTCTGCTGTGTCATGCTTCCATTCCTCAGCTTTGGAGCTATTAATCTTCCTTGATACACGAGTCAACTTGACATGAACATGTAACCTTCTGCGGTGTTCACTGAGGGCTCCCCAAACAGACGGAACTTCAGCATGGAAACACGCATTCTATATGGGCTTTTGAATCCGCGGGCAATTGCTTCCGTGTGTTTCACGTCCAAAGGACTTGATATGGTTTTAACATGTTTTAACATGTTTTAAATCATATACATGCAAATGCATCCGCAAACTTACCTGGGACTTTTGACACTGCAACGGCAGCTATCTGAGTGTGAAATTCGCATCAGATTTACATGTCGCAGCACTCAGGCCAGATTCCATTGGATGTTGCAAGAAACCAGGGCCAGCATGAAGTTGCGACACTTTTGGAGAGTGTTGCATCTTGGTTGCACGTGTCGACCAGTCGACCAGAGCGGCTCGGTAACTTGGTCATCCGCAGGCTGATGACAGAAGTTGTCGACTTACATCCAATCAACTCCCATTTGAATGTGGGGTTTTGGTTCTGGTTCTATAGGATTATTGGGATTTGATCTGTTGGGGCTAGCAGGGTATACGGCATGAGGATATATAAGGATTCTGTCTGCTGGTTCTCAAGTTCTGCGGTCGATCGTGGTGCAACATGGTTGCCGCATATGTGTGATATATGTCGCTGTTGAGCCCAATTGTTTTGACTGGAAGACTTCATGACTAGGTGCTGAAGCTTTGGTTACAGCCCCATCAACAGAGAGTTTTAGATCCAATGCTCCACACACATCCTCTGAAAAAAATGCATTAACGCTGAGCAAGTCCCGATCTTTGCTGACATTCCTGACAGTTTTGAAAATTGCAGAGCTTCTGGGTTTTGCGCCGATGTTCGTAATTGTGAATCCATCAGCATTCCAAGCCCAGCTAAGTTTATTACTAGGCCCGGATGAGTGTTGCCAGGCTGAGTGAACGCTGAGTCACGATGGGACAAAGATCCCTATTGTACATACGATCCAATGATGCAGCCTGATGGCCGGCACAGATAGCTGATCCCCAAACAAGATATGCATGTCATTGGTTGTGAGTGAGTTATGGTAGTGCTATCTGCACAAGCTATTCAGCAGCATTTTTATCTCTAGAGACAGGAAGAACCCCTCTACATGCCTTATGGTAGCAATTAAGATGTTTTGACTGTTCGTTGGTGCAGAATTGCTGGAATTGCTTTCGATAAACCAGGCAATAATCCTCCAAGCTTGCAAGGAAGTTTGATCCAGTCAGCGCGTGGTGGAAAAGTTGCACCGGATCATGCTCGCATCCTGCAAGGAGCACCTGAGGTTTGGCAGTTTCTGCAAGTTGTGAGATCAAGTTGAGCAAGGGGTCACCTTCCCTGTGCTTATGGTGGCCATGGCGCAGTTTCTTGCTCCAAAGGACAGCATACCAGCAGGTCTTAACAGTGTGCACTTGTGAACAGATTGAAACTTGACAAAATAGCAATGCTGATGTCAGCTGCTGATACACATTGGAACCTGAGTTCATGCACAAAGAATCCAAAGCGGCTGGAACGGTGCCTTTGCGAAGTCATCGGCATTTCGTTTTGGCCAACACTCCTTCCTGAATTCGTTGCCCAGCCACAACAGCACTTGGCCTCAGGCACAACAGCACAGTGCAGGTCGTTATAATTTACCCAGATATATACGAGTAGTACCCGCACGAGGCGGGGCGGAAGTTGCCTTAAAGATATATATAAGACCTTTCTCATCTATAGAACTTGCATGCGCCGTGCGCCAGCGAAGCCCGTGCATGCGTGCACTCTGCGAAACTGGTGTCTTATTTCACATGTCACATTTGAAGCTCCACGTCACACTTCACACCTGACAGTCTTCACACTCCACACTACACACTGCACTCTTCACACTGCACTCTGCGCACTGCACACTCCACACTCCACACTTCACACTTCACACTCCACACTTCACACTCCACACTTCACACTGCACGCTTCCCACTGCACACTCCACACTTCACACTTCGCACTCCACACTTCACACTTCACAGTCCACACTTCACACTTCACACTTCACACTGCACTCTTCACGCCCCACACTTCACACTGCACCCTTCACACTCCACACTTCATCTCATCTGAGCTCTTCTCACCTTATCCCAGCTCATCTCTTCTCATATGTCATCTAAGCTTTCATGAATCACTTCCCAGTACGACTACTAAGGAACTGGATCTCGACGTCAAAGCGACAAAAAGACGATTTTGAAGCACTTTTTAAAAGGAATTTTAAAAGGAAAATTATTAGCGCCAAAATTGAGAAAATCTGCTGACGAATCGCTATCGCAGCCTGGGTGCAGCCACTCCAATACGATTTATGATCTTCAGCTGCAAAAGACAATAGTATTACGCATGCAGCCGCTGCACCAAGCAACCTTGACGCAGCCATTCCAATGCGATCTGCAGAGACTGAGTTGCAAAACACAACAGAACTACGCGCAATGGCGTCGGAAATTGCAGCTCCAAAACCGGATCTCGACGCCGAAGCGACAAAAAGACGATTTTGAAGCATTTTTTAAAAGCAATTTTAAAAGGAAAATTATTAGCGCCAAAATTGAGAAAATCTGCTGACAAATAACTTTCGCAGCCTTGATGCAGCCATTCCAATACGATTTACGATCTTCAGCTGCAAAAGACAATAGTATTACGCATGCAGCCGCTGCGCCAAGCAACCTTGACGCAGCCACTACAATGCGATCTGCAGAGACTGAGTTGCAAAACACAATAGAACTACGTGCAATGGCGTCGGAAATTGCAGCTCCAAAACCGGATCTCGACGCCAAAGCGACAAAAAGACGATTTTGAAGCACTTTTTAAAAGGAATTTCAAAAGGAAAATTATTAGCGCCAAAATTGAGAAAATCTGCTGACGAATCGCTACGCAGCCTGGGTGCAGCCACTCCAATACGATTTGCGATCTTCAGCTGCAAAAGACAATAGTATTACGCATGCAGCCGCTGCACCAAGCAACCTTGACGCAGCCACTACAATGCGATCTGCAGAGACTGAGTTGCAAAACACAATAGAACTACGTACAATGGCGTCGGAAATTGCAGCTCCAAAACCGGATCTCGACGCCAAAGCGACAAAAAGACGATTTTGAAGCACTTTTTAAAAGGAATTTCAAAAGGAAAATTATTAGCGCCAAAATTGAGAAAATCTGCTGACAAATCACTTTCGCAGCCTTGATGCAGCCATTTCAATACGATTTACGATCTTCAGCTGCAAAAGACAATAGTATTATGCATGCAGCCGCTGCACCAAGCAACCTTGACGCAGCCAGTACAATGCGATCTGCAACCGGAGATTCCAAAACACCTTATAACTACGCACACACAACCACACCCAAAGCAGCTTGCAGCCACCGTTACACTGCGGCAAAAAAAAAAGCAAACCGACCGCAGCCGCAACCGCCGCACACACGAGGTACCGTCCACGGAAAAACACAAGGTTTCGTGCTCCGGCTTCCTCCCCAAAACATAGCCCATGCAACATCATGCAGCCATTCCAATGCGATCTGCAACCGGAGATTCCAAAACACCCTATAACTACGCACACACAAGCACACCCAAAGCAGCTTGAAGCCACCGTTACACTGCGGCAAAAAAAAAACGACAAACCGACCGCAGCCGCACCCGCCGCACAGACGAGGTACCTTTCATCGCCGGCTGCAGCCACTTTACACGGAAAAACACAAGGTTTCGTGCTCCGGCTTCCTCCCCAAAACAGAACCCTTGCAACATCATGCAGCCATTCCAATGCGATCTGCAAGCACAGATTCCAAAACACCCTATAACTACGCACACACACAAGGACACCCAAAGCAGCTTGAAGCCACCGTTACACTGCGGCAAAAAAAAACGACAAACCGACCGCAGCCGCACCCGCCGCACAGACGAGGTACCTTTCATCGTCGCCTGCAGCCACTTTACACGGAAAAACACAAGGTTTCGTGCTCCGGCTTCCTCCCCAAAACATAACCCATGCAACATCATGCAGCCATTCCAATGGGATCTGCAACCACAGATTCCAAAACACCCTATAACTACGCACACACAACCACACCCAAAGCAGCTTGAAGCCACCGTGACACTGCAGCAAAAAAAACGATAAACCGACCGCAGCCGCAACCGTCGCACACACGAGGTACCTTTCATCGTCGCCTGCAGCCACTTTACACGGAAAAACACAAGGTTTCGTGCTCCGGCTTCGTCCCCAAAACATAGCCCATGCAAGATCATGCAGCCATTCCAATGGGATCTGCAAGCACAGATTCCAAAACACCCTATAACTACGCACACACAAGCACACCCAAAGCAGCTTGAAGCCACCGTGACACCGCGGCCAAAAAAAAACGATACACCGACCGCAGCCGCAACCGTCGCACACACGAGGTACCTTTCATCGTCGCCTGCAGCCACTTTACACGGAAAAACACAAGGTTTCGTGCTCCGGCTTCCTCCCCAAAACATAGCCCATGCAACATCATGCAGCCATTCCAATGGGATCTGCAACCACAGATTCCAAAACACCCTATAACTACGCACACACAAGCACACCCAAAGCAGCTTGAAGCCACCGTTACACTGCGGCAAAAAAAAAACGACCAACCGACCGCAGCCGCACCCGCCGCACAGACGAGGAACCTTTCATCGCCGCCTGCAGCCACTTTACACGGAAAAACACAAGGTTTCGTGCTCCGGCTTCCTCCCCAAAACAGAGCCCTTGCAACATCATGCACCACTCCCCTTCATGGTTGCCAGTTCCCTTCCTCACCACTCCCCTTCATCATCACTTCCCTTCCTCTCCACTTCCCTTCGTCACCACTTCCCTTCCTCACCACTTCCCTTCGTCACCACTCCCCTTCATCATCACTTCCCTTCTTCACCGCTTCCCTTCGTCACCACTTCCCTTCCTCACCACTTCCCTTCGTCACCACTCCCCTTCATCATCACTTCCCTTCTTCACCGCTTCCCTTCGCCACCACTTCCCTTCTTCACCACTTCCCTTCCTCACCACTTCCCTTCGTCACCACTCCCCTTCATCATCACTTCCCTTCTTCACCACTTCCCTTCGTCACCACTTGCCTTCCTCACCACTTCCCTTCCTCACCACTTCCCTTCCTCACCACTCCCATCGTCACCACTTCCCTTCGTCACCACCCGTCATTAACTGCTTCTTATTCTTTTGTTATGTATTGTTATGCGATCTACCACCCTGCATCATTTCAAGTCGCAGAATTCTATTTGTCCGTAACACGGAAGTATTGCTTCCCAACTTCCTTTGATAAGTGGATATCATGGACTAATCTGACTAATCCAGATTCTGCCAGTAAATCACCATTAAATTCACCATAACAATAGTGTTTAAACTTTCGACGGTGCTATTCCATGCTATTCCGAGGTTCCAGGAAGGCCAAAAAATTGGGGCCGCAAGGACCGTTTGACAGGACTCCAGGCAGAACGACTGGAACGACGACTGGATGAAATCACTATCTACAGGTCACTTAAGCGGTTTTTTTTCATGAGCCACGTATCGCCATGTCAAACGCGTTTTCAATATTTTCCGAAAAGGGAACAGTTCTGTGACCTCCATGTGCTCAGTCGGTTCTTGGATGCTGGACTCTTGAGATGTCACCTGCCAGGTTGCTCACCATGGGTAGCGGAAGCTCGGCTCAGGCATACCAGCTGACAACCGAGGAGGCGGTTGATTCATTTGGATTCATTTGCGTTCGTCCGCAAATGAGTGCTGACACGTGCAGACAGGTATTTCATGGTATTTCTATCTATTTTGGGGTTGCTAGAACCTCAATGGTCAACCCCAAAGCTGGATTTTCTTCTCACAAAAACAGATGCCGCAAGGAACCGAATCCCCCACCATTTTCTCAATGGAGGCCGCTGCAGTGGACACCGCCCTTGAACAGGCGAGAAGATGGTGGGGTCAGCTGATCCGGGATCCGGGCCGTGTGGAGGAATGCCTAAAATTTGACCTCTGTTGGAACAGTCGAGCCTCTTGGGCTTGATGTTTGTCATATCAACCTCTGTTGGATCGCTTGTCCAGCGTTTTGGGATCCAGTTCGAATTGGACAAAATGCAGCCACGCATAGACAAAGTCAATCCTGCAAGCTCTAACTCCTTCTTTGGTCACGTGTCATTATTTCACGCCTTGCCTTCTCGAATGCCACTTCACTAATCTTCACTGAACCCAATTTGCTGAGGATTCAAGGTGCATTTTGCGTCAAAAAAATCGGCTGGCTGAATTGGATCCTGTACACTGCTTTGCAAGGCTCCCAGCCTGCGAAGAAGAGTGGAGGAGCTGCCGGTGAGCGGATTTTTTTTGCAACCTATGCGAAGCAGATTTTGATACATTTAGCTCAACACTCTGAAAATGCACTTCCAAAGACTTCTTGATTCTAAATGATTAGAATATGTTGGATTTGTATAGATTTGTCTGAGACATCTAGTATGAGTTTGACATGATTTCATAGCGGTGAAGACGTGAACGCTTCTCACATCCCCGATCTGCCTGGAAGGCTGGAGCTTACGAGTCGCAAAAACTCCAAGAAGAGGTGGCGCAACTCCAAGAAGAGGTGCACAAGGGAAGACATCCTGATGAACCCATAGAGGTTGCACATCTTTTTTCGATGGTGCCCTTGTTTTGGAGGAATCGGATTTTTCTGCTGGTGTAGAACTTTTGAAGCCGGTTTGATTTCTTAACCACCATTTTTTGCTGGGAAAAACCCATGGGGAAAAATTAAGTCGGGGTCATACTCCAAGGTGTGGCCGGCCGAACTTTTAGGTGATTCAATGGTTCCTTCTTGGCAGTGTTTGTTTTATTTTGTTTTTGGAGTTCGTTTCCGAAAAGTCGGACCTTAAGTCTTGCAGAATTTCAATTAAATTCCGTGAGCCCACTGTATTATACCTTCTTCCAGCCTGACAGCCATAGGCAAAGCGGGTGTCTAACAAGCTATTGCAACAAGCTTCTGAACCCTGGAAGAGTCCTACGGTGGATGGAAGAAATCCTGAACCAGTTGGTAGATGGTTTATCCCATTATTTATAGGTTTTCAATCATCCAGGTGATGCAGGATTTCTTCCATCCACAGTAGCACTGAAGCAATACTGGCAGATAATAACTGGCAAAGTGCCCTAAGGCTTTTGATGCTTTAAGCAATTGAAAACCCAGTCGGGTGATGCATGTTAATTTTCTGCTTTCTCCATTCCAAACAAAACAGTCTTGATTTGCGACCCTCAAGAATTAGGATCCGTTTTGAATCATTTTGAATCTCATTTGTGAAATTGAGAAACCCTTGTGAAATTTGGCATCCACGATTCGATGAAGGCTCCAAGCCCGAAGGATTCATTGATGTTCACAGGTCCGCTCGTTGCGTCAACCAGAAGCTGCAGCGCAGGTGCCGTCAAATAGACCTCGCTTGATGCTTAAAACTTTTGCAACAGATTATGATTATTATGCGAAACAGAAGAACAATGGGAAATCGTAGACAGAAGACTCAAAGAATCAAGCCTAAATTTTCGAAACTTGGTTCCAAGCAGGGACCTTTCAGAAACAGAGTGTTTCATACATGATCCCCCTTGCCATTCAGGTCCTTAAACGCCTTGGTCTGAAATTCTTCTGGTACCTTAGGGCACTTAGGGCCTTTGTTCGTGTTAGACAGTTCGCATTTTTTGCACAAGAGTCATGGAGTCACAACTGAATCAAACCCGCATTTACCCTCTGGTAAACTAACATAGCTATTGAAAATTGTCATGTATAGTGGATTTACCCATTACTGTAAAAATAGTGATTTTCCAGAGCTATGTTAGTTTACCAGAGGGTAAGTGCATGATCAGAAAACTCTCACTTTGTTGAATAGGCTGACATTGAAGAACCTCATCTATACTTCACATTGCGAGACAAGCCAGCCATCTTGGAGAGAACTGCGGACATCGCCTACCACGGCCACATCAAGGAGGAAGAAGGTGTGGACTGCTATGTGTCCTTTCCTGGCAAATATGCAGCCGGTTGGGATGCTTTGATCAAGGAACACCACGGACAGTCTGTGGCATGTGTGTTCCTATGCTCTCCAACTGATGGTTTGGGAAAACACCACAAAGGTCCTGATGGTGATTGCTACTGCCACACAATTTATGGGCAGCGGGACTTTAGAACCTTCGGTTACTTGAAAGAGTTGCCAGCATCTTGCAGCAAAGATGAGATGAAGATAGAGGTAGAGAAAGCAAAGGCAACCAACACTGTCGTTGTTCGCGTAGATGCCACGAGGGAAACCAAACAAGAAGCTGAACAAAAAGCACGAAAAGCTTGGGAGGACAGTGGCCGAGTTGCCTCCTGGGGGTGCCAATGGTTCCACACATGGAAGGAACAGGTGGCACAGGCGGTGAAGTTGAGACAACGTCTCAAGGTAGTGTTCTTTCCGGGCCAAACTGGTCAAGGAATCGTTCCCTTTGATCACTTGAAAAGTGACGCCATCGATCTTTGGGATGGAGTCGGCTGCGGCGGCAGCCAAAAGTGTGAAATAGCACATTTGGAGCTGATGAGGCGACAGGAAGGAGAGGCGGGAGAGGCTTGGGAGTACGATCATGTGGATGTCAGCCATTTCCTGAAGGAAGAGTTCAAAGTTGGCGCGAAAGTTGATGCCTGCAACGGCAAAGAGTGGTGTAGGGGGACACTAGTTGGTGTTCCCTCAAGGATACCGAATAAACCCCAGGACTCAAAATGGACCATACAGTCTCGAAGTAGTGGGCAGCTGTTCGTAACTGATCGCATAAGGCATGCTGATTTCATACAAACCATGCTTGCAGAAGTTGGACGTGAACACTTCATCGGCCTGGTGAAAAACTCGTTACCGCCAGATCTCAAGACCTTCAAGGATCAGGAATTCTTATTCCCCGATGGCACTCCATCACTGGCGATTAGACTTCGCATCAAGCATATTGATTTACTTCAGCACGTGCGCGACTTGGTCTTGAGCAATGAGTTGGAAAGCAACATCAACAAAGGTTTGGTCAACTGGCAAATCCATGTGGACAAGACATTCTTTTGCAAAGTTTTCGAACTGGAATTGCAGAACCTATCAGACTTGACAGACCATCAAAAGGAGAAAGTGAGAGAAATCAAGGATCTCATCAAAGATGAAGACGTCCATTTATCGGCCCCTGCAGGAGCTGGGAAGACGTTCGTAGCTGCACAATGTGCACTGGATAAGCTCAGAAGCAATCATGAAGGACACATTCTGTTCGTGGCACCTTCCATTGCCCTTGGCCTCTACTTCGTGCGGTGGCTCGCTCAGAGCCCTCCAAGCCGTGGGAAGCTTCATATGTTGTTGAGGCGCATTGTGTTGATGGAACATCCATACCAACATTTTTTGAGCTTGCACGTTGACGGTGACCGCTTGGGTTGGACGACCTTGCCCGACAGCAAGATGCGATTTCTCTTGACCATCATCGATGAAGCACATGATATTTTCTGTACAGATGGGAACCGCACTTTTCTGGAAGAGAAGATTGAGGCACCACGACAGGTGCTGTTCTTGTCGAGCGTATCCCAAAACTCATTTGGTGCAGTGGACTTTCCACCAGCCAAAAAGATCACAATGACCCAAGTGGTGCGCAGTACGCAGAGGATCGTGGCTGGGGCAGCTGCATTTCAAGCAAGTGCGGCAGAGAAAGATCAGATCGGCTCATTATGCCCAGCTGGGCCCCCTCTGAAGGCTTTCCTCTTTGAGTCTGATGGACAGCTTTACGAAAACTATGCCGAACACACTGTATCTGCATTATTTTTTGTCATGTGCATCTACGCTGGACTCAGTTTGCACAAGCGCTTGGTGCTTTTGGTTCCCAACCCTGACTTTCTGGAGGAGTTCCGAGATGCGTTGCAAAGACATTTCTTGACGGCACGCCTTGCAGGGCGAAACTTCAAGCTGATATCGTTTACTGAGTCGCTACGCATGCTGCCAAACGTCAAAGTGAAGCAGGCCACACAGGCAGACAATGCAGAGATGATATTGCTGGACACAGTGGAGAATGCAAAGGGACTGGAGTCACTCATCGTGGTGTGCATTGGTCTTGATCAAAGAGTTGCTGGCCAAAGTGCAAATCAGGTTGGACGTTCCATTATTTATCAGGCTATCACTCGGGCGCAGCTTCAGGCAGTGATTGTGAACCAGCTCCTCCGAGGAGGTTGGCTGGAGTTCTTGGGGGTCACGAAATTCAAAAGTGATACCTTTAATGAATCCACAGCTATGGCCGAGACCACCACTGCTGCTGCTGAAGCCTTGACGAAAGTGCAGCTGCCATCGAAGTTGGCAATTCAGGTCTCGCAGGAAGATTCATCGCGAAGAGAAGATGCCAGGGCGATCCAAAGAGATCCTCTGAAGCCAGATGCTGTGCCACCTTCAAAGCCAATGTTGGAAGAAGGTCAAGACCCCACAACTGCACCTGAGGCGGGTGACAAGCCCGGTGACAAGTTGGTCGTGGAGATCAAGGATTCATCTGTGTGGGACGCCGATGTCATTGACATCAAGGAGCCGATCTCACAGCTGCAGTTTGACCCTCGATCACCCACGGGAAAAGCTGAGGAAGAGGTAGCATCCTTGGAGGTGCGGAAGTATCGTGTCTCACACTGTACACTGTCTTTGAAGTTTTGAGAGGTTTGATATGGGGGCACTTGTTTTTCATGTAGAACATGCTGTTTGCTGCTGTGCCCAAGACCCTCCGTGTGAGTTTCTTGCGATGTTGCCCATCCAAGCGGCAGGCTGAAGAAGTCCGAGAAGCCCGAGAAGCCCAAGAAGCTGCCGATGCAGAGGAAGCTGCAGAATGTCAGGGTCTTGGAGAGATTCTTCAGGATCTTACAGGATCTTGGGGTCTTAGAGGTTGAGATCTTGCAGATCATCGCTTTGAGATGCGAGATATGATTTATAAATTTATAAACATTTATAAAATCATAGCGTTGAACAGCAGGCAAATACGGATTGAGTGCAAGTTGGTTGAGATGTATTCAGATGTGAATATAGACTTAGTTGAGATCTTCGGACACTTTTTTGCAACAGTTCCGTGACCCGTTTCTGAGTCTCACAATGCCATGCCTCTAACCAGTTTAGATTTTCAATTTGAGATTATCACGTGGAGATGATGACACGATAGAGCAGATCGAACATGGAAACAATGGAAGCCGCGCAACCTCACTGAGACATCATCTGTATTTGGAGGTGTGCGTTAGTTGTATGATCCACAATTCCACATCAGAGGGGCCGTGAATATAATTGGATCTAGTTTTGGCAGAGGCATTTGATCCCTTGCAAATGCCATGATGCCACCACACACCAATTACATCCAATTACCATACAACTGATACAATCCATATACATACATTATCTGTACATATCTGTACTATATACAGTCATCACTTTGACACGAAGAAGATGGTAACACTCGCAGCTTGCATACGTAGATGTCATAGATGGAGTACAACCTGACAAGACTAGTTTGAGACGCCAAGTGACCCAGTGCCCTATGAGCAAGAGGAAATGGAAAATTGGATCCAGGGCCTGGCTCCACATGTGACGCTAAGATGCCAAGGGCCTTGGATCATACGTTTGAGATGGTTTGAGATGATAACATGTTAAAGTTGAACAGCTGGAAAAGTGACCTCAAGACCAGATGTTTCATGATGTTTCTATTTTCGATAGTCTTCGTATGTCTTCGTTACAATCCAAGCATATCCAAGCCATACAATACACATCAATACACATCAATACACTTCGTTGTTGACTCAAAAAAAATACAAAACATTCGACGTGTTCCACGATTTTTTGGGTATCCGTTGTGGCCTCTGCGGCCCGTGGCCCCCCGAGGCGACAACGACATCCACGTGGCGGCCCGGCGCGGTCACCTCGGGGGGATCCGCCACATCCTGCGGACGGTGCCCGGCGCCGCGGCCGCGACGGACGGCGACGGGTGGACCGCGCTGCACGTCGCGGCGGCGGGCGACGGCCACGCGGAGATCTGCCCGGTGCTGCTGGCGGCGGGGGCCGAGGTGGACGCCAGGGACGACAGAGGCCTCTCGGCTCAGGGTGCTAAAAAATTCGAAAACGCATGGCAGTTTTGTTGAGTTTGCATGAGTTTGGTATGTTTTAAGTTTTAAGGGTTTTAAAAAGGCAGTTTCCAGTTGAAATCATTTACATCAACAACCACATCACATGGACAGGATTTGTAAAAACAACAGATATCACACAGTTCAAACAACTATAATTTGAATCATAAAATAAGTAATGAAAGGATTTGAATTGTGGACATTTTTAGCTTTTGATGGAGCCTTGGATGTGCGCCTTCTAGGAGACTTGGGACGTTCATGGATTTTCCACAATCTTTTCACAATCTTCGGGGTCTTCGCTTTGCTTTGCATCAGAAGGACATTTCTGGGGGCAGTCGCTGGCCCGAGGCAACACCCCGCTGCATTTGTCGGCGTACGCTGGCCACGTGAAGGTGGTGAAGCTGCTCGTCGAGGCGAAAGCTTCCGTCACTGTGAAAGACAACGAAGGCCGGGGGCCTCGGCTGGGAGATGTGATGGGCTTTTGATGGCTTTTGCTTTCTTATTTTATCATATTATATTGCTACACTTATTACTTCACTTATTACTTTGTGGCGGCATTTTGTTTGTTGAACGTTGCGACTTCCTGTGGTCAGGAGGCCATCAAGGGGTCTTAGGGTCCTCAGGCACTAGGGTTGTTTGGCTGAAGCTGATTGGAGATGCGGAGACACAGCATTGCTTGAGACAACGCACGCAGCATGGGACGAGGTCTCAATGGATGGAGACTCACTGAATGTTTGTTGATAGAAATGTATCATGATGTATCATATGATCCATGGTATCTGTGAATATGCACAACGCACATCCAGCCTCCGCATGTGCAATACCTTGCATGAAAATGATGCGTGCATACTACATATACACATATCCTCATTTGTTCGAAATATTTTTCAAGACGTCAGAGCGAAATTATACAACACCGAACTTGCCATCTCGAAGCTGTATGGGCATGTATGGACAACCTGATTCTCAGGATTTTTTTCTCATTGGAATTCTTTGCCCTCCTGGACTGAACTACAACAGGAACCGTCCAATCGGTTGATTTTGTGTTGAGGGTATTTTACTTGAAAGCAACATCTCGGGAATACTTTCTTGTGAGAAGCACCATTTCAAATGCATGTGTTCTTTGTTTTGGTCTGTGGGTTCGAATTTGAAGGTCTCCTTCAACTTCGAATGCCACAAAGGGATGCCGAAGTGATGTGAAACTGCAGTCTTTCCACAAGTTTCAACACAGTCTATGAACGCTACCATGAAATTAATGGCAAGCTCTGGACTCTGGCCCTGTGGTTCAAGGAGGGCTTGTCTCTGGGAGATAGAACTTCAGCCCAATCAACATTGTTAACATGGGGTGTGAATAGCGTTTGGAGCAGCTTGAATAACTGGCGTGAAGAATGACGGCAACAATGTTTTTTAGAGTGACGCAATTCGATACATCAGACGCTCTACAAATCTCTACAAGTAAATTCTTCAATATATGGCTTTTGAAATGACATCAAGACCCATGAGTGTGGTGCAATCAACATCAATTACAGCGCTCAGGCCAGACTCCATTGGACGATGCACGAAGCAAGGGCCACGATGAAGTTGTGAAGATTCTTGAGAATGACGAGTCTTGGCTGCACACATGTGTCAACAAGAGCAGGTCGTTCGTTTCGGAGTCCGAAACTTCCAGCAAGACGCAGCTACAGTCTGAGGCATTAACTCAGCTGTTGATGCGATCTCTGGATTGATGGTGCGGCCTTCATGTTTCACGCGCCCTTGGTCGAATCGGTACGAAAATGCAAACATCTGTGCGCGCACAAATAGATTACTGTTTTGCGAGGTGCAGAATTGAAGGAACATGTTTCTCATTTGGGCTCTTTTATTGCTCAGATATGTTTCGACCACGGAAACGACACTCTATCAGCGAGCCTTCTGGAGTTTCCTTCCAACCATTTTGTTTGCTTCCAGTGTCTGGAGTCATCATGCTGCTTCTTGCCACATCGTGGTTCAAGCCTCGGAAGATTGAAATCAAGCCTCGGTCGCCATGTGCAGGTGACAAACTCGCCAGCTTGCTAGCCCATGTGACACGGACAAATTCACAGGGTTGTCAGTTTCCATGCTGGAATTGCTCAGGTCCCCTCTCATTTGGATTGGTCCATTGGTTTTGCCCATCGAACACGAACCTCCCGCTGCTGCATGGCTGCGCGAGTGGCTCCAACTCTTCAGGCTGGAAACGCGCTTGCCTTGGCCTTGGCCTACACATGCTGAAAGTCTGACAATAGTTGAGCTGGGCAATGAGGTGTTTTATTGTGCCTAAAGGATCCTAAAGGTATGAATATGTCGACTGTTAAAAAACGCAGAACATGTTTTTATTTGCTACCATTCTGTTTGCCATTCTGAGCAGCCTTTATGACGCTGTCATTTAAAACGGTCTTGAACATCCTGACATGGGTGCCTTCTCATCCAAAAAGCAAAGAATCTGATGATTGCGTTCATTGGATTGTGCATGTTTGAAACATGTTAAACCTTCGCTCAATTCAACCAAAAATCCGCGGAACGTCGTTGTGATGATGTGTTGGGTGGAGTCTTGAAGAAATTTGTAGAGCCTCACTTGGAGCTACCCAAACTCTCGCGGCCTGCAGACACGTGTCACACGCTGGCCATCGGCCTTGACTTGTTCAATCTTGTTGTCTTCCCTGACCTAAATTATGCAGGCAGTGTCGACCTCGCATGATACGGGTAGAAAGAGATGTCTCAGAGAGGCGCCGTGCAAGCCAACGGCGGAATCGGTCAAGTGTAAAGAACATAGGCCCGACATTACACATTCTGCGCCAAAATCATATTTCGATGAGTGTTTCTGTGGGCGATCCAAACCTTGCAATTTTTAACCACTTCAGTCCAACCATGAAATCTTGTAGTGCAGCAGCCTCGTCCACACTCCCCATGTTTTCTCAGTGCATTTTCAATGAACAAATCAATTCCACGCAACCATATGAGCTTCGTTGACCTTGCAAAGTTCAATTAAATTTTAAGGGGTGCACTCTTCTGAGCTTGGTACTACAACTCCGAAACCAGAAGCCATCCGCATCAACTCCAGATCGCATGGGCAGAAACATGCCACACATGTCCAAAAGTCCTCAACAACCTGGTAGTGTTTGGCCTCGTTGATTCGTGTTGCAGGCGTGACACTTCATGACCTCGTAAAAGAGACGACCATAAGGTGATGGCCTTGCCGGTGTCAGCCCCTTGGCAAAACTGCGTTCAACGTCTCTTGACAAGTGCTGCTTGCGCACAGGAATTAGCTGGGTCCCATGCCTCCAAGTGCAAATCCTTGATCTCCAATCACACTCAAGTGTGAAGATCTCGGACAAAATGATATCCCGAATACCAGAAGGGTGCAGTGCATATTGCAGGTGTTGCTTCTTGTTGTTTCTGTTGCGCCAGGAGCCCGAAGAGCTGGTGAATCACAGTCTGCCTGCTCTTCCGGGACCTCCGGATGCAGGCCACGGACATGCCGATGGTTGATGTTTCCGCGGGAGGAGTGTCTTAGAAGTTGTGGTTAGAATGTGTGATCCTGATTGAACAGAATAAACAGATATAAACAGGAAGTATTCGGAAATTTGAGGTTTCAAGTGATCTTTCAGACCTCAAGAATTAAGATGTCTTGACTTGTCTGCTGGAGTTCTGAAGTATCGGCTGTAGGGACATCAGGGTCAATGGAGCCAAAGAAGTGGGCGCCCAATGGGAGGTGTTGGTTTTGCTTGTAAACACATTTCTCTTGAAATCAAAACAAGCAGACCATGGTAGTCTTTGATTCTGTATTTTGAATCAGAAAGCCAATTTTCTGAAAAGTATTTCCTGGCATAGAGATTTCCTTTTACATTACATAATTTGTGCACTGCCCTGAGACACAGCACTGCTTGGCCACTCATTAGCTCCAAATGAGATTGTGATCCAACCCTCGCCGTGCTTCGCGCTGAGATTGTTCAGGTTGAAAGACATGAAATTATATTTCTTTCATGTCAATGTAGAAACATTACTCTGTCAAAGTGCGGCCTTTCACTATGGTCCAAGTCTCATGTCTCACAGTCTTTCGATTTCAGGGTCTCACCTTTCAGGGCCTCACCTTCCAGATTTTATCTACTTTGAAACCTGCACATATCCAGAGCAAATTGCAGGAATTGCATGCAACCAAGTGATTTTCGGAATCGTGCAACAGAATCTTGGACATGTTTTTACCTCGCCGCAAGAGCGAAAGAGAATGAAATCATGAAGTTCCTGTGGGATCTGTGGGCTTTTCTGTTCTGGCTCGGTGCTGCAGATGTTTGGCTTTCGGAGCTGAGTTGTGTTGCGAGGCACCACACCTCACGACCTTGCAATGGACAGCGATGACAAGAAGGTCATGGGTTTGCGGGAGCCAGTCCCATGCCAAAACCGTGTTCAATATGTCAGAATGTTCAGTTGTTCATTTTTTTTGCGCCTGTAGTAGTGCTGAAATTGTGCTGACACAGGTATACTCGGGAACTGGCTGGTTGGACCGTGTGTTTGCGAGTGCAAATTCTCATGGTCTGCCATCAAATTCAATCTGAACGCATCTAAACCGCTTCAAATCCACAGAGTCATCTAGCTAGCAAGCTAGTGCATGAGCCAAGCGGCCAGGTTTTCGTGGCTCTGCTGAGTGGCAAAGACTGTGAATGTGACTCGGCCGCCCCATGGATACACCTCCCTTTGTCCAAGGTGTAAGATGGTGTAAGCCAGTGTAAGCATGTAGAATCTCTGCTGTTGACATGCAAAGAAGTGGCTACTGTCGATTTTCAAGAGTTAAGTATAGTTGCAAATTCATGAATCGATGTTGTTCTCCGAATTAAATGGCATCAGATGTGATGACCCGGTTGGTGCCCTACACGGCTGCATCAGTGGATTGTTGATACCTCCACTCTCGTTTGCTTTTCGGAATCTCAGGCCTGTGGTTGCAAGACCGGACCATCCGACAGCTGAAGGAAGAAGCTCAGCACCTTAGCACGTTAGTTGTGCGGCATGTCATGTGGGGTTTGGATGGGTTTGGTCCTGGCTTGGCTTTGGCGACTTTGCATTCTCTACGACACTGTTTTTGTGTTTGTTTGTCTTGCTGTTCCTTCTGCTAGGTGTCTGTTACTGGTTATGCTATGTGCAACAGTTGAGTCGAGGAAGAACATTCCCAAGGCATTTGCATGGCCTTCAATGCTCCGTTGTACTTCCTATGTATGGCGGTAAAATCTGGTATATACTTGTCTTATTATCTTAGTTTCATTTTTTCTTCAAAGAGGCCAGGGATATCAACTTAGACGCAGAATGAAGAAGGCGCAGTCCGTTTCTGGCGCTGCTCACAGACATGAGAGAAGAGTAGGGGATTGATTGCAGCCTGCCGTGCTGCACAGTCGCGCAGTTGGAAACCCGAGGCAAAAACTGGATCTTACGATAAAGAGCTTGATTGGTCCAAACATGGAGCCGTTGCTGCTTGGGCTGCAAAGAACTCTTCAAAACTTTCGGCCGTTTCATTCATGTTGCGCCTGGTGAAGGTTGCAATATGATTCAACCGGACAAGCAACCGGACCAAAAACACGACGTTGTGGCAGCGGTGAACTCATACTGGGTCCATGGGCCCTTCTGTAACGGTACCGGCAATGTCTTTGAGATATCCGGCAATGTCTTTCAGAAAGAGAACAGAGCTTTTTCAGTGACTTTTGTGTAGGTTTGTCAAGATGTTGGTGGATGGTGAATGGCGAATGTCGGTGAATGCAGCGATTATATAAGTCCAGGAAAGTCAGATTGAGTCCAGGAAAATACAGGTGTGGAAAGGCTCATTCGGCGAAGGACAATCAGAATCACAGCGTCCTCTGGAGAATGACTCAGGTTAGAACATGTTGGAACAATTTGTGAAAGTGGAATGAGATATTCCGATATTCCCAGGTATTGCAGCTTGCAAATAGTATCTAGTACACGTGCATGTAATTTATGGTTCGGATGTTCATACCAGTGCAACAGCAAACAAAATGAAGGTCTCTTGAATCAAGATCACAAATTCTGGAACAAGAGCTTGGCTCGTCCAAGGGTACCTTTCCGTATCTGCCAAGGGACGAAGAGAAGATGCTCGCAGAAGAGAACGTCATGCCTGGCACCACGCTGACGGTCGTTGCAGCGGCCTGGCATGTGACAGGAGCAATGTGACAGTAGTTCACCTGTCAGTGGTTGGGGGCCTTCAAATTCAAACAAGATTGAACTCTTTCGCAGAAAGAGAAGAACAAGTTGCAAGAAGAACAAGTCAAGAACGAGTCAACCCATTTTGACATTGAAAAAACTACATGATAAACATCCCCAGCTCAAGCAACACAACCAGTGCATTGCAGCGCATGCCCATGATGATTGTTCAAATGCTTCAACATGCACCATACTGATTTCGTGTTTTGGGATGGCGGGGCAAAAAACATGTTGTGCAGCATTGCATGTTCACAAGCATTTGTCGAGACCCGACCTGGAGGACCATTTATGTCCATGTCTATGTCTGTCACATTGCACGTGGATAATGAAGGCAAACATGCTTCATGAAGTGGTGGATCCTCAGCATGAGACCGCCTCCCTAAACAAGTCTTCGGAAAGTCAATGAAACCACTTGTAGTTCACCGGTGAGTTTTGTGTCTATTCACTTGGCAGCTGAGGTAAACCAGGCGGCAGAGGATGAGAAAGAAGCGGCAGAATGCTGGGCTCTCAGCAGTTGATCCCGGGTCTGCTCCCTGCATGGTCAGCGCTTTCTCGACACATCTCGACACACATTGCACGAATTTACCAAATTAATTCTGAAACGATATCCCATCATATCCCATCATATCCCATCATATCCCATCATATCCCATCATATCCCATCATATCCCATCATATCCCATCATATCCCATCTGACCTCAAAATCAGATGGTTCATATTGTTTCATGATGTTTCTATTTTCTCCCAGTCTTCGTTCTATACAATTTAAGCATATCCAAAACATACAATACACATAGTTGTTGAGCCAACAAATTAAGAGGAGTCAGACTGATTGCATGAGGTCATGTTGAGGTCATGTTGAGATCTATGGATTGTCTTAAAACCAAATCATCATGTACTTGAATTAATTGTGATTACTTAAATTTAAATTTCATTCTAGCTCAAGGCTTCAAACTTAGATTTAATTCTAGCTTAAGTCTTGTAAAGAATTTTGGGTCTCCCTTGTGGCCTCTGCGGCCCTTCCACCGGTGGCCTCCCGGGGCGGCCCGTGGCCCCCCGAGGCAACAACGACATCTTCACGGCAGCCCTCGACGGCCGCCTCGGCGCGGTCCGCCACCTGCTGCGGACCGTGCCCGGCGCTGTGGCCTCGGAGGACGGCTTCGGCGTCACCGCGCTGCACGGGGCGGCGGACAGCGGCCGCGCGGAGATCTGCCGGGTACTGCTGGCGGCAAGGGCCGAGATGGATGCCAGGGACTGGAGAGGCCTCTCGGCCCTGCATCAGAAGGACATTTCTGGGAGCAGTCGCTCGCCCGAGGTTACACCCCGCTGCACTTTGGGTGCTAAGAATTTCGAACTCAACATGTGAAATGATGTGAAATGTAAAACGCATGGTGGGTTTGGTGGGTTTTGAGGCTGGTAAAAACCGGCAGTTTCCAGTTGAAATAATGTAGATAAACAACCACACACGGACAGAATTTGAACACAAGATATCACACCATTACAACAATCACGAAAAGAATTGAACTTGGCGGTATTTGGGGCTCCTGATGGAGCCTTGGCTTCTCGGACTTTTCACAATCTTTTCACAATCTTGGGACATTTCTGGGGGCAGTCGCTCGCCCGAGGCAACACTCCGCTGCACTATGCGGCGGGCAACGGCCGCGTGGAGGTGGTGAAGCTGCTCGTCGAGGCGAAAGCTTGGGTGACTGTGAAAGACAGGAATGGCCGGGGGCCTCGGCTGGGAGATGTGGTGGGTTTTTGATGGCTTTTGCTTACTTCTCTTATTATGTCTGATTAATTACTAGTTATTACTTTCTGGCGGCTGTTTTGTTTGTTGAACATTGAGACTTGCTGTGGTCAGTAGTCAGTCAAGGTGTCTTAGGGTTCTCAGGCACTAGGGTTGTTTAGCTGAAGGTGATTGGAGATGCGGAGACACAGTACGCATTTAGATTGAAATTCTACGACATCCTCAAGACACAGCATTGCTTGAAACAACGCAAGCATACGCAAGCAGCATGAGAAGACGTCTCAACGGATGGAGACTCACTGAATGTTTGTTGATATAAAATGATAGAAATGTATCATGATGTATCATATGGTCAATGGTATCTGTGAATGTGCACAACGCACATCCAGCCTCCGCATGTGCAATACGTTGAATGAAATGATGCGTGCATAATACATACGCATCCTAATTTGTTCGAGATATTTGTCAAGACGACAGAGCGAAATTATACAACACCGAACTTGCCATCTCTAAGCTGTATGGACATGTATGGACAACCTGATTCTGTGTTTTTTTTCTCATTGAAATTCTTTGCCCTCCTGGACTGAACTACAACAGGAACCGTCCAATCGGGAGGTAGGCATTTTACTTGAAAGCAACATCTCGGGAATACTTTTCTTGCGTACTTATATCCGGGAGAAGCACCATTTCAAGTGTGTAATTTGTTTTGGTCTGGGAGTTCGAATTTGAAGGTCTCCAGGTCTCCTTCAACTTCGAATGCCACAAAAGGATGCCGAAGTGATGTGCAACTGAAGTCTTTTCACAAGTTTCACCACAGTCTATGAACGCCACCATGAAAGTTAATGGCAAGCTCTGGATTCTGGCCCTGGGGTTCCAGGAGGGCTTGTCTCTGGAGATGGAACTTCAGCCCAAATCAACATGGGGTGTGAACAGTGTTTGGAGCAACTTGAATAACTGGTGTGAAGAATGAAGGCAACTATTTTTTTGTATTAGAGTGGCGGAATTTGACACACGAGATGCTTCGCAAGTAAATCCTTCAAGATGGCTCTTGAAATTACAGCAAGACCCATGAACGTGATGCCGCAATCAACATCAATTGCAGCGCTCAGGCCAGACTCCATTGGACGATGCACGAAAACAGGGCCACGATGAAGTTGTGAAGATTCTGGAGAATGCAGAATCTTGGCTGCACAAATGTGTCAACGATAGCAGGTCGTTTGACCGCTCACCGCTGGATTGTCCTTGTTTTGATCCCTGCCTTATGGATTGCTGGCTTTCTTTTTTCCACGCTCTCCAATGAACAGCGGCAGAGGTCTCAACGAGGTTTTTCCCTTGTATTCCAGGTGATGTTTGTCCACCTTTCCTTTCACAGAACGCATGCTTTTGTCCAGTTTCTTTGCATGTGCGTTTTCCACTGTACCTATCCTTTTTTCCTTTCTTGCTGTGGCTGTCAACAGCAACAGTTGTGGTATGGTACAGTGGCGGTACAGAGCTTCCGACGGTCGGTCAGACGGCCCATTCCTCAATTGGGGTTGATATATATATATATAAGTCTATTTCGTTGCATTCAGGTGTCATCTTTTTATGTTTGGGTGCCAAACATGATTCCTGGTCACAGCTGCCCGATGGAACCTCGCTGTTTTGGGTGTCAGACATGATTCCTGGTCACAGCTGCCCGGCCCTTGTTTTGATCGAACCTCGCTGTTTTGGGTGTCAGACATGATTCCTGGTCACAGCTGCCCGGCCCTTTTTTTGATCCAACCTCGCTGTTGGATTGCAGGTGGGCCTGGCTGGTTTGTACACAATTCTAGACCTGCAACAGTTGTATACCCTTAGGTGATTCATTCCGGTTCCTGATTGAAATCTGGCCCATGCCAGGTTGTGGAACTTCCGATTACTCGTCTGGGACCTCAATGGACTGCTGAAAACTCTTTTGATGTCATGACCTGGGATCCTTGAATCTCTGCAATCTATGAGTTGGCCATGGACTTCCCAACTGAGCCCAAGCATGATGAGCCATACTGAGCCCAAGCATGCCCAACGTGATGAAAGCATAGGTTTAGCCCAAAGAGATATCTATATCTTTCATGTAGCGAGTTGCGGGATCAAATCAGCACTTATTAAGCTTCAACAAGCTCCAACATGTGATCAAGTCAGCACTTATGAGAAAAGAGCAATACATGTCGTTAAGATGTTGAAAGAATTGAGCTGAGACGGTTGTCACTACTGCATTTCTCAAATGGTGACAGCAACAACTATAAAGTATCTATTAGCCTTCTGCATCGAGATGCTTAGAGCATGGATTGTTGGATCTCTGGACAGGTGGTGCAGCCCTCAGACATGATACACCGTGCTGCAACTGTTTCTGCAAACAACATTAGACAGCTAACTTAACTTAGAATTTGGGAATCAGTGACCAGCATTGACCAGCTCAATCCCAAATAATCAAAAACACAACATATCCTAGACAACCGGAGATATGCCAATAGATTGAAATCTCTTCCAGACTTGCTGCAGGTGCTAGAATCCATTGGCAACTGACGCAATCAGCTCGCAAACAAACAGGGCACTGTGCTCAGAACTCCGACGCTGTCATTGAAGGTTTAGTTCAAACATGTTCAATCACATTCAACCAAACTCAATCAAACTCACAATTATTATCTATTCGGGACTTTGTGAAATCATGCCATGCCCTGCTTTGAGTCTTGATCATTTGCACGCTCAGCTTGCCCTCAGGCCCTCAGGAAGCCACCTGCTGCGAGCAAGCTGAAGGACAGAAGCTTCAGCCAGCAATCTTGGCTTGTGCATTATCAAAAGAGTTACGAATTTGGACTCCTATCTGATATTGGTATGGTTTTGATGCTGATATTCTGATCGAACGAAGCTTCATCTCGTGACTAGTAACTAGTTCCATCTAGTTCCTTTCCAGAATTGATGTCTGAACGACTGTGTTGCACTGAAGGATGGATTCATGTGCTGGCGGAGCATGCCCCGACCTTAAAGAACATCTTGGATTTTGTTTTGCCTTTTTCGAAACCTTGGCGCCAATCTTCAGCAACGAAAGTAGCACCCATGACTCATGGTCCTGTATCATATAGATTTTTCCCGAAGCGGACAACATCTGACACCCAGTTTGACCTCTAGATCCACCCAGACAATGGACAAATCCCAAGTTGCAAGTCAAAAGCAGTATCTGCCAGGATTTCGCCAAAGCAGCATGGATCGCAAGAGGCCGCTGCAATCGCTTGATCGCATCACCTCAGATGCAGTCAGAATCTTCCTGCTTCAAATTGAAGCCTGATCCCCAAGTATTGACCTAGTATACAAGATCAATGCTACACCAAACACGATTCTGTGCAGATGTGCGCAGGTTCTTCCAGTCACTGAAAGCAAGTGGATCTACCTCAGATGAGACGGACAACAAAAGGAAGAAATTTTTCAAAGGTTTGAAAGATGAGAAACCAAAAGAGAGTGTAGTAGCAGTTTCAGACACAGAGCGGGAGGAAACAAAGAAGGTTGAGGCAGTGAGATTTTCTTTGCGCTCCCTGCTGGACTTTCAGAACACAATGAGAGACCATGTGGATCTCCACCAGTCGGACCCCAAAGAGAGTGACAGAAGATGCAGAAAGCGTCCAAACTATGACACTAGAAAACGGGCCTTCTATGCAAAAGGGCGTCCGAAAGCGCGTGATAGGCTACTAGTTTGCATCAGTTTAAGTCACCTGTTCTCTTGTGTGTGTATGTCAATTTGCAACATTATGTGTTTTGCGATAAGCTTTTCGATTCCCAAGGCAGTCAGATTCAGAGCGAATCCGACGCCTGGAATCGATGGAGTGTCGCTGCCCCCGAAAGCGGTGTTATAAACGAAAACTCGGACATGACCTTCAGCGTTTCCTGCAGATCTTTTGGTCTTTGGAGAAAAGTGCCCAAGACCTGTATGTCTGAGTCTCAGCCTGTGCCAAAAGATACCCAATGTGAGTTTCAGCCTGTGCCAAAAGAATCCAAAAGATATCTTCAAAATATTTCAGAATATGCATGTAAAATCATGTAAGTCCCAGCCTGTATCAGCCTGTGCAATAATCATGTGAGTCTCAGCCTGTGCTACAAGATATCTTCAAAATAATCATGTGAGTCTCAGCCTGTGCTACAAGATATCTTCAAAATGATCATGTGAGCCTCAGCCTGTGATACAAGATATCTTCAAAATAATTATGTGAGTCTCAGCCTATGCCAAAAGATATCTTCAAAGTATGAATGAGGTTGCAGCACGAGTGACTGAAGAATGCTGAAAACAATCGTGGATCTCAGCTCAGGTGGCACAGGTTGCGGGCAACAGCCGCCAGGGCCTGAAGCGTCGCTGGTTTTTGATGAACCAACGGATGGGCCCAAAGTGCATTGTTGCAATCTTGGGTCTTGGTAATGGCCGGATGAACAGATTGATCTCTGGACAAAGGGATCGTCGCTTGCGATTCTGGGGGGGGGTCCCTTGACAAAGCTTGAGCGCATTATTTTCAATCTTTCCATTGGCCCATAATAGAAAACGGTTTACCTTTGAAAGAGATGTGTTGGTGTTGCTTTATTCAAGATGCGTGCCAAGGGCAACAACCGATTCCCGAAGAAGCAGCGGGCAGTGGACCGTTTTTTGCTCGAACTATACATGAAATCAGCTGGGATGCTGCCGCAGAAGTTCCTTGATGTGGTGGGACATGTTTTGCACAAGTTCACTATGCTTAGATTCTTAGATAGTGTCCTGTACAGAAATGAAACACCACGCAGAGTATACTGGAACATAACATGATGTTACATGCAAATACTACTATCGTCAGCTTGCCATGCCACCCCATGTTTCATTGCCAGCAAGTCACCCTGTCGATTTGGCAGGTTTCAACGTGGAGCTCGATCTCGGTCCAACGACAAGCAGAAGAAGTGTGACAAAATGATTGTGCATCTTGAAAGGCGTGAGAAGGATGATGAGAGTGAAGGCCAGGTTAAAACATGAAGTTTCAACTTGACACCCAAACACATTTTGTGTGTCCTGTAGTGGAATCAAAGTAAGTAATGAGTTTCATGGCGCCGGAAACCTGCTCAAGCATGAACACAGGTTGATGTTAGAACTGGAAAGGTGCTCAGTGCTGGTCAAACACATGTCTTTCCATTATGTCGATGTTCTCATTCGTATGATTCAGGTATCCCCTCAGATGTTGAAGCTCTTGATGATGACCTCTGCGTCGATGGTGAAAGGCTGGAGGACAACGAAGAGTTGAGGCTGCATGTCCTTGGAATGCAAAGCTTTTGGACAAAGCATCTTGCCTTGTACTCAAACATGTCCAAAAAACTGCTGCCACCACTGCAGAGACATCAGTGGCTGTGCTATGCTATGCTGTGCTGTGGGCACTAAATCAGCTGATTAATTCAGAAGCTTGCTGCTTACTAATCCCAACCAGGCATATCGAGACCAGCAATGCTACATCATTCTCCAGCTTGCCGAGCCGCTACTTACCCCCTGGGTCCATCAAGTTACTCTGGCATCAAATGCTGCAGGACAAGGGTGACCCCAACGTGTCGCAGCTTGGCATCAGTAGATTCCCATGGCAACGGTTTGCACAGATATGCAGAGATTGATTTACAGTAGAAAAACATGGGGCTTTGGCAGACTCTGTGCCACGTGCAATATGGCATGGTGGGCAAAGTGTCAAGCATAAATGGACATGTACTGTAAGTTAACATACTTTTGATGTGTTGCTATTGTTCATTCCTGTGCATGACCCTTCCTTGTTGACATTGCCTCATACTTGAAACTAAGATATGGACACTTCTGGAAATCATACCGTGCGAAATGGTCCAACGTTCTTCGGTTCCAAACTGCAACATCCCATGGATGCTGTGATGAGTGCCAAGACTTTAAAGAGCAGTTTCGGTGCTCCAACGGAGTGCGCTGGCTGAAAAAAGCTGAATTCTCAAGAAAATTGTTACCAGCTCTCTTGCGTTGATTCCACCTTTTCAGTTCCATCATGTTCCATCAACTGTTGGTCCACTTCACAACCCCGAAAAAAGTAATTGAAGCTAAATCATTTCAAAAGACCTGGAATTAGATTTGTGTTTTGCACCTTGCAGTTGAGAAAACCTCTCAATCGAGTGCAACAAAAGAACAGCCTGAGGACAAGCAGCTGCAGTATGAGCTGGCCCGTGGCTACAAGGACCACATCGATGCTGTGAAAGCTGATCGCGAGCTTGAAGATTGGATGCAGGACATGGCCCTGCCCTGACATAACCCTGAATTGTAAAGGATCTGTATCACCTGAACAAAGATTGTTTGGTGAATGATCGGACAAAAACAAACCCTGAATGTACAATTCAACCTGAATGCAGATTGGTCGGTGGTGACTGGGGAATCAAAAGAACCATTTTCATCAGACCAAATCAAATATTGAATGCACCTCAACCTGCATGTGCTTTCCTAGGAATTGTGAATGGTCGAATCAAAAAAACGGAGTAATAGTCACTTGATGTCACTTGATTGTTTGCATTGACTGCACCATTTGTTGGTATATTCAATATTCACATGGTGCCCCACAGGAACAGGCGCCGCTTGAATTGAAGGGTGCACCGCTCACCATCCATTTGGATTCTTGACCGGCTTTGGGATTTGGTTTTCTTGTTTCCAACCTCTGGGCATTCCCGATATTTCCCACTGCTGGTAAAGCTTACATACTTGTGGGGAAAGTTTTCCTTCAGAGTTGGGAACCAGCCACACTAAGGATGGGATGGACCAGAGCAAATGGGGGATCCCCCGTAACAGGGGAACACGTGCTTCGAAGTCCATGGCGAAGCTGCTGAAACCGAAATGTAAGGTACAGGGAATATGGGTTCACAATACCCTTTTGAAACTTTTCGTGCTGGATCCACGGATGCCATCGGATTCATCTATGGTATGTGAGTTCCTTGCATGACACATTGGCAATTTTCGGAATTTATCCCTGAAAAAAGCAGTTGCCAAGCACACATCAGTTCTGGGGGCCATGTTTGGTTTTCTTCTTGTCTCTTCCGGTGCTAAACCCCATCATCGAGGTTTTGATAACACAAATCCCAAATAGCGAAACAGCTGAAGTACCAAGTAGTGAAACAGCTGAGATTGCAAAGTGAAACAGTACTGCTCTCACCTGAAAAACGGCTGAGACTGCAAAACATTACTTTCAAGTGTGGAAAGCCATGGTGCTTGTTTTCATTCAAGCAACTTCGTTCTGAGGTGTCTGTCTCGTACCATCCAGGAAGTGGAGGAAATCTTCAACCAGCGATCGTTGACCCTACCAAACGAATTGCTGCTATTTGACCCTTTGGTGAAAGTTAGCGGTGGTTTTTATTCATGGACAAGATGGTATTCAAAATGTGATGAGGGGCCTGCGGGGTAACATTTCTTATCAAACATAAAAGTGATATTGTAATTTCGATACAGCAAAAGAAAAGGTGCAAGTCTTTGACTTAAAAACTTGATTTTCCAGCTCCTATGCATCTCAACTTGCCTGGAAGATTGTAACTCCTTGACATGCTTTCCCACCACATCTGTTGCAGCATTTAATGCTGGCAAAACCAGTGCTTGCGGTTGGGGTCAGTTTTGTTTTTGAAATCTGACATGCCCCAAATTCGAACGAATTCAAGCAGCTGCTCAAACAAATTGCCACCTGAGGCTGACAATTGCGTGAGGGAGAGTAAAAACTCCAATCTTATCCGCTTTTTGAGCTTCTTGACCAGCAGCCAGCGAATCAAGCTGGCTGCACTGAGCTTTGGAAGGGTTGGTCACACCCACGGGTGTTTAGGTTTCTTGGCTGCAGATTGAAAAACCACTATGGGATACCCTGAGTTTTCATTGAAGCCATGGCCGGCTCCTACTTAAATAATAGTTTGTTTTTCTTGCTATCCCATATGCCCTCCATCTTTTCTGCATTGAGCTGTGGGAAACTAAGATCAAATATATGGAGTCTTGGCAACATCGTTTCGGTACATTGACGTCCTTGCAGACCCACAAGACATTGCTGAGATGCATGGATTGAAAATCTTGTCAGTTTTTCAAAGTCACACTGAATTAGGGTTTGAAATCATGTTGTGGTGACAGCTATGGTGCTGAGCTTTGCTTGATCTTGACAGCAAATCAAGCTTTTAGCTCAATTGCAATCAAGGAAGTTGGCTTTGGTGCTCGATAAGATATCCATTCAACAATGGCCCGGGCCAAATGCCAAAGTGTCTGTGGAGTATATCACAGCTTCCCGTGACTTCAAGTCATGGCTGCTTGGATGTCGTATTTTCCTTTGGCTTGGCATTGTGACAAGGGTTGAAAAAGGTGCCTGTGTTTGGTTTAATAAGGGTCCCAAAACAACCAAGAAAGATCACCCTTGAAAATCCCAAACTAAAAGGGAAAAATCTAGTTGGATCAACAAGTCAAATTAGCCCTCGTTACCATCAACTAAGCCATGGAATACAACTGCTGGGTATTCCACACAGTTGGCCCGTGCCATCTAATCTTTGCGCTGTGCATCTCAGGCTGGAGAAGGCTCCGGTTACCTATGCAGGAGGATTGAGGGACGATGAGACAGGGCATCACAGCTTTACATTCCTTGCCCGGAGAGGTGCAAGGGGTTGTGGGAAGAGATGAAATTCAAACTAGGTACATTACAAAACATGTGTTTTTGACTCCGATGTATTTTCCCAGTGTGTCACAAGGGTGTGTTGACAACTGGCACCTTTTATCCAAATATGAAATCCGAACATCTTGGCCCTGCCAGACATCCCCAACAATGTGCACATCAACGAATGCTCTGCTGCCGGAGATCTCCACAGCCTCGACACCATCTTGCTTCTGAAGAGGTTCGCTTCTGATAGCCTCTTGTCACAGGACCGGTCTGACAATTGTTGAGCTTTAGCTTCACAAAAAAAAAAGATGCAGGTTTTGGATCCACTGATGTCATCTGGCCCATTAGTTGGTTGATGAGAGGTTCTATGTCACCGTATATCAAGTAATATATGATACATTAGATTCATGACGAGTGGATGAGTTTATGGATGTATGCCAAGCTGGACCCTCTATTCTTGATTGATTGAGTCTCCAAATAATTGTGGTCTTCCTTCTTCCAGCTGCGCTTTCCAGGAACCAATTCTTTGCTTCCGACACCAGTATCTTGAAATGGTCGGGAGCCCACCTTGTGAAGCAAGGCCACTGCAGCCTCCTGACAGGAAGAAACGTTTGATTTATTTGGAGCTCGCCCAGCTGCTCCTCAGAAAATACCCAAGCCAGTCCACACAGAGATCTGTTCAATTTCTTCTGCTACTTTGTAGGAACACAGGTCAGCAGCCACTGCCACGATTACCCTGGTTGGAAAGGGCTGCAAGGGGTGATGTGGAAATCAATGTGGACCTTCCCTCGCTGGCTAGACTTGCGCCAGTGATGCGCTTTAATGCACGGCATCGGTGAAAAACAGCTGAACAATCACACCTTTTGGGGTTCAGGCATATGCGAGAACAATTGTTATGACCTGTCTTGAAGTTTATGAACATGATGTGGAATTTGGGCAGCACCATCAATTTTGAGTGAATGCAGCTTTTTGGCGGGCCGATACTCTGCCCACTGTCCTCGCTGGCATGAGCTCTCCAAGCGAAAGTGCAAGGCCTGGGTGCTGAGCCCGGGAAATTGATGTAAATATACCAGCATGGTCAAACAACAAACCGTCATAGAGTTATTGCAGTACCACCTTTGTTTGCCATCAAGGTTTCGTGACTTTTTACCAATTTGAGCAGTTAGCCCTGGCAAAGGCATGGAGGATGTGAGAAGGAGGAGAAGAAGGTGTGACATGCTTTGCACATTGGCACATTTGTTTGGTCCAGTTCGCTAGGGGTTTCAAAAAATAACATTAAGCTGTTGTTGAAAGCACTCATGCAGGAACCTAGTTTGGCCGCTGTCTGGCATCGAACAGACTCTTGGGGGTCAGACTCAGAAGGCACAGTCGACCCAGATGAGGATTCCCAGGCCTGGCACAGGTTCACACAATGGCTGCAAGCTGTCTGCATCCTTCACGCAGGTTGTCATTTCGAAGAAGCGCAAAAGAAGATACGCAGAAGAGGTAGGGCCGACCTGATTAATGTTTGCCTTTGCCCACCATCTTTGGTAGTTTCTCAACCATCACTGGCTTTGACAGGCTGCAGCTAGGGCATCCGCTCTTTGGGAGGCCTTGTAGTGCAGCGTAGTTTCTCCGGTACTGCTTGCGCAGTTGCTTCCTTGGTTTGACAACTGAATTGCAAAATTGCGCGAGGTAGTTCCAGAGACCTTTCCAGAGGCCTTCCAGATGCCCATCATCTACAGTGGGTCATACAGATTTCATTGGGTTGTGCCAGTTTCAAGTGTCTAAGATCGCAGTGGCGCACAGCCCCCATTTCACTCCTGAGCTCTAGTTTGGCCACAGGCTGCTCACACTTCTCTGCTGGTGATTGATTCCCCGGAGGCCCCTCCATGCCCTCCATGTCCATGATTTGTTATGTACTTCCACCCTGTAAAATGAGGCATTGCTGAAGTGCCCCTGGACAAATTTCAATGTTTCCAGTGATAGCTTTTTCCTGATGAAATTGCATAACATTGCTGACAGGATGCTTCAACCTCATCCATGAGGGTGGCTTCATCAGAGGCCTGCATGCCAGCTTCAATGCAGCACGCCCGGATCAATGGGCGTTTTGGTTTTGGCTGTGATCATTTGTAGCATCGTTTGTCAATTATCTCTTGAGCCCTTTGAAACCCAGATCTAGCCCTGACAGAAAACCATGGTTCACTTGCATATTCATATATTTGCTGCTGGCACCTTCATGTTTTCCCCCATCTTATCTTATGTAATTTTCCCCAATCTCGACAATTTCACACGAATGGTTCCAGAAAGCTTAGATAAGAAACTTCTTCGAGGGTAGTATTGAGATAACCCACAAGTTTTAAACCCATTCCAATGGAAAGGGGGTAATTGGCAGAGACCATGGGCTGTTCCATGTTTGGGGTGCTGTCGTCTCCCAAGCTCATGTTGGCAAGTTTTGGCATTCCATCCAAATTCCATGACAGTTTGTCATAAGCAACAGGTTTCCCGGCGTCCAGCAGCACTTCGCCGTGCATCAGCATTTCGCTTTGTGGAGGTGCCCTCACATAATGTTAGTTTAGGGTTGCATCAGGGAGTCCCTGACCAATAGCGTTTCTTTCATGAATACTTGGATTTGCGCCGTTTGTCTTTGTTCAGGCTTCGTGGCATTCAGCTGCACTTCCTTCGGCAGAGGCCCCTTCACTTTGATGTGATTTATTTGAGCCAATGATGATGTATGATGATGTACTGCTCTTATCTTCATATGGGTGCTGTTTACAGGCTGGCAGCGGTACATCAAGGTTGATTTCTGCCTCAGAGGCACTTTCTGATTTTTTGCTTGCAACATCTTTCATTCAATACTTTTCTTGAGACACTGAGCATGCTTCATCTTCAAATGGGCGTCGGTAGACAGAAGAATTACTTTAAACTTTAAACTAACTTCTATGGGTTGAAAGTGCTCACCCATACCCACATGGATTTCTTTGGGTACAAACATCTGCACCAAGCCTGACAATCATTCAGGCAGAGGGCTGGCGAAGGAATTCCTCGGGCAGAGATGATGCAGAACCGCAGTAAGCTTGTCTTTGTACATATATTTGTTGCCAAATGCAATTCATTCCTTTCAGAAGTGTTGTTTGACCAACACAAGTCTTATGAGACGTGCAAAGAAACAGCATAGACAAAGATGAAAAAGATGAAAAAGTCTGTATAGTGTGAGCCCTTCCACTCTGACCAGGAAGTTCTGATTGTCTTGACTAGTCAGCTTGGCTACAATGTCAATGCACAAAGACTTGATTGCCGCCAGCATGGTTCAATTCAGTTTCAAATGAAAATGCTAAGCTTGAAAGAAGCTGTTCGGAAACTTGGGGCCCACGGCTCGAAGCAGAGCAAGAAGACCTCCAGGCGTCACAGTGATCAAACTAGCTGTCATTGGTTGTCATGACTTTACTGAAGGGGTTCCAAGCTGTGACATTCAGTTGTCAAATAAAGCAGCTCACCAATCTTGCAGGTGTCTCAGGGACAAGAAGAAAGTGAAGAAAAACATTGAGAAGAAGAGGCATGACTCTCTCTTGACAAAACAGCAATCAAATCATCATGAACACATGGTGCACTAGTGATTATGGTGCTACTATATGTGTAACATGATTAACATGGACCATTATTCGTTTGCCTTGGCCAGAGGCGATACTTCCCAAAGACCAACATCCCTGCAGCTTCCAGTGACCATCCCAGAAACTTTACGACCTTCAAGGGGACATTCGCTTGGGCATCACTGTTTCTCCGGAAAGCGTCTCTCAAATATGGTACCAAGTTTGTGTGCACGAAGCTACATTCCTGGAAGTGGCAGTTGTCAACATGCTTCTCTGGGGTTGGATGTGCTGAGATGGTGCTGCCCTTACTTCACATGTTTTATCACAATCCATGCAGTTTTGATTGCAATCAGACCCTCTGAGTTTTTAAATGCAATGGCTTGACCATCCTTTCAACACTACCATATGAGCATATGAGCATATGAGTCAATCCATACACTTGGTCCCTTGCCCTGCCCTGAGGCAGCACTGTCTCTACAAACAGCGGCGTGTGTTTTCCTCCACCGACACCAGGAGGCCTCAGCAGTGGATCTCAGGCCCAAGGTGGTGCTGGCCTCAAGTTGCGAGATTGATCTGGAGTGCAGATCTGTGCTCCATTCAACTTTTGTTGGAGACGGTGGCACCCACTGCATTTTTGCTGACATCTTGCACACCAACAGAGCGGACAAGAAAGCCTACTGCGTTTCCCACAACAAGCTGTGTCCGTTGATGCCAGCAAAAGAGCATGATCGACTCTTGGCTCTGCTGATGTTTGGTGTTGAAAACATGCAAAACTTGTGATTAGCTTGGATGGCAACACAGGTGAGCTATGTTGAACTCATGTTTCAGTGTTCAGTGTTTCACTTGCCAAGGACTTGCTGTGAATGTTTCTGGACACAGCCTCAGCTTAAAAATAGATGCTACCAGCTACAGAGGATTCATTATGCAACATCACCAAAACATTGCAGTTGTTGAAATCAGGGTTGTAATCGACTGAGATTGTAGCTCAGGACCTCCATGCGTGAGCTTCAGCATGATGGGAAAGCGCCTGCGAACAGACGCGGCGCAGTTCCAAACACACGAGGCATTGTATGAAAATGTTTCCCCGGGGATGGATATTCAGGTCGTGGAGAATGTACCAGAGTACTCGGAGGATGTGGTGAAGTCCAGGTTTCCTGCGGGCTTTGATATGAAATCGATGAAAATTGACCCTCGTATTCTGGGATTGCCAGCAGCGAGGGCTAGGATCTACTACTTGGCATGGAGAAAATCAAAGCTGCAGTGGGCCAAAGGATTTTCCCTTCAGGAGTTCATGGATTCCATCACATCCCAGGTAGAGCTTGGAGCCTCACACTACTGGTGGATGGATCTCCCTCGCAGCAAATTAACTCGCTCAGAAGACACCTGGCTGCAAGCACAGCCCAAACCATCATGTTCAATTGCAAGAGACACTTCTTTGGATGGTGCCTAGCGTGGTTGTTCCAAAAAAATCAACATGTTGAGGAGCCATCCAGAATCACCCAGTTCCAAAATGAGAAGCTTTATGCATTGAATGGGATGAACAAAAACTGACGGACATAGCTTCCACCGCTTTCACAGGTGAACCGATCGCTGAGTATACCCATGTAAACCTCTGGAATGTCCCGCAGAGGGGTCAGATACCCCAAGCCAAAATACTTGTTGAATACAACCCATAGTACCCAGCCATGTGGAGTGGACAAAAAATCTAAACCCATACCCCCGGTTGAGTTCCAGAACTGTCAGGGAGCTTTATCTTCCAGTATTTAAAAAGGAGAACAGAAATAGAATCCCAGGTGCCCAATGTTGTCCCAGTAATCTTTCTTCCTTATTTTCCATGAGTTTTCCTTCATGTTCCATTCATTGTGCTTCATTTTCCATTGGTTTTCCTTCATTTTCTAATGGTTTTTTCCGCTTCATTTTCCAATAGTTCCTTTCTTTTTCCAATAGTTTTTCTTTCCTTTTTTCATGGTTTTCTTTCACTTTCATTGTGCAAATGGTTTTCAGCCCATTGGTTTTCTCTGTTCTCCATGGTTTTGTGTCATGTTCCATTAGTTTGACCAATCTCAGATCTTCACGATCTTCTGTTAAGATTCCTTCCTTTTCGATGTGCTCCCCTTTATTTTCCCTTGGGTTTCTTCATTTTCCCATGGTTTTCCTTAAGTTTTCTTAAATTTCCATTGGTTTTCTGTCATTTTCCATTAGTTTGACCACTATTCAGATCTTCATGATCTTCTGTTAAGACTCCTGGGTATCAAGGTGAGATGAAGCACAACCCAGCCAAAAGCATTGTTTTCTCGGGTTTCCTTCGTGTTCCATTTGTTTCCCTTCATTTTCCATTGTTTTGCTTCATTTTCCCATATTTATTTCAGTCTCCTTCATTTTCTAATGGTCTTCCTTCATGTTCTGGTAGCTTTCTTTTCCTTAATATTCCATGGGTTGTCCTTTATTTTCCATTGGTTTCCCGTCCCTTCCAAAAAATATTAAACACCGGTGGGAACATCACCTAGGGGACCCTGACCCCCATGATTTTATATTGGAGCAAGCAAGGTGTATATTATGTCTTTAATTGATGTGAAGCCACATTTAGTTGATGTCACTGTCAGGCAGCCAATCTGGCTGACTACCAGGGTCTACGCTACAAAATTCCAGACCTTGCCCAGATGGCTCGCAACGATCGTGGGCGTGGAGAAACGACAGATGGGGCCTTGCCCACTCTCACCACCAATAGTGGAAAACTTTACCACAAGGTGTTTTGGGTTTTGTTTCTTGAAACTGATGAAACTCAACAGTGCCAATACAAAATCAACTTAACCATTTGCTTGCAAAGGCATTGTACAGCATCAATTACCTTCAAGTACCCCTTAGTAATGCATCTTGACCGCCACCGCAGGACTTTCACAGATTTCTTTCGCCACTGGAGATGCTGAACAGCCATTGCATTCCCACCACAGAGGGTCAGGCCAAGAAAGCTGGCGCACCTCGCCTAGTGGTCGACTCGGTGAAGGATCGGAGCCTCATCAAAATGGCTGGCAATGCAATGAGCTTACCCTGTGTTGGGTGTGCCATTTTGGCATGCGTTCTGGGGTTGGAGCCTAGGACCTCCTAATTGCTTGAATTAGGGCAACCACTTTTATGGTTTGTCATTTGAAATTCATGCCACGATGACATGTGCGTGGCCGTGGAATGGCATAGCATTGAGGTGCTGCTGGAGGTGAAAAATTACAACTAGACCGAGTGGGAAATGAATATGTTATGTTGAGTTGGGTCCAACCAGCTGAACATATTCATGTGGATGCCAGCGCTGAGATTCAAACAGCTTCTCTCCATGACCTTGACCATTAGCTCTGTTGCCTGAGTTCAGAATTTTGCGATTGGATGCTTGTGCATAGCTGCACACTCCGGATAGCTTTTGGGGGCTCCAGTTTTTCGTGGGCCCTGGCAAACATGCCAAAGCGATCTCCCTCTGATGCCCTCAAAAATGGAGGAAAGGCTCAGAAGTTGTCACGTCCATGGTGCAAGAAGATCATGCAAGCTGCAGAGTCAGGAACTAAGAAGATGTTGAGGTTCATCACAGTTAATCAAAGTTATATAAGTTATATCGTCCATGCATAGATACATGATGGGAAATGCCACACCGGCAAGACTGAAACCTTCCATCACCCAAAAAGCAACAAAAAATCGTGTACCCAGGTCCTTTGACTTGGAGAAGGATGAGCATCCAGTCCAATGGCTTGAGGAGAATTGGGGGGATGGCTCCATGGCTGCCCCTTTGTCTTGCTGGTTGGACAGCATACTGGAAGATCCCTACTGCTCTGACATTGGCACTCGCTTGATGCCAGCTCCTAGAAATTAATTTGTTGGTAGTTTTCTTCGTGGCTTGCCATTGCCCAAAAACACCCAAACACAGACCCCCCGACCCTCTCTTTCTTTGGGGGAATTCGTTAGAGGGGGAAGCCACCGGGAAAATTGGTAATTAATTCAAATACCCCCAGCATCAAACTAAAACAAACCAATTTTTTTCTCCCAGCTATATTCCATTTTCAAGCGCCCCGCATTTCCCAAAAACTATTTAATATCAAGTATCAGTGCATGCCACCCTGTTGCATCTTTCAGCTAAGGATCAGGCGGACATGCAGGCCCTGGCTGCTAGCTGCTTGCTCCTGGAAGTGGACAAGCCGAGCGAGGGCTGGCCCCTTCTGACTGACTGGCTGCGAACAGCTGGGGATGTGTGGTGTCTGGGCTATGAAGCCCACCGTGCCCCAATCGAGGTCAGACCCTTGGAGAACGTACTAGGCCTTGAAATGAAACCTGCCTCACTGGTTCCAACGAAAGGAGTAGGAAGGGCTACCGTGATCCTGTTCGGGATTTGCTACACCTACTGCAAAATGCGAGACATGGAGGACCCAGAGCTGAAAGACTTCAAGAGGCAGGTGAGTTTTTCAAAAGGTTGCATGTAGGTTACATATAGGCTACATGTAGGTTGCATGTAGGTTACATATAGGCTACATGTAGGTTGCATGTAGGTTACATGTAGGTTGCATGTAAGTTGCATGTAGGTTACATGTAGGTTGCATGTAGGTTACATGTAGGTTGCATGTAGGTTACATGTAGGTTGCATGTAAGTTGCATGTAGGTTACATGTAGGTTGCATGTAGGTTACATGTAGGTTGCATGTAGGTTACATGTAGGTTGCATGTAAGTTGCATGTAGGTTACATGTAGGTTGCATGTAGGTTACATGTAGGTTGCATGTAGGTTGCATGTAGGTTACATATAGGTTACATGTAGGTTGCATGTAGGTTACATGTAGGTTGCATGTAGGTTACATGTATGAGTTGGGTCGCCTTTGTAGCATCTTATTAAGCCATCCTCAGAAGGTGACGGTATGGGTGGGACCGTCGCCTTCAAGACCCTCAAGTACCAGTGGCCAGGGTAGCTTGGGTGATGTAGTTTGGGTGATTTGGGGTGCAAATTGCTTACATATGGTTACTTTTCAAGAAACTATAGCCATTTAGCCTCCCATGTATGTCCCGCAACCCATCTTGAGGGATGGGGAACATGTCAGAACATCAGTAAAAGGACCATGTAAAGGTGATGGTTCCACTGGGACCGTCGCCTTATGTTGATGTTCAATTTGGAGGCACAAAAGGTGACGCAACTGACTCTCCTGGGAAATTTCCTGTGACATCCCTGGAGAACCTAGTTGGGCCCCCCCACAAACCACCTGGCAAATTTAGAGCTGATAAAACTAAAAACCGTCACTTTTCCAACTTCCACAAGGTGATGGTTTGGTCGAAACCGTCGCCTTTGTATGAGATCAGAAACGTCGTCTTTGTATAAGATCAAGACCGTCACCTTTGTTTTCTATCATTTTTTTTGAATCAAACCAATCGACTTCAGTAGCCCCAATCACCATGGTTTCTGAATGTCCCCAGAGTCCTGCAGGTTCTTGATGAGCGTCAAGGTGGTGCAGTACGTCCTCATGCCTGCATGCCCAGCTGCGGTGATCAACTATCGTCGAATTCAGGTGACAGAGCAGCAATCCGAGAAGCAAAAGATGAACCTGCTACAGAAATGCCTCATCTTTACACACAGGGCCACAGAACTGACGTTGGAGGAGGGGACACCTAGCACAGTACCCCAAACATCAGCTTATCACATTGGGGCATAGGGCTTGTTTTCACTGAGTTTTGCTACCACTGATGTCTTCCATTTAACACTGGGCACTGCAGGGGTAAAGATATGTTAAAGATAAATTTCGACAAAACTATACAAAACTGCAACTGATACTTGGAGGACCCTGACCTTGATCTGAGAAGTGCTTGGATGATGGCAGTGGGTGAATTCAACAGCTATGGGGCAGCCAACTTTGCCCAGCGACTGCAGATCGATGATGGCACAGCGTCCCAAATGTATGGGTTCAAGGCCATTGAGTTCCCATGTTCATGTACAGTAGCAGTTTGGGGCAGGGTGAATCCAATTCTTAACACCACTTCCGAGCAAATCAGCAAAGCCAATTCCTTCCATCATCCTCCCAGCCAGGTTGGAGTCTGCGAACTGGCCTGGAAGATGATTGAGAAGCACCTGCACAAGCACCGATTCAGTGACTCAGGCAACGGGTGTTTTCATCAGCCAAAAACCATGACATGTCAAAAGGCCCAAAAGATTGAAAATGCCGTAGCACGAAGGACTAAGCCAATGGTAATCATGTAAATATGGATAGCTTCATTGAGCTTACACTGAGATGTGCCATGGTGTAGGGTATAAGGATGCAAAGTATACCAGAGATGGCCACCCCTTTGTTGCTGAAGACTGCTTATTACGTTTTTTAATGTAAAAAACCTACAAACTAACTGGTGGATGACAATCCCTGCTATAGGTATTTGATGCCGTTCATTCCTTAAACCCTGGCAGCTTTCTGCAGTGCCACATTGAGCAATGCCCAATGGCTTGTGGGAGCTGCTCCAAGCAGTGGGTGCAATGCAGTTTGGCATCAAATTCTCAGTGTCACGGAAGCAAAGCAGGCGGGATGTCCCGCAACATTCAAAAGTTTTAATTGAGTTCAAAAGCAAGTGGTTCATAGCGAGTTTCTTTATTTTTTGCAGCTGATACCCCGGCTAGGTGCTTTTCATGCGAAGAGTGCTGTTTTTGCATGATCGGGCTGTTCGCAGAGGTGGTCGTGCTGCAAGCGTCAGGCTGTCGATTGCAGATTGGATCAGTGAATGTGATCCTTGATTTTCTGTGAGTGCTAGTGTTTTGCTACTTTCCAAGTGGACTAGCTGTGAACATGTGCTAATGCCAAAACTTCTCCCACTCAAAAAAAGGTTGCGGGGTTCAAGTTTTAAGAAGTTATAACATAGCTAAGTGCTGTCATTTCAAGATGATGATGCTTTCCTAGCCTTTACAGTATAATATATTCCAATCGCCTATTGAAGGAACACCAGTCAGAACCAATAAGGGGATCTGGTGATTGCCTCATCGTTCAGGAGAGAATGTGTGTCATGCAACACATACTCCACGAAATGAGCCTGGCAGCTGATCACAATGGTGAAGGGATCTTCGAGCCTGGCACCACCGACAAGGTTGCCAAGAGAGCTGTGGATGGGTGCCTCTGGCATGTTCCGTTTGACAAAAACAATTTATTTGCGGAATTTATGCCTTGAGGTCTGTCCCAAAAAAAACACGTGTTTTTTTTTCCAAACTTCACCCTGTAGGGACTACAACAATGAGCTGCAAGAGCTTCTGACACTGAAGGATTCCAACTTCCAACCCCACTGCTTGCAAATGTGGACCGAGAACGTTTGCAAAAAGGCCCCTCCACCCGAAGTCAGCTTTCAAGCCGTGGATGATGAAATCAGCAAGTTGGACAAAGATGCCAGGGAATCAGCATTTCGCCAGGATGTCTTGAAGCTGACCAGGGACTGTGCCCAGCTGGGGATGCTTTACAAATCCATGGTCAACCATGAGAAGGCTGTGAGGATCCAGAAGGTAACCCATTTGAAACAGCAGAACACCATTGGGGCCAACTTCATTCGGAGGTTTATGTCGCTGAACATGAAGCATGTCGCTGGACGACTTGGTGAGTTGGAAGCAGCGACCGATGAGGCAAGGCTTCCCAAATACTAAACCATCATCTGTTCTCTGATTGTATCTTCCCCATAATCAAATTCAAACCAAGTTCAAGATGATGATGAAGATGATGATGATGATGGTGATGATGATGATGATGATATGATGATGATATGATGATGATATGATGATTACCATGGTTGGGTTCGCGCGCCGTTGGGGGTGTCCGTGGAACCCCCCCGCGGCGCGCGAACCTTGGTGCTGCTGGAACTTGATGGAGATGATTCTGATTTTTTGGTGATGGTGATGATCATGATGGTGATGGTGCTTTGAATTGCTATGTGCCCGCCCTGGAACCCTGTCAGTTCGTGAACTCCGTGAGCAAGTTGGACAAATTTGCTGGGCTTTTGGTGTGGCTCGACTTCACAAAGTTTGGTCGACTGTCCAACACCGACTTGAATGAAACCTTGGAGCTACTGCAGCTTGCACTCTCCCGGATCCCAGACCGAGCAGCAGCCTTTGTGATCTGCCCGCACTTGATCAGCGAGAAGGTGGCAGTGCAGGGGAACCTTCGAGGAGAGCTGAGGACTGCCGAATTGGGTCGCTCTTGTTTGTTTTCCATGTGTCCATGGTCAAAAGAAATCAAGAGATCATGTGTCTATCATGTGTGAACCGAATCAAGGTCCCCTCCATTCCTTTTGTGTATGTTGGTCAGGTGTTTGATTCTGATTCCGAAAGTGAAGAATCGTTTCAACAGAAATTGGTGATAGATTCTGTTGCTGGACAGATTCTTGATTTGTTACTGAATTTTGGTATAGGTCACCAAAGGGGAAGAGTTCATATGCGCTGCATGAAATCACCGCAGAGGGGCGTTGTTCAGAATAGTGTCAGATACTTGTCATGATATCATACAGGTGCCTAAAACAACTTATACCTGATCATACAGAAACTCTGTTGATTCGCCAATGGGTCAAAATGGATGCCCCATGATGCCCCCAGCTGAGAAAACTGAAAAGGGATGTGGCATAAGTCTAATACCATTCAGGTATTGCGTAAGATTCTTGCGTAAAAAATCATAAAATTACGATCACTTTTTCAAGGTTTGGTGCTACCACACCATGAAACCGAACCGGCTCACTAAAGCATAGAGAACCTATAAACAAAGTGGCAGGATCAATCTGTGAGCCAGGATCCAATTCCAATTGAATCACCATGAATTGGCACACATCAGTCAGATGAGACCACAAAAGCTCCCTGCAATTGTCTAAAAATAATTTGATTGATCCATTGATTTTGATGCTTTTGTTGTATTTTGTTGGGTTGTTCAGACTTTTGCTTCTGACATCTTTGGGGGTGCCCCATCCAAGTGATCAAATTTCACTCTACTTTCATGCTGTGGCTGATGGCACAGGCGTATCGAAGACAAACTGGATGCTCTCAACATTCACTCGGAGATGGTGATGATTCGAATGTCAGACCCACCGGGTCAAAAGCATGTGCCGCTACAATTCCCAGCATGGGTCTGCATGGATGAGGGAAGCAAAGCCAACAACACCTTCAAAGCTTCGCAGCTTGTGTTGGACAGGTGGGGTGTGCAGCTTCTCTTTTTCAATAGGGTTGTGTCCCATGTGCATCACCGCCACACAGAGTTTTTGAATGTGGAATTGTCTTTGACATTTTTGATTTTACAAAACCACAAAGCTGATATTGAGTTTTCATGGGTTTTCTGCTTCGCAACTTTCTGAGTAGGTTCAAAGCCTAATGAAACATACCCACTCAGGTGCACCCGGACAAGCCTACCATGGGCACCAGAAAGCTCATATGTGGTTCCTGCGCCATCGAAGGATGCCCCCCCGAATTCTGCCGAGATAAGGCTGGACCATGTTATCAGTTTATCCACGAGACTACTGTAATCATATGGCATCATATGGCATTTGGACAGTGTAATGAAGTTTGAACAAATTTGGGTTCATACTTATTGGGTACAATTGACTGCTGTATTATCCGTGTTTGATGCAACAGGTCCCTTTCACAAAGCCAAGAGAGTGCACAGCTGCTTGCTGGACCTGCGCTACCAGAACAAGTCTTGACCGCCTTGACTGCCAAGACCGGTCTTCAGGGAATCATTGGCTTAGTGAACCTGTCCCCATATGATGGTTGGCTGGAATCAGCAGCTTTGCGATGGGGGAAACGAACCACAGGTGAGATTGTCATGCCTTCCGTGTCCCTGTCGAAGAATTTGACTCTGATCTCCTATTGTGAAAGAAGCCTCGCCCTCCAGCTGATGCAGGACAGTCCTTGTTGTGCAAGCTCTTTGTGGTTGTTTCTCACCTGCGGCCACGAAGCAGTTTGCTTCTCATCATTTCCCATCCACGCAACAAAAATCACACCAACAGCAACTTATTTTTTTGCGGAGTTTTCTCAACGCAGCCTTAGTTTACATGCAGTACATGTCCAGGACAAGATCTGTATATCTTGGCCAAACTGAACTGTTCCAGGACTGGAAGAAATCAAGCCACTGTATGGGAAGTAGCGCTCCGCAATATCAGCCTGAAGCACCGAGACTGGAGCAGGAAGACATCAGCAAGTTCCCGCTTCAGGCCTTTGCCAGTGACCAGCACAGGTTGAAAGTTTTGGTCATTCTTGGAAGGTACCATTTCGTTAATGTCAATGTGTTTAGATGCAAAAAAGGAAAAAGGGCAGTGCCAAAAATGGCCCAGATTTTCAAACATTTTTGATAGTTCAATCGATTGAATGGTTGTCACTATTCCTCACACTGATTTCTTTTCTTTCTTCCTAATCCACTCGATTTGAGAACAAAAAATAATCTCAGTCACAGAGAAGACTGTCTCTGTCAGGTGGTGAGGTTGGAGAAGAACCCTGGGGAGAACCATGGATGGAAACAATGGAAGGTGACACTGCCACAGCCATTCCGCATGCACTGGCTGGAGGACGTTGTGTACTCCCAGGAATGGCGGGAATTGTTGAAAGACTTCGACCAAAGGCTTCTAGACAACGGTTTTATGACATTCCAATTCACAAGCAACACAAAATTGATTAGTTGTTACTATCCTTGTCACTTCCTTTCTTGGGTCATGAGCTTCCTGAAATCTTACATTTCCCTTCCTTGCTCCCAGGTTTGGTCTTGACATCTCAGCGGCTGAGAGCGTGGCTAGCTCCGAGATGTCAGTGCAGTCCTTGGCTCCAGCCCGCACACCATGGGAAGGCGAACCCAAAACAATTCCAGATCTCACTGATACTTAGCTTGAAGTTCTGCCACCATCACAAACAATCACAATGAATCACAATGACCAGTTCGTACCAATCCTTGTTTTGAGTTCACATTCTTCTTTAAACTGAACTTGATTTGGATCGTATATTATCTTATATTTTCAAGTTCAAACTGAGGATCGCTATCTGGTTGAAACGAAAATCAGTGGCAGGACAGCTGGCACAACACTCTTTGTTGTCAGTGCGAAGCAACGGGATGGCTCCACGAGCCAGGTCTGTGAGGGCCAAAGTTTCAAGCTCTTCCTGGTACCTAGACTTCATCATGTCTGACTTACAAGTTGACTTTGTTTGCTTTACATGATGATCGAATACTAAATCGCTCCAACAAAGTCAAACAAGATCCTGGTATTTTTCCATAGATCTCTTTACCCAGGCCGCGCATATGTCAGTGGAGATTCCGGTGGCCGAGTTTCAAATCGGGCATGGATCTGGCAAGTTCTTGCGGCCTGAGAAGGTGGCGTCTGTGCTCCGTGAGAACAAGCCAGGCTGGACATCATAATCATTGCACAATCATCAGTTTCAGTCTCCATCTGATATATGTACTGCTTGGCCATTGTGCAGTGAGACTCTCAAAAATTAATATCTACATGCCATCGCCATCTGGCTCATAGAACATTTGTTCGAAAACGGTCTTTCTATAAAATACAGCCCTTGTTTTGACCAGAAGGGTTGAAAGCGGGCAGCTGAGGGCCATGGGGTTGACTGAGCTTTTAGCTGCGCATGGTTTCAACCAGGACTAATTTTTTGTCTTTTCAGGTGATGGTGTGGAGGAACAATCCCATAGTAGGTCCCCAATCTGAACCCTTGTTTTGATTCTGATAGACATTCACAACCGTTCAATTGATATTGCTGAGTGAATTTGGCAACATCTATTTAGTGTGGCCTTGACTGTTTTTGAGTTGCTGGCTCTCTGAAGGACTTTGATACCCTGTCAGCAGCAGATCCCAGCATGACCCACACTCCGCAAAATATGGTCAGGTACTCAGATGACTCAACCTATCTGTCGGTTGTGGATGATTTCTGTGGACTCAACACTTGTGTGGACAGTGTCTCATTTTGATGGGGGGGCTCATGCTGCGATTACAGTAGATCATATAAAATCCTTTCTTTTCCAGATCCAGCTGCATGAAACTTCAATCCAAATCTAATGAAAAACTACCTAACACTGTTTGGATTTGAAAAATGATGAGACATGGCACCCTACTATAATGGGTACTGTCAGGTGCGTCGAGCTGCATCACCACCGAGTGCTACTCCTACACCTGTCTCTCCAAAAGCGGAGGGCCTTGAAAGCAAGGCCACAAAGTTGTCAGAATGCACCAAAGGTCCTGCAGGCTCTACCACTCTGCCGCTAACTTCTGGGATGAGGAATGACAAAAACGATCCAATGCTTCGACCCTCTGATGTTGACAAACTTGCAGCAGAGGTGAACGAGGAAGTCAAGGATATAGGGATGGGGTTGGGACATGTTGGGACATCCACCAGCTTAAACATATTGCATCAATTTTGAACCTATTATTATTGGATTTCTCAAAAAAATGAACGGTGATGTACCCATATGGTGATTTAACCGTGCTGAAAAAAACCTGTGATTGGTTTCATCGATGTTGCATTCCCATATTGCTCTGTGGTTTAGCCACGACTTTGCACACCCCTTGTCAGGACACAATGAAGAAGCGAGGCAGAAAGCCTAAGGACAAAGATGATGGTGCAGAAGAAGATGAGAAGGACAAAGGACAAGAAAAAGCAAAAGAGAAGGAGGCAGCAGCGATTCGAGGTTTGAAGAACTTGAAAGAAGACCCAAAGAGCAAAGTAGAAAAACACAAAGGTAAGAAGGTACAAGCAAAGGAAAAGGCGAAGGCATCAAAGGAAGATGATGACAGCAAGGATGCAGAGGAGTCCGATGAAGAACCTGGTTCCTCCCAGGACACCTTGCTTCTTGATGGCACAAAGGTGAAGGATCTCCCACCACAGCCGAAAGACAATGCAGCTGAGAAGAAGGCCGCCACCAAGGGCAAAGATGAAGAGGCTAAGAACAACAGCAAGAATGGCCCGACAATGCTGCGCAAGTTTTTGAATCCTTCTGAGGAGGAAAAAGTTGAGAAAAAGAAGAAGAACTCTTCGAAGTCGAAAGGAGAAAAAGAAGAGAAGGATCGTAAGACAGTCAAGGAAGTGAAGAAAACAGCAAAAAAGAAAGATGAGGCTGCCTCGGAAAGTGAGGAGGATGAGAAGCCTGTAGCAAATAAGAGAGGCCGACCTACTGCAAAGAGGACCGCAAAGCGTCCAGTTTCAGCAAAGACAAAGGCAACCAAGAAGGCACATCAGAAGACAGCAAAGGAAGAGAAGGAAGAGGAGAAGGAAGATGATGATGAAGATACGGATGAGGAAGAGGAGCATGATGAGGATGAATGTTTGGAGAGTGAACAGGGTGACGAATCTTCAGAAGAACAAGAGACCAACAAGCCGATGAAGAAAAGCCAAGCGAAAAAGAAGGAGCAGAAGGATGATGAGCTTGAGGGCGCAAAAAAGTTGCGGAAGCTTCTGAAGAATGCAGACAAGAAGGAGAAAGCAGCTGCAAAGGCAAAAGCGAAAAAGGCGCAGAAGAAGAAGCGAGATGAGAGCGAAGATGAATGTGGGTCTGAATGTGAAGATGACACGGAAGAGGAGGAAGCAAAGCCCACTACTGTCAAAAGAACGAAGGGTGGCAAGAAGGATGACAAAGATGATGATGATTCTTCTGAGGAGGGGCACAAGAGTAAGAAGGGCAAAGGAGTTCCAAAGAGCACTGCCAAGAAGAGCATGAGCTCAAAGCCAAAGAAAACAGTCAATGCCAAAACGACCAAGAAGGAAAATGTGCAGAAGAAAAAGCAGAAGAACGGCAGCGAAGACAAAGATGAAGACTTGCAGAGTGAGCTGAATATCGATGAAGATTTGGAGGAAAGTGAGGAGGGAAAGCCAAAGGAAGAGCCCATGAAGCCGGAGAAGCGAAGCGAAGAAAAGAAGAAAGATGAGGAGAAAGATGAGGAGGAAGAGGATGCCCCGAAGCTGAAGAAGCGAGGCAAAGGACAGAAGAAAGATGAGGACAGCGATGAGGAGGAAGAGGATGCCCCGAAGCTGAAGAAGCGAGGCAAAGGACAGAAGAAAGATGAGGAGAAAGATGAGGAGGAAGAGGATGCCCCGAAGCCGAAGAAGCGAGGCAAAGGACAGAAGAAAGATGAGGAGAAAGATGAGGAGGAAGAGGATGCCCCGAAGCCGAAGAAGCGAGGCAAAGGACAGAAGAAAGATGAGGAGAAAGATGAGGAGGAAGAGGATGCCCCGAAGCCGAAGAAGCGAAGCAAAGGACAGAAGAAAGATGAGGACAGCGATGAGGAGGAAGAGGATGCCCCGAAGCTGAAGAAGCGAGGCAAAGGACAGAAGAAAGATGAGGAGAAAGATGAGGAGGAAGAGGATGCCCCGAAGCCGAAGAAGCGAGGCAAAGGACAGAAGAAAGATGAGGAGAAAGATGAGGAGGAAGAGGATGCCCCGAAGCCGAAGAGGCGAGGCAAAGGACAGAAGAAAGATGAGGAGAAAGATGAGGAGGAAGAGGATGCCCCGAAGCTGAAGAAGCGAGGCAAGGGACAGAAGAAAGATGAGGAGAAAGATGAGGAGGAAGAGGATGCCCCGAAGCCGAAGAAGCGAAGCAAAGGACAGAAGAAAGATGAGGACAGCGATGAGGAGGAAGAGGATGCCCCGAAGCTGAAGAAGCGAGGCAAAGGACAGAAGAAAGATGAGGAGGAAGAGAAAGACGATTCACAGGACAAGGAGGACGACAACAAGAAGGACGAAAACCAGGACGACAACCAGGACGACGACCAGGACGACGACCAGGACAACAATCAGGGTGTTATCGCCAAGGCAGGTTTCCCAACATGTTATCAAATGTTATCAAAGTGGTACCACAGAATTGTCAATTAAGGATCCCAGCAACATCCAACAATATTTCAGTGGACTGAACTTGTGGAAACAGGTGCCTATCAAAAAGTTACCAAATCGTATTGTCAACTAACTTTTATCAAATGGGTACCAGGGATTGTCAAATATTATCTCAAAAAATTATCGACATGTTATCAAAGAGTTACCAAGCATTCTCAATCAAACAGTATCACAGTTTATCGAATGGTTTTCGCTCGGAAAAATCAAGCAGAGCATGCTTGGGTGGTCAAAGGTTCTTTGAGTGTTTCTACAAATGGGGGAACCCCCAGATCATTAATTTCAAGGGAACTCTTCATCATAAACCAGCTGGTTTGTGGCACGGGCACCCATCCACACTGTGCCATGGGAGTCAAACTCATGCATTTCCTTCGGAACTATTTCGAATTCAAGTATGAACCAAAAAAAATATCACAAACCCATCCAACTTCCCTGCAGGGCACAAGCCTGCGTGATGAGTACAACAAGTACTTGACCAATGCCATGGCCGACTTGCGACTGTCCCATCCATCTTGGTTGGGGCATGAGGTGATTGCCAAAGCCCGGGAGATGTCTGGGCCCTACATCATTGTGATTCCATTATTGCGTTGTGTGATAAGTTAGTCAACCAATTTGACAGAGACCTGAACCCCCCTTCATTTTTTCTCCATGTTCCACCCAACTCTGTCCTGGAACTTGAGGTGGAAGAACAGCTCAGAGCGCCTGAATTCCATCCGCAACATGACAGCCTCAGAACGAAGCCGCCGTAGATTGACCAAAGATGGTTCCACTGCTATGAGACGCAGTGCACGTAGTGCTGAATCTTGAGTGGTTACATCAAGACACAGTGAACTGGCTTGGGGATTGGCCCAACATGGCTCAACAAAACTCAAAAAAGATTAGTCACTCAATAGGGCGACAATAGTGTGGGCTCTCACACCTTCAAAAGGTCCCCATGATGATGTGGCAAGCCCCATGCTTTCGCTGACTTGGGTTTAGCAAGCTGCTGGCATAGACCCTAGCCAAAGGCTGCTGAGTTTGGATTTGGGGCTGTTCAGTCCGAGGACTGTGGTTGGCCCAAAAAAGCTTGAGACTATCCGCGAAGAAGATGGAGAAAAAAATCCTCCTATCCCTTTTCTTTTGCACCTTGTGAATTCCATCATGGAAACTTAGACTTACAGCCTCACTTCTAAACATTTTCATGGAATGCGGGGCCAGGGGAAGCTCAACGACTGATCACTGCTGAGTGGACCAGTGACACTGAGATGGTGGTTTTAGAAGTTCCTCAGGAAGGCAGCAAAGCCACAACAGACAGCGACCGAAGCACATGGAGAAAGCTGCTTCATGAGTTGGAAAGTGAAGCTGAGATTGTCGACGCGACAATCAATTCTCATGAGCTCAAGAGGGCAAACTGCAACAGCGGTGCAGGGCTTACACAATCAACTCTGTTGGTCTCAACTCTGTTGGTCACATGCTGTTTTCTCTAGCTTCTATGGCCCCAATGCTTCATGCCTTTGGCAAAGGTGATGACAATTTTGAGATCCAGCCCAAGCCAAAGCCCTGTGTGTTCCAGTGGGGCCAGCCCACATCAGTCAACACTTGCAAGTGGTCTTCAGTGGCATCTGCATTTCCGGCAGAGGCACGAAATTGTCAGAGTCATTTTTTTCGACATTGGAGATTTATAGGTGGGTTCAGTGGCATCTGTGTTTTCCACACTGCGTTTGTTGTTCTGAGATGTGCTAGTCAGGCTTTGAAGGGATCCAAAATGCTTTCACTTTGCTGGCGCATCGCGTACACAAAGGAATCCAATGCTGCTTGGCATAAATTTGAACGCAACAACATCCAGATGTACACTGATGCCTGTTTTTTAGTCAGTCAGTCAGTGTTTTCATCCTCCCACTGCCCCCTCTCTTAGGAACTCAGCCCACGTGTCTTGGCTGAAAAGATTACAGACACACACATACACACAGCGCTAAAACTCTTGTGATGTTCATCATGTTCAGATCCTTTTTGATTCCAATTCCAAAAAAAAAGTTGAGGGAAGCCGCTGTACTTCTTGAAGGGGGCAACTGATCTGAAGCTCGAACAGGATGAAGTGATTCGCTTGGTTTGATGTTGTGCAAACCCAACATCAGTTTTGATCGCAATGGCATCTAAAGCGTTAGGTGACCTTCAAGTCCCAGCTATTGCTTGGCAATGGCACAGCGGTTTGGGCTAATCTCATTCAAGTGATTTGAACAACTTCGAATGATAGCAAACAACCAAAGAGAGCTTAGAACAAAGTTCATCAATATTCTTGACAACCATGAAGAAGCCGCAGCCATGTCAGCTTTAGCTTCTTGGATGTGAGACCATGGTGACAAAAGGCTAGGTAGGTTTCTACATGTTTCTACACCTGGCTTAGTTTGTTTCACCACCCTTGACTGTGAGCAGTCATGACTAAGGGCCCGGGCAAAGCACGCCAGAAATTCTGGGGTGAAAAGGGATTGAGCATGCAAACATCACAGTCTCTGGGCAATTTTGTTTGGGTTGAACATTCTTGAAATTTTATTGCATTCTTTGAATCAACACAAAATTGCCCAGACTTCCGGCCGAGCAGGTTTAAGTGTGCAAGCTGCCGCATCACCAAGATAGCTTTCCACATCATCAATGTTTATATATAGTTTGAATTTTAAACAGTTCCCCATTGATATGGAATATTAGTTTTCCTTCGTTTTCCGTTCATGACTCAACACCTCCTAGGCCTACAATGTGGGACACCGTTTGGAAGCTATCTCCTTGATGGTGCGATGCGCAAGAACTAAGAACACATGCTTTGCTGATGCAATGCAGCTGTGCATTTCAGTTGTCATTAAACTAAGCCGTTCTGTTGTGGTAAGAACTGTTCATATGAGAAAACATATCATACCAGTTACCAGGACCAAACCATACTTTGATTTCCGTTGCGAACATGATTTCCGTTCATGGCTGATAGCCATGATAGAATGAAGCTGCAGGATGTCGTTTAGAAATATCCTTCATGGTGTGGTGCTCAAGGAATACCAAACTTGAATTAAAGGCGTTGCTGCTTCCATTTTTGAGCCCTTGGTATTTCTCACAACATGTTTGAATCTAAGCAAGCCCTTGGTTTTGGACAGATTCCATTACTTTCCAACTTTTTTGATTCTCAACCATTCCAATTTGATCCACCTGAGATCCAATGCCACCAAAACTACATCGGATCATGCTTTGCCCAGGACAGCTCCAGACTTTGTATGCTTGGCAGTGTGGCTCCCAGCTGTTTAGATAATTATCTTGATTTGGGTGGTTAAAAAAATCATATGGAAGATTCCCTCATTATATTGACTTGGTGGGTTAAAAAAGCATATGGAAGATTGCTCGGAATTATATATGAATTATATGAGAGCCCTGTTTGTGGAGAACACTTCTTTTTTTGTCTCTCTAGACTCTATATTATCCTGAGTATTTATAATATTTATCTTATTATGTGTTGCTCAGCTCTGTGACTTTCAGCTTGTCTTGCTTTGTCTCGCTTCTCTTTTCCCGGCGTTCCGTGTTACTCTGTTCCCGGCGTCCCGGCGTTCCGTGTTACTCTGTTCCCGGCGTCCCGGCGTTCCGTGTTACTCTGTTCCCGGCGTCCCGGCGTTCCGTGTTACTCTGTTCCCGGCGTCCCGGCGTTCCGTGTTACTCTGTTCCCGGCGTCCCGGCGTTCCGTGTTACTCTGTTCCCGGCGTCCCGGCATTCCGTGTTACTCTGTTCCCGGCGTCCCGGCGTTCCGTGTTACTTTGTTCCCGGCGTCCCGGCGTTCCGTGTTACTCTGTTCCCGGCGTCCCGGCGTTCCGTGTTACTCTGTATGCTCTGTTCCCGGCGTCCCGGTGTTCCGTCTTACCCCCGCTTGGCTCTTTTCCTGGCGTCCCGGCGTCCGTGTCACTACGTTTGACTCTGTTCCCGGCGTCCCGGCGCTCCGCGTTACCCTGCTTGACTATTTTCCCAGCGTGTTGCCCCACTTGAATGCGTTCCTAGGACTTCCGTTTGTTCTCTTTGTTGTTGGTTTTTGGTTGTTTTTGGTTTCTGGTTTGTGGCTACTAGTATTGTGCCGCCACTGGGTATGCCTAGGTTATTCTACGGATCCTCTTGTGCTCCTAGAATTGGAGGTGCGGTTCGGGATTTCTGGGAAAGCTTCTGGATGATCCTAAAACAGTTGGTCAAAATTGTGCTCACCCAGTGAGAAAGCAAAGAACTGATTTGACAAGTGCATGTCAGCAGTGAGGGTCAAGCCTTCCAAGACATGGCTTTTGTTAGTTTCAAGTATGTCCAGTTGTCCTGATCTGAAAGAGTTGCATTGACATTCGATTTAATTTAACTTTACATCTTTCTGCGGAGGTAGCAGATTAAAAAAAAAAATGTTCACAGAAACATCCGAACCTTTGCACTCACCTATGAACAATATCAAATCAAAAGGTGAGTTCACTGTGATTCATTTGCTTTGCGCTGCAATGGGTTCTTCTCGGAAAAAGAAAGAAGATGACACTCCGAAGCCCCGTGCTTGTCGTCGAAGGAAGTATCTAGATGAGCTTATACCTGATGTGGCCTCTCCCCACAAGAGAAGAGAAGCACTTCAGCGCATTTATGAAAAGCCGCGAAACTCGGAAATGCTCAGTCTACAGTTATTTTGCTTTGTGTTTGCAACTTTTGTGCTTAGCGATATGGCCTTATTTTTCAAGCAGGGGTTCAGGATTCCAAGGCCCATAGCAAGGAAAGGGGCAGCGCAACAAAAAGAAAAAGGGTGCAACAAAAACACATGCTGCACAAACCATGACTTTGCAGCGTGGTGTTGGTGTTGATGTTGGGGTGCAAGCAACATCTTCTACGGATGTTGGGGTGCAAACAATGCAGACTACTTCGTTGTCCACAGTGGGGACTCAAGTTGAGCCAGCTTCTAGGGGAAAGAAGCCTGATGATGTTGAGACATGCCACTTGTGCTACAAAGTCCATGAAAAGGATTGCCATGAAAACTATGTGCTGAGTTGCTAGGTTGCACAAGGATTTCGGGTTCGTTTGCAATCCCCCAATTTTTTCATGTTCAAATTGAAATGAAAATCAACGGGAGAAAGTGACTCATTTTTTTGACCACCTCTTTTTGTTGGTGAGGCTGGAAGAACGAATCGCTCAGATACGAGTTGAAACTTAAATCGATGGAAATTGATGACCTCAAAAAAAAATTGGCAAAATTTTCCCATGGTCAAAAGACCTATGGATACTAGCACTTTTGGCAAACCTGTGGCGCGAAAAAGATTGCTGCATGCACTCGGTTGCTGGACTTATACGAGCTTTCTTCGAAAGAGACTTGTTGAAGTGTTGCTTGTTGGAGATTTGTGGGTTGTGTGCCAGGTGAGTGATGATGCTGACATAGATGCGGCTTACATGAGAAAAAAGTGTGCGCACAAGTGATGCACAGAGCTGTTATGACATCTCTTAAGAGCTTCACACCATCAAGGATCCCAACCCTTGAGATCATTCATTCTTGATAAATTCTTAATTACCCCAATTTATAAGACCCAAATCTAAATTGATAGGACCCAATTGCAGGGAAATTGACATATATATATTATATTGGTGAAATCCCAATAAATCCCATGAAACTTATCGGTTGGTATCCCATTGGTCCCAGGATCGTCGTGTCGCTCCAGCTGCGGTGTTGCTCTTCGAGCCCTGTCACAGCCTGGTGCAGGCGGGGCCCGGCCCGGCCGGGATGCGGGGATGGGGAGGTCGGGGAACGAAGAGATTTGGGGCTTAAAGTTACTTGGCTATGGGTCAATACCTATAGATACATTTTTAGTGGGATGAACATCCATTTACCAGCTATTTTGATGTTCACCAGGGGTACAAGGTTTTGACCCATCCCCACTTTGTTTAAAACAAGGATTTGAAAAGGGAACTTAGTGAATGATACAAATCTGGATTTAAGATGATTTAAGGCACTTTGAAGGGAACTTAGTGAATGATACATGAAACTTTGATGGGAGAAATCAGTGCTTTCCTCTGGAATCTGAAGTTTCAAACATGGAGATTGAAGTGCTGACTTGAACGATGACGTGGGACTTGAGAGACATTGAACGTAACAAATAAATACCAATGTGGTTATTGAACATGGACCATTTGAATATGATTTATATACCTATTTTTCATAGACACGGTGATTTTCCAGAACTATGTAAAGTTATCTCTGGGTATCCAGAGGTTAAGCAAAACATACCGACATCGAGATTATCGAGATTTCACCAGCTAAATTGGGGAGACCTTCAGTGTTTGATGGGAGAACATTGGGCTTCAACTGGAAGTGCGGAGTTTGCAGCAACTTTCAATCATTTTAACCAACCAACACTTACTTACCCTCTGGTAAACAAACATAGCTATTGAACATGGCCATTTATAGTTGATTTTCCCATTAAAAATGGTGATTTCCCATTGAAACGTCTTTAGACATTCCTACTCTGTGAACAACTTCCATTTGTATCAACAAACGCCCCATGTTTCCTGTATAATCCAAGAAGTTTCCTGGTTGGATCTCATTGTCATCCCATTATATTACCCCATTATTATCCATATTAAACCATCGAAATCCTGGGTTTTCCAAGCATTTTCCCGTCAGGAGCACGGAAGCTTCGCCTCCGGCACGGATCGTCAACGTCGCCTGAGCTTCGCTTCGCCGCACTGGCGCCGCCTGGCGCGGCTGTGGGCGGCGCTGGATGCGGTGCACCGCTTGAACAAGGCCCTGGCGGCCCTGGTGCTGGATGGTCATCGGATGGTCCCTCTGGTAATTTGTTACATGGGGATGAATCAAAACCCTGGTACCTAGTGAACCCCAAAATCGCTGGTAAATGGATGTTCATCCCACTAAAAATGTATCTATAGGTATTGACCCATACCCACATATCTTTTTGGGGGATCAAAAGCTATGAAATGTCCACGGATTTTCCCATTAAAAATATGGGGTTTTAACATGTTTTAACCATTGTTGACCATTGTTATTACCAATACCCTCTGGTACCATAAGTTATTAACCAATGGATAATCTATGATAATCCATAGGCCCATTTGTTGATGAATTTTCCACTATCAACGAGTCCCCTTTGTAGATGATTTTCCATAACCAATTATTGCCCATTGTTGACCATTGTTGTTACCCTCTGGTAATTTCTTGCATAGCTATTGAACATGGCCATAGAAATAGTTGACTTTCCCATCTTCAACATTGTGATTTTCCATAGTTATGTATACATATGGGGGTTCCTAAGTCATGGGGGTACCACCGAATCATCCAAAATTATACCATTTGAGTATTGAAACCTATGGTTTTGGTGATCCCACATTTTCAGAAGCACCCAAAAAAGGGGGGGTCCATAGTGGGGGTACCCCCATGACTATGGATGGTCCCAAGATGTCTCAGTGATGTGGAAATTGAACATCTTTCAATGGTTTCGGAACAGGGGGTGTTTAGTATGAACGGGGGATGAAAAGAACGCGGAGTCCCCTATTTGATGACTATTTCATTGACTATTTCAGTGTGTTGTCCCAACAGAAAAAACATGATATACCCTTCGGATGATGTAGCAATGTAGCCCCGATAAATGGTTGCTCGTTGGGATAGCTATGGTTGGTGTTAGTAGGTTCAAGTTCTTCCTGGGTATAATTGGGTTAATGATAGCATCAAGAGATTTTGCAAGAGGTGTTACCGTGTTACCCAGAAAAAGCTCATGATTTCATGGTATCGCAAATCATCCAGTTGCACTATCAGTGGGTTTTTTCACACAGTACTGAGGCTGATTGAATCCTTTATGTGCCATGGCGCCATGGCGCCATTTTTGGTTTGGTACCCCTTGGATTTGGTCATGATTTCATTCTGATTGGATATCTCCTAAAAATATCGGCACAAATATCGGCACAAAAACAGATATATAGTAATCATCACCATAAAAAGATGCTGAAGAGTTTTTTTCCAGGATATGATAGATGAAGTTTCCAATCCCCCCAGGTTTCCACCTTTCCTACTTGGGGCTTGCCAGCTTGCGGATTGCTCATCACTCCAGGTGATGTTGTGACCTGAAGTCGTTGCAGTTCATCCAGATATGGTTTTGTTAGTGATATCCCATTGTAAGTCCCATAAATATCCATAAATCATAAAATTTATTGATGCCCCATGATAGCTCTCTTTTTGCTTGGTAGACTGAATAGCTCTCTGAACTGAGCAGCGTTCCATCTGGGGTGAAAGTCTCATCGCAGCATGTTGGGGACGATCACAATGTCACAATCCACTGGGAAATCCGATAAACAAACCTCTATGACAACATGGTACGTTGGGGAATTCGTGATAAGCACAGGATAGTACACATCTTTATCCATGGCATGCATGGCATGGTTTGATGATGGTTGATGATTATTCCATGGTACAAAGCCATGGGAATTCATGAGCACTGGTCCTGGAGGCGGGACGTAGCTGCACCCAACGGGAGCTTTTCTATCGAGCCATCTCAGATGCTGGGAATGGAGGAAATGAATGGAAATGAGACGTGAGGGTAGCCCAAAACTCACTTAACAGTGGGGATGTGGGGATGTACAATGGGGTACACACAATTATATACACAGATAATGGGAGACAGAATGAATTACTGGGCTATAGAATGGGATATATAAGTAAGGCTACTTTTGGGTTGTGCAACATAAGGGCATACCCGGATATTGGAATTGATCTCCACCTAAAGCCGCGAACGTGACTGTTTCGGTAGCCTACTCTGGGAAAACGCCCCAGCTGGGGATAGGAGAGATGACTGATCAGTTGCTTTACGAAGGGTAGCCCCGAACCTACACATCCAATGGTACAATACATGCACGGTAGATGACATAGCAAAGAGACCCTTCTATTTACTGGAAAATTGTTGCCTTACAGACTTCACTTTGGGTAGCCTTTTTGGGTAGCCTTAGTCACCTTCCTTTTTGGCACATCGCTGCCATCAGTTCCCAACAGCTTTCATTGAGGATTGCCAGGAGCTGTTCGCGTGCCAGTCTATCATGGATAAGGCACTGCGTGATGCGGTGGGTGCCTTGCAAATCAGCCGTCCGCATTTGGGCATTTTCACGGCGGAGAAGGGCTTATTGGCAGGACCGGGATTTGTGAAAGTCCATGGAGTTTGATCTTGGTTGTTCACAGTCCAAGATCTTTTGTCCTCCTGGATCATCGTCCTCAACGTTTAACGATGTTTAACATCCGGAGATTCGGATTATGAACTCACCCAGAAGATCTGAAAAAAAGAAACCGTTCTCAAAGTGACCATTTCTTGCCATGGAGCCACGGCCCGCACGTTGGCCAAATTTCCTTGTGCCCCAGGCGACGTCACGTTCCAAGATCCCACGTGCTACGTCTCCAGGGCTGCGCAGGGTGCCAGTGGGACGTCCATCGGTGAGGCGATGCTGGAAGATGACAAGTGCATCCAGGTCTCTGAGAAGGTGGAAAATTTGTTGGAAACGTTGGAACACCACTGGGGCTTCAAGTCATATGGGGATGGGTCAATACCTATTAATACCATTTTTAATGGGATGAACATCCATTTACCAGCTATTTTGGGGTTCACTAGGGGTACAAGGTTTTGACCCATCCCCATATATATATATATATATACATATTATATAGAATTATGGAGGTTTCCTAAAATGGTGGGTACCCCAAAAGCTGGATGGTTTATAAAGGAAGATACTTAAATACTATTCACATGGATGATTTGAGGGTAGCCCTATTTTAGGAAACCTAGCCATATATAAGCCATGTATCACTGGATTATATTGGGGTGTTCTCGATGATTCTCATTTATAAGGTTGATACTGTATTATTGGACTACCGTTTGGTAATGAAACGTGGCAACTGAAAATCCTCTTTGAATTGAGGTTTTAGCAGGATAATCATCTATAAATGGTGGAATTTCCATTGTCATGTTTGATTGCCGGACGGTACTCTGGGCAAACCTTTTTGAATTTATGTAATCCCTCGACCATACGAACATTAGAGTCTATTATCAGGTTTACTACACCAGTTATACTGGAGGTTGACACATGAATCATGATCAAAAATTGTGGTGTAGGGAATTCACTTTGAATCCTTTTTGGGAGCCTTGTGTGTATTGTTCCAGCTTTGGATTTTGAGCGCAGAAAAGAGAAAACAGGATGTGAAGCTTGAAGCAACCATGCAACATGCGCGTCATCTCCCAAACAACTGGAGCTTTCGTTCATCACCTGCACCATATCTTTGTGGCGTCGAGAAATCTCTCACAGCATTGGGGTAACATGATTTCGTATCATGTTTTCTAACTATCATGTATCAAAAATGGAAATTATATGCTAAATTATGGCGCATATATTACCGCATATATCATGTTTCCCATCATGATATTTGCCATGATTTGCCATATTTCTTCGGAGCCTTGTGAGGCCAAGTGGGTTTTGGTGGTTGAGAAAGACACGGTCTTCCAACATTTGTTGCACAGTGGTCTGTTGCAGCGCCATCCCTTGATTCTGATCACGGGCCGTGGCTATCCGGACATCTTGACGCGGCGCTTCCTGCAGAAGCTGCAGCGGATTGCCCCCAGGCTGCCGCAGCTGTACTTGGGGGATTTTGAAGCTTGGTGTGCTGAGAGTGATCAGATAAACAAGGGGGTGCGCCCCAACAACCCCATTCAGTCAGTTTCTCGACATATCTACCATAAATCCATATAAATCCTAGTTAAGCCAGTTGTAAATCAACTTAGCTATCTAGGGGGGCCCACCCTGTAGGATAGTTTTTTTGGCCCGGAATGCATGGTGTATGTAGGTGATAGAAAGCATATTTTTAAGGGACCACAGAATGGTGGTGTTTAACATGGACGAGGTATTGGATTTATTTTTGGGGATTTAAGTAACAATTTCGTTAGGATACGATATAAGAATACCATGGAGGTATCAGATTTGCTGTAATTAACTTACGTAACCAACAATATATACTATAATATAACATAATATAATATTAATATAATCTAATATTATATTATATTATATTATATTATATATTATTATATATTATATATATATATTATGAACTTGGGCAGTTTCAGCCAACCCAGAGCAGACTCCCCCAACAATGGTCGCCTTTAGTGAGGCTTTATGTTCCACCTATTTCTGCGGGGATGGTTCATTATTGGGTTTACATGGGTTTACCACATGATAGGTGGTACTTGGAAGATCATATACTTACAGTAACCATCATATAACTTTTAGCCATTATATATATATATAGGGATAAGGCCACTTTAACAGCTTACTAAGGGTTGTTCACCACTTATTAAGTGGAATGGTCCTCTAAGTATCCGTCGAGCCTTGTCCATGGGGGATGCCGCAGCAATTATTGCAGTTTTGAGGGGGAAACTGATGATTAAGCAGTGGATATATATATATATATATAGTGTATTCGGTATGCCCCACTTTTGGACAGCATGTGCGCATGGGTCGAGCAATTGGGGTACCATTCCCCCAAATGGTTGGTTAATTCATTTTGTTTTGCGGGGAGGATAAATCTAATCCATGGCCTTTGTTGATTTCCCATAATTCCCCGGACAGGTTCATGGATGCATGAATGGTTCATCATTTGTTTAATAGGACTGGGATAGACTAGGCAATCGTTTTTTTCTTTATTCTAAACGCTTACCAACAAAGCAAGAATCGATGGGAACCCCAAAATGGATGGAGAAGTTGAAACCTGGGAACTATGAAATAAATATCATCATAATCAATGATGAATATACAATGATCAATCATCAATCATCCATTGTCCATCGATCCATTGTCCATCATCCATTGTCCATCATCCATTACCCATCACCATTCATCCTTCATCCTTCATCCTTCATCATTAATCCTTCATCCTTCATCCTTGATCCTTGATCCTTCATCATTCATCCTTTATCCTTCATCATTAATCCTTCATCCTTCATCCTTGATCCTTCATCATTCATCCTTTATCCTTCATCCTTCATCCTTGATCCGCGATCCTTCATCCTTCATCATTCATCCTTGATCCTTGATCCTTGATCCTTCATCCTCCATCATTTATCATTCATCATTCATCCTTCATCATTCACCATTCATTTTCATCATCATCATCGTCATCAGCATCATCATCATCATCATCATCATCATCATCATCACCAAAAGCAACATAATACTATAATCATATATTAAACATACCATCCGGTAGGAACTGTCGGGCATTTTTTTGTCGTCCAAGGATCCAGATGGTGTGGCCATCTATCTGCTTTACCTCACCAGCTGCCCACAGCTGAAGTGGCTACCTGGATGAAAAAGCTATACACTGCCTGACTTTTTTTGGGGATTCGATGGACCACTTATCACAACTTATCCCATTTTATCATCGCACTAAAATTGAGCCTAACTTCCCCAAAAAAAAGCAAGAAACCAAGATAATTCAAGCAAACTTAAGGCAAATTGAATAAGCTCAAAGTATCTGTAAAAGTGAGTTCTTCCACCCACAACATCCACATGTGCCAAGGTCAAGAGTTGTGTAATTTACCCATATTATGGTATGATCATCAATCCAAGTAGTTATTCAATGTTATTCATATACCAAAAGGAATCATCCCATTTATGGATTTTATGGGATGGATGACACCATGTATTATTAATATATATCAATGGGAATGGGATAACACCATTTATGGGATGGACACCATTTATGGATGATATACCCAAGTAGTTATTCAATGTTATTCAATGTTATTCATATACCAAAAGGATTCTACATTTATATACATTTATGGGATGGATGATGGATGACACTATGTATCTACCCCTACCATGACACCATGACATCTGCCACTCAGGTTGGGCCTGCACTCCACGGACCTGCCACAGCTCAACGCCGCCACGGCAACGCCGCTGCGGCGCCGCGATGCGGCGCTGAAGGCGTCGCTGCTGCGGCGTGAGGAGCTGCAACGGAGGCCGAGGATCGCGGAGGAAGTGGAAGCCATGAAGATGAAATTCAAGTTGGAGGCGGCTTGGAGTTGGCGGATTTATATTTAGTTTATATGAGATTTATATGGGATTTATATGATGTATTTATATGATGTATTTATATGATGTATTTATATGATGTATTTATGATGTATTTATCTGTAATATTATGTAATTCATTGTCCAAACTATTGGGATTATATATGCAGGTTTCCTAAAAATGGTGGTACCCCAATAGCTGGATGGTTTATAGTGGAAATATCCTATTAAAATAGATTATTTGGGGGTTACCTACCCTCTGGTAAGCGTTTCCATAACTATGGAAAAATCACCATCTAACTAGTGGTAAATCAACTATTTCTATGGTCATTTTCAATAGCAAACTAAGAAGTTACCAGAGGGTATATGATAGATACATCCCCAACCTTGGCTGGATGGCCAGTTTAATCCTTTCGGCTTTTGCAAAAAAATGGAAAATCACAGAATTACCCTCAAAAGTTATTCAATTTTCTGGTGGGCTATTAGAGATTGGCCATGGATATACTACTCGTATATACAATTATATATATAATTACATATGTGTGTGTGATAGATGGGATATATATATATACATCTTAGATATACTGATAGAGATATGGGTATATATTACTATTAATGGGAACATATCATCTATAAATGGGAATATACTGTATATGATAGATGTATAGGATGACGTAGATAGTAGATATTATATTGTTAGTTATATGATATACAGATATGATATATCAAAGGGATGTACGGGTTATAGTTATTGATATGCCCATGTATATATATATATATATATACGTATGATATAAATTGATAATATGTATATATAATCGATAAACTGCTGGTATTTATTTATATATGTACACATATATTGTGGGAGGTTGTTGGCTTCTTGAGGCTGCTGAATAACATATATCCATATAGAATGTGCATGGGTACATTTATGGAGGCTGGGATTCTTGGGGCTTGGGGTTCTGGGAGCTAGTACATGTTCAATACAGTGTTTAATATGTTCGGAGGCGGTGGCTGCACACGCAACACAACATTTCATGGGATAACATGGGTAGATATGGAATATATATATATATAAAATGATATGTATATTACGTTTTTTTTTTCCACATGGCACACCGTATATATATATATATGTATGTGTATATATATATACGTATGTATATATATATATATACGTATGTGTATATATATATATATACATATATATATGTATATGATACAACATATATATATAATTATAAACAAACATGTGATATTTTGTTGGGGCTTGGGGGCTGATGAATGACATGTATCATGGGTGTAGAAAATTCGATCAGGGGCCTCTATTGAAACTGCGGAGGCGCTTCATGCCGGAGATGGAGATCAGTCACACATGGCCCTGACTTTCATTCCTCAGAAGATCCAGAACTCCTCCTGGATTTGAGGGCTCCAAAGTCCGTCGACTTTGGACTTTGGCTTTGGAAAGAGGTCTGAATGTGTTGGACGTTTCTAAATGTACTTTGTGCACCAGGGAAAAGGTGTGCAAATTGCGCACGAATTCGAAATGGATGAACAAGATTGAACATGCAGATTTGATTAAATTCGGTGAATTCAGAGAGTGACAGTTGCACAGTAAACTTCGGTGCATCATGCTCTCCAGTAATCCTATCTTGTTGGTGGAAAATTCTCCAAAAATGATGGTGCCCAAAACCCGTAAATCAAGCGTCACTCACAATTTTCTCTATTCAAATAGCCGATAGCCGTTTGGGGCTGCACCAATGTTTTTCGACACATCCATATGACTGGTGATTTTTCCCCACTTTGGATTCCAAATAGGGTACATTTAGAGAAAACGTTTCCGCTGCGTGACTGCGTGGGCTCAAAATGATGGCGTAATCATTTGATCAATGCATTCTTTTTGGCTGGCCCAATGATGCTGAGATGCCTGATGTCTTTACCATGGCAGTAGTAGATGATTCTGCCTGATAGCAAGATCATTTTCTCTCTCTCTCTCTCTCTCCCTCCAAATTTTCCCTTGAAAGTGGTGCTCTACCGCTGCAGGCGGAGTGATGGACGTTTGGCTCGCGACCCAGATTCATAAAAGCAAACTATAAGTAAACCTGATCCACTGTTTGCATTGGATACCATTGTTGGTTGGTTATTATAGTGGGTTATACCTGGTTTCCTATGCCCCATCGTGGGAAGGTTCAATCTATGATTTTTATTGATTTTTCAGGTATTGCTGGGAGGATGAGCAGCTTAGCCAACCTGCTAAGGGACCTTGGCAGCGAAAAAAAACAACATTGGAGGAGCGGGCTGGCGGGCTGCATCCGTCACAGTTTGATGAATGTCTGCGACTACCCATGACGGATCCATGGTGCTGGTATATATGCTAACATAAAGGGGGTATATTGATGGGATCCATGGCACACCATATATAGCAGCACCATGGATCCGTCATGGGCTATAGACCTGTTCGTTTTGAAGTCAAAACACAAATGACGTCAAAACATGTTCTGCAACGGAGCTTTGATGGACTTTGGGGATTGAAGTCTTTTGTGGTGCTTTCGGGACCCGGGGGGAAGTTGGTTGGTTCTTTGAAAGCGCCAGTCTTTGCTGGACGCGCTCATAGCAAAGTTGATGCCATGGATTAAATCTGATTGATTATAAATTGATAATTATATATAATATATAGATACAATATGTAGTATATAATAAATTAATAAATAAATATATTTAATTATATATATACACATGCTTTGATATCGAATTTGTGTTTGAATCTAAAGCCAATGAAAACGATACATAGCTTTGCGTTTGCACCCCTTAGTGGTCTATTCCCATGTTATCCGATGTTTATTGTCGCCCAGTCAGTATGCATCATCTATTTGGAACATGTATCAACATTGAAACCAAACATACCCAAACACTAGCAAGTTTTGCCCAGATATACCAGCACTGCGGAGCATATGGGCAAAACCTTTTTATAAAATATGGGTATGGATCAATACCTATACATTCCATTTTTAGGGGATGAACATCCATTTACCAGCTATTTTGATGTTCACCAGGGGTACAAGGTTTTGACACACTGCCATATCTTTGCCATGTTTAAGAGTCCAATGTCTTCCTACATTGCTAGGTGCAGCAATCCAATTGCCGTGAGATGTTGCCCCCACATAGCGCTCGAGCTATGTGGCTGGATCCGGGTCGGGGTGGAACTGGTGATGCTGGTGTGGAGAGCCGCAGATGGACATGGAAAGCAGAATAGTTCGAAAGATGAAATGATGGTATACAACCAACAAAAAGGTCTTCTGTGATACGTTATAGTTGGCAATTTTAACACTAGTAGAAAGGTCTAAAAATTCTACATTCATCGTCCAATATCTTACATGATATTCTAATATATTCTATGTGTTCATACCAACCTTCTGGGACATGCCCTTGGCTGCCCTGGCCCTTTTCAATTTTGACATCAAAGTTTGACCCATCAAACAACGTCGGTCATCAATGGTCATGGAGTCACACTGGCACCCCGGCGACAGCGCCGTGGCCAAAGGGCGGGGTCGTACTTTGCGACTGTCCGCGAGACGGCAAAATGCCGGTCATAGGGTCGACCCTTTGAGGTGGATGTGGGGGTGACAACATTCAATAAAGTGAGATTGTGGATATGGGGTCAAAGATTGGGGGGTACCTCAAATCATCCATCAAAAAATATTAAGAGTACATTTGGAGGATATTTGAGATATTGAAACATGGAATCCCTATTATTTTTCAGAGATATTATCCATCAAATCATCCATCAAAATTATTTGGAGATATTTAAAAAAGTGGCAAACCCAGATGATCCCGGATGAAGGGTGGAACAACTTGCTACAACGTGTCATTGGATGGTTTAACGGAACCATTACAAGACCCCATATATTTGATGGGATAAAAGCGATGGATTTCTGTTTATAGATGTTGAATTAAACATCCCCCCCTTTATAAGCCTGGAATATTTTTTTTTGGGGGGTAAGGCAAGAAATTTCTTAGAAATATTTCACCTGACCACATGAAATATACCACCCCCACGTGTTTTTTGGGCTTCCAAAAGACGTGGGGGGGGGGTTCCTCCGGAAGTAGCTTCCACCAGACACTGGAGAGAGTGAACTTGCCAACCAACCTTCAAAGCTTGACATTTGGAAGTAGCTTCCACCAGACACTGGAGAGAGTGAACTTGCCAAACAGCCTTCAGAACTTGACATTCAGCCTTGAATTCAACCACGCCCTGGAGAGACCATTATAAACCAGAAATTTTTAGCTGAAATATTTCTAGGTGTGGGGGGGGGGGACCACCCCCCCCCTTTTTGAAATATTTCAGTTTTTACCCCCCCCACCCCCCCTTAAAGGCGGGGGGATAATTAAACCAATCCAATGAATGTGGAACTGGTTCAAAGATGTTAAAAGCGTGATTTGAGACCATTGAGTAAAGCCGTGTGCCTAAAACATCACCTGCGGGTTGACGTCAATGTGAGGCGCTGCGAATGGTGATGTAAAAAATGGGGGGTGCGCCAGTGATGAGTTGAGATGAGATCGACCGTCCCGACATGTTCGTAGCTGTACCTCCCCTAGGTCCCAGCTGTGAGCCTCAGCATGTCTCACCTTTGAATGGATTCATTGGAAAAGCAACTGGGTAGTTCAGCACAGATCACAGAGATTGATCAGTGACAAAACCAACTGGCTTTTGTTAGGTTATCTAGCTAGATTAGATATGGATAGATTTGGGTAAAGATGGTAATACGCATGTTTTTTGGCCCCCCTGAAGTTGATGATTGGCTCACAAGCCGAATCGGACGGTTTCATGTCACGTCAGGATGGAAAGTCAATTGTTTTCCCGGTAAGATTTGATGGCTTCATCCACCAGAGTTGAAAGAGTTTTGTACATTCGGCACTAGTTCCAACATTCTGTAAAACACACATTTCTATATATCTGGGTAAATTATAACGACCTCACTGCGACCTCACTGGAATCATGGTTAATAAGGGGAATCATCCCCAAATGGCCTTAAGTCAGGTTAGTGACACATTATAATTTGCCCAGAATATATGTATATACACAGTAGAATTGCAATTAGTTGTAGCATGTTGGAAAACATGTTGGCACATGTGGGAAGAATCTTGAGCAACTGAGCTTTTTTCATGGGATAACATTGCCAGTCGACCCCTTGGCTTCGCGAAGCAACGCCCATGGTGTCGACAGAGTTGTGTCCTGGTCAACAGAAAGGTCGGTGGTTGACATGTTTTGACCCTCCATAATATCAAGGAATCCAACATGGGTAATGTAGCCAATCAAAGTGACTCTACATGATGTTTCTATCGCGTGGCCATAGAAATTTTGAACCAGCAACCCTGGGGTTGGGTATAAGTTTTATCAGTTTTCATGTTCCCCAAAGAAAAGTGTTCAAATAGATTAGATCATTTAGATCCTCAGGTTCAGAAGTTAGGGCTGTTGTTAAATTTGCCTCAAAAAATCACAGAAAATCCCAAGTTCATCAATACTTTCCAACAGAAATTCTATACCCATAGGATCCATGGTGCTGGTATATATGCTAACATGACTGGGGTATATTGATGGGATCCATGGCACACCATATATAGCAGCACCATGGATCCTATGGGATATATATATAGGTCGTTTGGCTCGACGCGGGTCAGCTCTCCTGGTGAGTTGACCCGAGGTGTCGCAACTTCGTTTTTCGCGGCCGTTGTGGCTACGCCTCCTGCTGCTTCTTGCACGATGAGGCTGCGAGGTGCCCAGGGGGTTCCGCGACATCGTATGGACCAGGTGCCAAGTGCCAAGGTTAAAAGGATTGTATATTTTTTAGGGGTTGGAGAAGCATTACTATATGTGTACACTGTTTATATACACATATATCATATATATATAATATTATATAATTATATAATATTATATATACAATATATATATAATGTTAAATAATGTATCATATTACCATACTGGCGGATGACCATCCCCCCCTATACATTTTTTTTTAATGGCCCAATAGGAGGACTCCCAATATGGGATTGATGATTACAACCGTTGACAATTTCCCTGATTTGCTCTCTGTGAATTCACTGGAGGTTCAAATCGACGTGACATTGTAGGTTAAAATCGATTAAATTCGATGATCATCATTTATGTAAAATCCGTGGATTTTTGTTAGATGATTGATTTGAATCCAAATTTACTGGGGGGATTCTTACCAGATTCCAGATCATGCCGCATCTACATTCCAGGATTTTTACTCAAAAATTACAACAGTGTGTGGACACCTTGGATTTTATGATTTCGATAACATATCCAACAGGCTCAGTGGGAAGGGGTCTCTACATCTGGTCTCCCGGATTAATCCATCATGTCCTGCGACATGTCCAACTGACGGTGGCACTCAGCGGCCTGGGGCATGGAATTCTTCGTAGCTGAAAATTCAATGGCTAAAACTGATGGCAAGAAACCTGTTGGTTTTTGGACAGTTGTACAATTTCTTGGTCTTAAATATCGGCCGCCACCCTTGCCTAGCCTGGTTTCTCAGGCAGCAGGTGAAACCACCTGCAGCGGAGCCGCCAAACAAGTCGGTGGCAACCAGTAGCCTTTGGTGACCCTGACGAGTTGTTTTTCGAGGTAACTGGTTGCTGCTTGCGGAAAAGGTGACCAACAAGACTTGCTTGGAATATAGCAATATTTTGTGTTATTTCATTAGTCATTATGTGTCCCACAAACACGGGGGATAACTCAAAACCTCTGACATCCTGCAAACAATTAATAGATTAGGGGTATCATAAAGCATGGAGAAAGAAAGGAAATAAAAATAAAGAACCGTGTGTCAATATCTATTATGCCATATGAATGGGGTGAAGTGAACTGATCAGTGCCAGGCGAGCAGAGGAAACCATGCCGGATGCCAGCGCCAACAAAATGCCGGCCAGCATCCGCTACTTGTTGGACGGCGAGCCGCTTGGATGACGGCATTCTCTTGGGATTTTTGGGTGCCCCTCAGAAGGGAACCTAAACGGGAGGGTGAATCCTAAATTTCTAAACTGTGACCGCTGGTTCCCATGCCCATATGCTCCATGTATGGAATATTTACCTACATTTACCCCAAAAATGGCCCAAATGTAGGTACATATTCCATACATGAGCATGTGGGATGATATTCCCATGCTATTCCGTTCATGTTTTCAGTTGTTGACCTTTCAGACCGGGATGATGAACCCTCCATATTTTTGGGCCGAATGGCGCCTCCAATTTGCTGGCCCAAGGTCCGTGCAGCGAAATCCCTATTTGAAGGAGGCGAGTGGTAACCACGAGGACATAAATTGATGAATAGATCATTCCTTATTTTACTGTGGTACTGTGGATATTCCTCTATATGATATTTTGCTATGGATATATGGATATTTTACATTATTTTAATAAATATTACTTTGGATGATTGTGCTACAATTTTCTTGATGTCATGTAGCTGACAATCGAAGGAGTACTGGACCGCAGGTAAACGTATTCAGGTTCACGATGGATCCACACTCTATACTCAGCCCCTAGGAAACATTTCTCAGTTCTACGGCTGTACAGGGGAAAGATCCTGCCAGGAGGGTTGCTGGTGGAAAGAGCTGACAGAAGCGACCCATCACCCATCAGATTGCTGTCACATGTTGTCACATGAATGAATGGGTATGGACACTGTAAAATCGCACAAATCATCCATGATGCTATATCTAAGATTATCTAAGTCTAAATCCCCCAAAGTTCAGCCACAAACAGTGCTCCTAATTTTAACATCACCCCCCCGCTATCCAAAGAATGATGATCCTCAGGAACTTGAGTGTAAATCCCTCATTTTCAGACGCAAATCATTTGTGGGGATTCAACGTGATTCAACCAATCAATAAGAAACTTAGAGGATTTCCGGAATATAACTAACAAATACCAATATACTGAACATACTTTGCCAATTTTTGAATTAATCTCAAACTCACCGTGTTTCGCTGCAGTTTTCGGGTGCTCCTTGGCTGCCGCGGCTTCTGGCTGCGTGCGGGGTCCAAAAATCAGGGGTCCAAAATCGTGCGCACCAAACACGAGTCAAGGCAAATGTTCGCCAAAAGTTCAATCTGAGCAATGTTGAAGATGGATCCAGTTTAATGTGGGCAACGCTGCCATTAACAACTAGCATTTGGGGGATGGTTCATACCATCCATTATTGGGTTTACCACATTCTAACAGGTTTGAAAAATGATGATTCAAGGCTGTCCCCAAAACGACCATGTTTATCCATTTTTCGGAGGCCTGCATGCAGTCGCCTCTTCAACGTGCAGGGGAAACGTTTGCGAAAAGAACTGACCGAGGCCCTCGGGGAACTGCTATGGATGGTGATTGCGGCTATGGGTGCTGCAAATTCTTACAATTCTTCACCCAATTAGCCAAATTGGAGGGCTGAAGTAAGGTTAAGAACGAGTAAGTATGGTGGTGTGGTTGAGTATCAAGGTGATCCTGCCTGAGTTCACTGGTTCCACATTTTGGGATCATCATGTCAACTACCATGACTGGGAATGGTAAACAAACCACCCATAGAAATGGTGCTGACTTGGGGATGGTTTATGAATTTGGGTTTACCACATTACTTCTGCAGACTCTAATTGTTCATAATTGGGTAGGGGTCAATACCTATAGATACATTTTTAGTGGGATGAACATCCATTTACCAGCTATTTTGATGTTCACCAGGGGTACAAGGTTTTGACACACTGTCAATTGTTCGTAGGAGCAATGATGATCAGGAGCGGAGAACGTATGACAATCGGATACACACGGACTGAGGATGACTGAGGAAGTACCTAGTACCATGTAATACCTCCAACTTGCCTCCAACTAGGCTTGTGCACTGTGACGGTGGAGCACTCACCACACCAATTTCATGTAAGCAAAAGAGCATCGAAAGAGCAGTGTCCCACGACCCCGGTCAACCATGATTCCTCAGGGTCCTACTGTTCGGTTTCGATATGTTTCGAGAATATTGATCCAGTTTATTCCAGTTTTGTCCAATGTGGGGCATGATGATCCATGATTCATGAAATGATGACTATGATGAGTGTAGTCTAATGATTACTGTAGGACTTCACTTGGTCTCACCAGTATCATCATTATCATCCCGTCGTCCCTTTTTTTTTTGGGAGGCCTTCGGCCTGTTGCACGCTTGCAAGAGAGCCTTGAAGAAGCTTCAGGCACCGAGTCTGGCACCGATTCCCTCCGTTTGGGGATGGGTCAAAACGGTCATTTTTTCCATTCAAAACCTACCATTTTTTTGGGGGAATCACATGGAATCACTATCCATATCTATCCATTCAGCTAGTTTAAGGTACCGATGCCAGGGTTTTGACTTGCCATATATGAGCTTCCCGGCCAGAACATGTCAACTTCTTGTGATTCATATAGAGGTTATTTTCTGAACAGCACTTGCCACACGAAGATGAGATAAATATGATGGGCTTGTCTGAAAATTGGGTACTCTTATTACCATAATTCATCATACTTTTCCCCACTATGTGATTGCTGTCTCAGGGGTATAGCCATATTTTGGGGATGTTCACCAAGTTACCAAAGCGTTGACCCTTTCAACCTTGTTGCGAACGGTTCTTCTCCAGGAAAGCCTTGAATCTACACACGATGAAGGACCCGGAAGAACACAATTTGGAGTACTGCACCACCAAAAACATACAGGAACTATATTGTTGGACCGAATAAACACAAGTGAAAGGGTAATCAGACAGCTCCACTCAACTTGGCTCGTGAATTCTGAGGGAAATCTTTCGTGGACACGGGCTTTAGGATTGAGGAAACGCTGTGAGTTTGTGTCAGACCTTCCGGTTGTTTCTATCCCCATTTCATGGATGATCAGTGACCCTGTGTTTAACCCATGTCTTCAATCCACAGGACGAGTTCAAATGTGATGTTTCGCGTTTTTTTCGGGTGAGTGAACTATTACAATCATTATCATCCATTATCATCCATTAAATCAATGTTTGTCAATCTCTATGTTGATCATCTATGATCATCTATGAAATGTACGTTGATCATCAACATTTACCCAGATGAAAAGAACTTGGCCCAGCCGTAACTTTTGTTGGTGAGGACGTGGCGTGACCATTGTGGACTTGTGCTGTGGAAAGGGCTTCAGCAGCTTAGTGCCATGGCCATGGCCATGATGTGTTCCCATGATCCAAGATAGGTGCGTCTGAATATGTGGATGTGGGTCAAAATGGAAGACCTAGGGGACCACAGATGTTAGTCTAGTTTAGTATTAACCATCCAATTATTGGGGTACCTAATTTTGACCCATACCCATGTATGAAAATATGGTTTTATAATGCTTTATACCCCTAGAATGGTTATTTTCCTATTCCTAGGAAGAACTGTGATGAACTGTGAAATTTTGCGGTAGCCAACTTGTTTCTAGACCAAGCCAGAGACACTTAGTCCCAACTGTTTAGATGATGACTTAATGGAACTGCAAGTGGCAAACAGTGGCATTCGAACTGGCAAAATTGGGTGGGTATGGTTTGTTTTGTTCTTGTGTTTACTGCATTGTCCTAATAGTTGCTTTCCCAAATTTTGAAAATTGGCTGGCTGCTTCAGGGTCACATATCTTGTGTCTTTTGCTTTGCATTTGCTTCGCTTGTGACTCCGCCGGACCGTTTCCAAAACATCTTCAAAACACAAGACGCAGTTTTGTAGTTTGCGACCAAAATTGAAAGTATAAACTAAACATAACTAAACTATTCCTAAAAGTAAACTAAACAGAACTAGTTACTATTCCTTGTTTAAGGTTGTTTCGTTGGTTGTTGTTGGTACATAAACATTGCAATAGACATGAGCTGTAAATGATCCTCAAGGCTCCCTCGAATCCGATTGCAAATGGGGTACCCCAAATTTTGCCCGCCATGGAATCCATGGATAACTCTCCTATTTTCAAAAAAAAAACAATCCCATTATATGATAAATGACCATATCAATATATATATATATATTATATATATATATATATATATTCAACAACCATATTAATATATGGGTGTGTCTGAAAATCGAGAAAACCCCTAAACCCAATGGTTTTGCTGATCATTATCCCCCAAAAAAATGGCTATTTCATTGGGAATATACCCTATTTTCAGACAAACCCATATGAATTATATGTTGTTGGATACATCATCTTACATCCCCATGGTATTCCCATGATATCCCCATTGAGTCCCAGCATTTTTTTTGGTAATCTCACAGAATTGGATGATGGGAAAAATTACAGGAAACCCATATATATATATTGATGCTAAAAACCATCGTTTCCGGTTCAGATTTTCCCCAAAAAATCAATCCATGGGGAAATCCACCTTTTTTCTTGGAACATCCCTGGATTGTTCCAGGTCTTGGCATGCTCCATGCCGCAAGCCAACGTCCTGGCAGTGGACCGCAACGCCAAGATGGACGGGGCGGAAACGGGGCGGCGTTCCGGGGTTCCCCACAGTCATGGGGGTACCCCAAGAGCTAGATGGTTCATTTCTATGGAAAAAGCACTTAAATAACATGGATGACTGGGGGTAGCCTATTTTAGGAGACCTCCACAGAAAAAATTGCCCATGGTGGATTTTCCAGAACTATATTGCTTTGCTCGAGGTTGTTTTTTGGGGGTGTCAAGTTGTCAAGACGACTTTTCGGTGATATAAAACAAGTATACACCAACACCAACACCTTTCTTGGGTTAAAAACATGATACATGATGTGACATGATGATTTGTTGGAGGCTCGAGAAAACAACCTAGTGTTCTTTAGAGATTGAACATCAGTTACTTGCAATGGTGGTTGAAATGACTAAGAAGGTGAACACCTCAACAAATGATGTCTTTAAAAACAGACAGAAACTATAGAGAAAACACGTTTGTTGTTGGGGGATTACAAAAGATAACGCAAATGCACGATATCAAGTAGTTGGAATCTAGATATGACCCGCATATGATTGTTGTTGAGTGATTATTGATGATTATTGTCTATTGTATTCCCGTTTGAATCCCTGGATTGTCAAATCTTCACAAAATCCTACAGATGGTCAAACTCTTCACACACCAAACGCTACAGATGGGCGCCCAAATAGGTCCGAATCCCTGAAACTGCGATTCTTGGTGATGTAAATTGCACGTGCAATTTTTGACATATGTGTCGACCTTTCGTATTTGGGGCGTGGAAAAGGGAACGGGACATGGCGATCAAAACGCGTTGGCTGTGAGGACCTCTCGCACTTCAATGTTTGCGAGAACCTGCGGTTTCAGCATATGGACCTGGTCGAAGCCCCAGAGCGGAGAAAAGATAGAAGAACTCATTGGAAAAAAACTAGAAATGGGTGGTATACACAGTATACACATGTATACACAATAAAAAAATCTGGTAAATCTGGTAAACCCATCTTTAAAATCACTAGTTTTATGGGTGGTATAAACATGTATAAACCATCCCCACATGGAGGTTGTTTTGGCATATTGTTTTTGCCGTTGTTGTCGCGATAATAGGACTACACACACTTGAGCAAAAATATAGAAAACAAATATATATATATATATACATATAAAGATCAAGCCTTTCTGGGGCAGGTCCTACCAAGACCTCGTTCGCAACATACCCATGGCACTGTCTCGCCGTGGGAATTTGTCCCCAGAGCAATGCTTTTCTGTGCAGCGGATCATGACATAGAGTTTTTTTTTCCGCATCCAGATAGGTCCCTATACATGTTCTCCTTGCACCACCAGATATGTCTCCAGGAGACACAGCATGCCTCTTCAAACAGGAGACACAGCGATTGACTGGCGCCTGATGGCCACACCACCTTGAGCGTCTTGCCAAGGAATCCCCCAAGCTGGCTACAGATCTTGTCTGGGAGCACAGGGGCGCTGATGGTCAACTCCCCAATTGGTTGATGGTGACGGGATTATGCTATGTTGATTCTCTGTAGCAACATGCGCACTAAACATCCCTAAACATGACACTGGTATGCAGTCAACTATCTCCATTGTGTCAGAGAAAAAACTGATCTAGAATCTAGATAGCTTTCTGAGCAGAGTTGGACTATTTGTTTCTCATTGCAGAGACAAGTCGGGTGTCATTCAGAACATGCAACTGATTTTCTAGCCCTTCTGCTGAAAGACTTGCACGGCTTGACTTGCAAGATTGGGAGTGGCTCAACCACCAAACAGATCAACTCCTTTTGTCCAAGGCTGCTACTTTGGATGGGTCTTCGAGCTAAGCTCAGCGGCCCTGGGATGTTTCGAAAATCCACGGGATACCCGATACCAACTCAGGGCGCTTTGGACATCTCTGGACCTTGTCAGGGCAATCATAGTCTGGTGGTTTCAACGATTTTTGAGGGGGTTGAAACATGTTGAAACCACCAAGCAGTTCTGGTTGAGGCAACCTGTTGAGGCATTGGGTCAGCCAAGCTGGCAGACATGCAGAAATTTGAATTCAGCCATGACCATTTGTCCCATTTTATGGACGATCGACGCACTAGTCAATAGGGACTGCTCATTTTCTAGGGTCTGGAAACAAGCAAGGTACGCCAAAATTCCATTGTTTCTTATCATTCTCCCTATCAAGAGATCCAGTGGTACACCCATTTCGGGAATGACAGAAGGGTATCCCAAGAGCCTTCATTGATTTCAAGTGGAGTCTAGCCGCGATTGAGGTTGGTTTTGCTGGTTGGAGTGCACCTTTGTGGTATGTTGTCCATCTATGCAACTCGACTCTTCAAGCAGGTGCGAATGAATGCCAACTTTCACTCAACTGGTGCAGCTTTCAAATCAATCCTTGAATTTCAATGATTGGTGAGTTTTTTTCCATCACCAAATTGGTGTATGTAGTTGGCTGGCGGCTTGTAGAACGCCGCCAGCTTTCGTGTGCTTTCGTGCCTGTGGGGTGGGGTGGGGTGGGGTGGCTAATAGCGTCTTGTTCACACTGCTTCTAACCCGCTCTTGCTGCTACGCTCTTCACTTCTTGTGGGGTGAGGTGGGGTATGCTATGCTCTTCACTTCTTCATACCCTCCATTGCGCACCATTCCCCGGCATTTGTCCCAGGCCGTGGGAACAATGTATCCATCGCCAATTGATCCGGTTTCCTTCGCAAGATGAAGGGAAATATGGGATCCAAGCTTCACCCCGAGATCGACACACTGGTCAAACAAGGGTTGTACAGAACGTGGGCACCTTCCTGAGCTCCAAATGATGTCTATAGAAATTGAACTCAAGTCCTGAAACGCATGGGAAACAAAGACTTGGAAGTCTGACACAAAGAAATTCAAAAAAAAATATCGCAGGATTTAACAGAGTCAAAAAAAAGGACCCAGACACAAATCCTTGAGAAAACACACGCAAAATGAACTCGCCACGGTTGGAAAAACATGAAAAACAGGCGGCGTTCTGTGAGCTGCTTACCATGTAGTTTCATAACCCTTCGCCTGTGTGCCCGGAAAAACGTGGAACAGCCCTGTGGGATCTCTATAAAACAGAGTTTGTCTCAAAATAGCCTTAATTCCACTGGTTCATCACGATGCTGAATGCATAGAATGTGGATGAATGTGTTGTATCGCGGTATATTAGCGTTGTATTGCGGACACACCAAATCATTCTTGTGCTGTATATCATATATTGTAGGTCATTGTTGGTTCGTTAAATCCCGGCCGTCCAACTAAATTCAGGCAATATCCATCAATGTCCCATGTCTCCATATAATTCCATATACCTCCATTCAGGTCGCTTAATTTTCAGACACACTCAAAGCGGTGTTTATCATTTGTTCCATAAAACATCTTCCTTTCATGATATTTTCCCATTACCCATTCATGCCCATACACATCATGCTGCAAACAACATCCCAGAAACTGTTTGAAATCCAAACGAAAACAGCACCAGGCACAGTCCGAAAAGATGTTTGGAGCCATAGGATAGTTCTCCAGAGATTTCATGGCTGGAAGATAGGTATATATATATAAATATAGATAATGATAGATAAATAATGGTAAATATATACTATTATCCCCGGTTCCATAATATCGATCCATATATGGATAGATTAATATTATATATATAATTATATATATATACATATATATACTATCCCGGATATCCCAATATATCCAATATATCCCAATTTATCCCCATTCTTCTTGGTGAAATCTCCAACTTCCACTTTCTCGGCCGCAGATGACCTGCCCATCGGCCCTTATCCTGGCCCCGTGCTGTTTGGACAAGCGGCTGCCAGGTGCTTCGGTGTCAACGGTGGTTATTATGGTTTAATATAGTCTAATATGGTCTTATATGGTTTTATATGGTTTTATACGGTTTTTCATAGTGAGAATAATAGAGGATAAGAATGGGATACGAATGGGATACGAATGGGATAAGAATAGATTTACCATGATTTACCTTTCGGTGTCATGAAAACGTGGCTAGGAAATCATCGAACTGAACGGGGACTTTTTTGCCGTGCGCCATGAAAAAGGGTTTTTACTAAGATGGCCGTGGAAAACCCTTTTTTGGGGAACATGATCTACATTCAAGGTGGTTTTTTCCACATCCATGTATAGAAACGTTTACTACGGAGCTTCGCTGAAATTCATTGCTGGGACCGCACAATTAGGGCAAAGAGGCCTCTTTTCCTACATGAGGATTTTTTCCATTTTGGTGATGCATTGTACATCATTTTTTTAGACACACTCTTATATCTTATGATCTTCGCCCAAGTGGCATCCAAGAATATGATGTGAATATGATGTACATGTGATGTAAACATATAATGTTTGCGTCTGATTAGTGTGAGGGCCCCCCCCCCCCAAACAATTTGAGGATACTCTATAACTCGCACTTTTTTTTGCCCCCCCTCAACTTTTTTTTGGTCAATCAACTTAAGAAAGGATTTCAATTTACTTTCAATTGATTTCAATTTACTTCAATTGATTTCAATTTACTTTTAATTTACTTTCAATTTACTTTCAATTGATTTCAACTTACTTTTAATTCACTTTCAATTTACTTTCAATTGATTTCAATTTACTTTTAATTTACGTTCAATTTACTTTCAATTGATTTCAATTTATTTTCAATTTACTTTCAATTTACTTTCAATTGATTTCAATTTATATACTTTTAATTTAATTTCAATTGATTTCAATTTACTTTTAATTTACTTTCAATTTACATTCAATTGAATTCAATTTACTTTCACTTGATTTCAATTTACTTTTAATTTACTTTCATTTTTTTTCACTCCAAAAAGTTGGTGTTCACAATAGAGTACCATCCAAACAATTATATTATTGAGTAACTGAGCCACTCATGAGGTACACCCTTGAAAAATTGTCTGGATGCTGTTTTTTAATAAGGGTTTAATAAGGCATCTAATTATTTGGGAAACCTTGCATTTTAAAGTTTTATCACAACTATGGCTTTCTAAAGTGAAAGGACCAGCTTTACCCAAAGAAAGGTGGAGAAAGGGTTTCGTTTTTTTTTTCACTCCAAAAAGTTGGTGCTCACAATAGAGTACCATCCAAACAATTATATTATTGAGTAACTGAGCCAATCATGAGGTATCCCCTTGAAAAATTGTCTGGGTGCTGTTTTTTAATAAGGGTTTAATAAGGCATCTAATTATTTGGAAAACCTTGCATTTTAAAGATTTAACACAAATATGGCTTTGTAAAGTAAATGGACCAGCTTTACTCAAAGAAAGGTGGAGAAGGTTTTTGATTTTTTTCAACCCCAAAAGTTGCTTGGCACAATAGAGTACCATCCAAACATTCATATTATTGAGTAACTCAGCCACTCATGGGGTACCACCTTGAAAAATTGTTTGGATGCTGTTTTTTTAATAAGGGTTTAATAAGGCATCTAATTATTTGGAAAACCTTGCATTTTAAAGCTTTAATACAAATATGGTTTCCTAAAGTAAATGGACCAGCTTTACTCAAAGAAAGGTTGAGAAAGGGTTTTTATTTTTTTCCAACCCCAAAAGTTGTTGGGCACAATAGAGTACCATCCAAACATTCATATTATTGAGTAACTGAGCCACTCATGAGGTACCACCTTGAAAAATTGTTTGGATGCTGTTTTTTAATAAGGGTTTAATAAGGCATCTAATTATTTGGAAAACCTTGCATTTTAAAGCTTTAACATAAATATGGCTTTCTAAAGTAAAGGCACCAGCTTTACTCAAAGAAATGTGGAGAAAGGGTTTTGTTTTTTTTTTTCACCCCCAAAAGTTGGTGCTCACAATAGAGTACCATCCAAACAATTATATTATTGAGTAACTGAGCCACTCATGAGGTACCCCCTTGAAAAATTGTCTGAGTGCTGTTTTTTAATAAGGGTTTAATAAGGCATCTAATTATTTGGAAAACTTTGCATTTTAAAGCTTTAACATAAATATGGTTTTCTAAAGTAAAAGGACCAGCTTTACCCAAAGAAAGGTGGAGAAAGGGTTTTGTTTTTTTTTTCACTCCAAAAAGTTGGTGCTCACAATAGAGTACCATCCAAACGATTATATTATTCAGTAACTGAGCCACTCATGAGGTACCCCTTTGAAAAATTGTCTGGATGCTGTTTTTTAATAAGGGTTTAATAAGGCATCTAATTATTTGGAAAGCCTTGCATTTTAAAGTTTTAACACAACTATGGCTTTCTAAAGTAAAGGGACCAGCTTTACCCAAAGAAAGGTGGAGAAAGGGTTTTGCTTTTTTTTTTCACTCCCAAAAGTTGGTGCTCACAATAGAGTACCATCCAAACAATTATATTATTGAGTAACTGAGCCACTCATGAGGTATCCCCTTGAAAAATTGTCTGGGTACTGTTTTTTAATAAGGGTTTAATAAGGCATCTAACTATTTGGAAAACCTTGCATTTTAAAGCTTTAGCATAAATATGGCTTTCTAAAGTAAAAGGACCAGCTTTACCCAAAGAAAGGTGGAGAAAGGTTTTTTTTTCACTCCCAAAAGTTGGTGCTCACAATAGAGTACCATCCAAACAATTATATTATTCAGTAACTGAGCCACTCATGAGGTACCCCTTTGAAAAATTGTCTGGATGCTGTTTTTAAATAAGGGTTTAATAAGGCATCTAATTATTTGGAAAGCCTTGCATTTTAAAGTTTTAACACAAATATGGCTTTCTACAGTAAAGGGGCCAGCTCTACCCAAAGAAAGGTGGAGAAAGGGTTCTGCTTTTTTTTCACTCCCAAAAGTTGGTGCTCACAATAGAGTACCATCCAAACAATTATATTATTCAGTAACTGAGCCACTCATGAGGTACCCCCTTGAAAAATTGTCTGAGTGCTGTTTTTTAATAAGGGTTTAATAAGGCATCTAATTATTTGGAAAAAACCTGGAAAAAAACTAAAATTGAAAAAATATTATTTTTTTTAAAAAAATAAATAACAAATTAAAATAAAAAATAATTGAAAACATAAAAAAATAATAAAAACACATGAAGTACTCTGGAAAAAATCTAAAATTGAAAAAATAAAAATAAAAATAAAAAAAATAATAAAATAAAAAATATTTGAAAAATAAAAAATAATCAAAAAAAAATGAAAAAATCTGAAAAAAAATCTCACAATAGAGTTCCCCCCCAACAATTAGCATGTGACTGAATTAGGAGCAAGAAATTTCTCACAATAGGGTACCATCTCTTTAATCATTCCCAAACATTATTAGATATATCATATATTAAAATATGTTTTTCGTCGAATTTAAACACATTACAGCCTTTCCATGAACATGTCTTTTCCTGAGATGCAAAAACAGGGTCAGCAACATGGAGTTGGTCTGAAAGCAGGTTATCCCCAAATTTACTGGTTAAATCATATGTTTTTCCTTAAATGTCATAGTATATCATAGTATATCCATGTATATCCCATGTTTAGACATTCCAAGTGACATTTAAACATGCATTATATATATTATATATATATAAGTTTATGTATATCTGGTTGGTGGTTTGGAACATTTTTTATTTTCCATAATATATGGGATAATCCTTCCCATTGACTAATATTTTTCAAGATGGTTAAAACCACCAACCAGATATATATATATATATGTAGATAAATCCAGAATATCTCCATTTCATGATGTCTCCATTTCTGGTTTGCCCTCTATGAGGTATCAAGGAACGGGCCAGACGTCTACGGTTGAATCCATACACCTACTGGTGCCTGACATTGCTGATGGAGGATCCGGTTTTTTTCAGTAAGTTAGGATACTGTAATGTCGTGTAGGACCTGGGGTTCCAGAACCAAATCGGACACATCTATATAATTGATGTCTGCATCCGTAAAATACACTTTGCCTTCAAACGGCTGAAGAAAAACTCTTCTCATATATCTAGTATATTCCAAAGGGTGAAATTCAACGGCGATCAACGACGCAATCCGGAAGTGACTTGAAACGTGCCTTACATGTGCCAGGGAAACTATGGTTTCGGCCGTTGAAACTGCAGAGATTTTGTTGCAGTGATCTCCTTAGGGTGATCGTTGCTGATATCAGACTGAAGAACCGGAGAAAAATATGTTGTAATGATTCTTGGTGATCTACGTATATCTATGTTGATCGCAGGAAAAACAAAAACCGCTCTGTAAGTGATCTTGGGTGACCAGTGCTGATTTGAAAAAACACAAACAATTCTATCAATTCTTATGCATCTTGGAACTTTTTTCTAGATGGCACGCCCATGACTCCAATGACCCCCCTCCAGGAGCTTCCCATTTGCAGCACGGAGTCCCGGAAGTTTCGGAACCGTGTGATCCAGTGGGACTGGTGGATTTGGTGATGAGGATCATGTATGAACATCATTGGCATCATCCAAAAAGGGTTCTTCCAATGAAAAACCACCAGCAAAGCTATAGTTTGCGCAGATCTGTTCGCAATTGTACACATGTTTTTTTTTTTGGGTTGCACTGCCCCATGTTTTTCGGCTGATAGACCTCTCACAATCTCCCGGGGGATTGCTCCGCTCCCAGGGCGAGAGCTGCTGCAAGATGATGACGTCTGGTCGGAGCGGAACTCTTTTATTCTGGGCGTGAAAAGCGGCTGAGGCCGGGGTTTGGTGATGGCAGGGGAACGGTTTAGAGCCTGGGTTAAACTTGGGCAAGTTAAATGGTTTTGGGCAAATCATGGTCATAAATAATGCAATATACTGATATATACTGTACTATCTTACATGTAAATTTTCATAATATTTAGTATTACTCCCCCGTGCATGATCCAAGTGAAAAAAAAATAGCATGCTTTGATTCCACTGAAATGGGCATTCAGTGCATCATCCAAGTACTGTGCTTCCGTGATGTTCATGGAAGCACTTCATAGAGGAAAACGTGGCATACTCACAGTGAAATGCCTAGTCATAACAGACTGGCAGTTTGTTTGCATTTAATAGAGGGAATAGTGATGAAATTGAAGGGAGGTTTATATGAAACTGGTTGAACATGGGTGCATGCATTTCATAGGGGTAAACCCTTCGCTCCAGTTTTTCAAGGTATGTGGATTTCAGCAGGATTTTGTGGAACCCCAAGGCTTAAACAAAAAATGCAGTTATTGTGATAAAACAACAAGGTGCGCTTAAATTCCTTAGTTAGCCTTAGTCTTAGCACCGCCCAAAACGCGATTAAAGATGATTAACGTATTTTTCTCCCAACGTCTTCACATTAAAATCTTGGATTCAAAATTACAATTTACATTTACATTGTTTTTTTCATGGCGAACAGCTGTAAATGAGTTTCTTAAGGCTTCGCTTCGCTTCTCAGAAATGGTCCGGATCTTTCTGCAATAGCTTTCTCTTTGAACTGCTGATCTACAGATGGCCAAACACATCCAAACACCCAGAGGGGTCATTTCACATAGTGACGTCTTTGGAATTTGCCGAATGAAACGTATTCAACAGAAACATTGATCACGGGAATTGGAGAAACGCAAGTTTCAAGGCTTTCCAGAAGCCAACATATACACTTCAATTTTTGCAGAAAAAACATATTTCGGAAAGCTTCTTCAGAGGATATCTTCAGCGCAGTGAAACTTAGAAAAGGCAACCCTTTTTTTGGAGAGGGCGTCAATTTTGGAACCTCTCAAATTTCTGGGGTCATTTCTTGTGACCAGTTTACGTCGAATGCGGGGATCTTAGGAATCCCCAGGAGATTGAAACACTGTTGGGTTTTGTTTTGCAGTACATGTGTATTGTACTTGGCTGCATATGTAGCAGTTTATAGTGGTGTATATACAATATAGCTATTTTTGCAGCATAGAATAGGTGAAATACGAGATGAGCAGGAGGCCTTTTTTTAGAAATCTCGAGGGCATTTGTGATCATCCTGTAGTTTTTGATAGTGACATTGTGATTTGGGGAGATCATTTTGACTTGGATTTGCATTTTATAAAGGCATTTTAGAGTGAACTTTCCTGCTAAAAAAAATGCGTTCTTAATGAAATGCCCTGGAAAGACAGGGGGCATACATATCATATATATAAGATTATATATATATATTTATACATACATTTATTAATACATAAATATAAGATATATTTACATATACAGTATATTATATTTATGATACATTATATATATACACTATATATATACACATTAGTAACCGACAAAATTATTGTAATACTAATTTAGTTTTGCTTCGCCTTGGCCTTTCTGAGGTTGCACAAAACCTTCATAACCGATAGGGGACGACCCTATGTATACCGATACCCCATTTGTGATACCTCCGGGAGTACTGAAATCCTCTTCCCACGGATAGGGGATGACCCTAATTTGTGCATGGCTTTAAATTTAACATAGAATTTTGTTTGCTACTCATATGTATATATATATATATATACATGGTTATATATGCGACATGTATTTCATATATATATATATATTATATTCTAATTACTATGTAACCTTGCTAAACATTAAACAAAAAGTAGCTGGATACCCAAGATTGGCCACACTGCAATACATATATGTAATGTAAACTCAGTATAAAACCACTCGTTTCTCAGGATGACGGGTACCATTCCCCCTATGAATGTTTGTCGACATTGCAAGAAGTACCAAAACAAGATGATGGACCAGTATGGATATTTAAAACCAACCATGGTGATAAACATGCAGTGAAACATGGTGAATTTCACTGGTGATGAGTGGGGGATGTATAAATGGTGTGAACTTATGAACCGAATCTAAGCTAATCTTACTATTTTCTACGTAGAAGTTGGTCGATGCTCGCAACCGGCAGTCGTGGCTCTGTCATGGACCTGGTTGTGGCCGCGCAGGACGGGATGGTTGAGATATGTTGAGATATATTCAAATATGAGATGGGTTCAATACTAAACTGCTAACGCTTGGTGGTTGGAAGTATGTTGTCCAATGTTGTTACTTCGTGTCATATAGTTTAATTATGTTTAAAACAATGCAGCGACATGGGATGATGCCCGACAAACAAATTGGCTGAAGTGATCACCTGGCGTAGTCGAAGTCATTTGGTCGGTCCTGGCGGGTCCAGCCATGGATCAATTCGAGATGGGCGTGTCCCTTGGGCAACGGCGCATCCCGCAAACGGCCACATTAAACTGTAATATCTGTAATAGGGAATATATGATTTCATCAGCCGTGAGATTTTGGGTAGCTTGTACTGTATGTGTTTTATTTTCATAGAAACCTGGATAACTCCCGTTGATTCTGCTCTTACAGAGTTGATCATTGATGTCGATTGTTGTTTCGCCAGTGACTTGATGCTGCTATGAAATCACCAGGATTCAGAGGATGGACATCCATCGGTTATCTGTTATCTGCAGATATCTGCAGTATCCCATGGTACCCCCAAGCCACCAAATATGGCCTTGGAATTAGGAGTTGCCCTCTGGTAAACTAAACATAGCTATGGAAAATCACCATTTTTAATGGGAAAATCCACTATAAATGGCAATTTTCAATTGCTATGTTAAATTACCAGAGGGTACTAATTCCGATCAACCCCTATGAATGTGGTTTATTAAGCCCCTAAACGTTGGGAATTAGCAGCATTAGCATTCTTCGATCAGTCGCACAACGACAGGCTCAAGACCATACTTTGTGCGACATCCCTGGTGCACACCGGCACGACTCATCGTGGCTTATGGAGATCCTCGTCTGAGTATGTCTGAGTCTGAGTCGTGGCTGGTGGTGACGAGTATTGAAGGTATGCTGCAGCAGCAGCAGCACCCTAGATGCGGACAACGTGAACACTCCTACTAGCTGCTTTTACTGTTTGTTTTTCCATTCGTTTGTGAACTCCATCAAGAAGTAAAGTTCCAGAATTGGTTTCGGTTCTTGTTTGGGGCACATCTAATCTGTCAACCCAACTTTGTACAAGCTGTTCCTTTCCGACTTTGCCTTGACCGCCTGAACAGCTGTGCATGTAGATTTGGCTTCTTCCAGTGATTTTCCAACTTTGCCTTGACAGTGATCCCTGAGTCCCACCATGGTATGTTGCCATAGAATCTGGCATTTTGGCATGACATATTGACATTCTATATGGCATCTTATCTGACAAATATTTCTTGCATTCTATCTGACATTCTATCTTGACATGCTATCTGACATTTATTCTGACATAATATATATTATATTCCGACATTTTTTCCCTGGCATGGCATCTGGCTTTTTATCTGGCATTCTATCTGACATCTTCTGACATTTTATCTGGCATATCTGGCATTCTTTCCGTCATTCGATTTGGCACTCTCTCCGGCATATACAGTATTCTGACATTTTACTTGTCAACCTTACTGGCATTTCTGGCATTCTGACAATACCTGACTGTTTTACATTGTTTTACCCTCTGGTAAACTAACAGAACTACGGAAAATCACCATTTTCAATAGCTATATATACCCATAGGATCCATGTAAGGTATATATGCTAACATTGGGGGTATATTGATGGTAAATGTTACCATATATGGCATACATGGATCCTATGGGTAGTAGAGTATAATCGATTTTTTTGTCATCATCAAAAATCTAGAAAATCTCACCTGGCGTCGAATCGAATCACCTACCTGATGACCTCAGCCATTTATAGCGCAATTAGTTCGGCCGAAACTCCCTGGCCGCGGGCCGTACGTGCCCATGTTCGGTACTTGGTTCCGCGCTGTTGCCGTCGCGGTGGTCGTGGGGCCATTGCGGCCATGTCTCGCGGAGGACGACTGCTTGGAATGTGATATGAAGATGTTGCAGCTGGATGCCAAGGTGAGCGAATGAAAGAACTGGCCAACCGTGGGTAGAAATACAGTATGTGGGCATGCGAGGTATGTAACATATTGTATTAATTATATATATATATATTTAAAGTAATATGTGATTGTTTTATATGTACCGTAATTAGTGTTTACCACGATTGTTTCTAGTCATGATTGTGATCGTGATTCCCGTTTTTTTGCTGTGAAATGGTTTTATCACGTTCCTCTCCTACCAGGTTTTCTGCATTTTGTTAGTACAGTTACATCTAAGATTGTATTGTATGATACTGTATGTGCCATTCTTTGAAAATGTATTGATAGATATCAAACATGTTGATGCTTTTTTTTTTGTTTGTTTTCATGACTTTGGAACCGGAACAGAACCAAGCGCTTAGATAGAAGCGGCTTCAAACACTGAAAATCTTTCGCGGCTCGCGGCGGCTGGGGCTGTAAAAGTCGCCGTGTGACATTAATGCCTCTTGCAGGGTCACTCTTGCAGGTGGTTGCGATAAAGAGGTAAGACCACCTATCAACTGGTGCAACATTTTGCAAGCATCCAGCGTGTTTCCATTACATAGACTTGTTTTACCTGGTTTGGTTGAACTGTCAAACGTCAATGACAATTGTATGCACCATGTCCAATGTTATGAGTCCAGCAACACAGAGAATGAATATAGGGTTTGACAAAAAAAGCAAAACAAAAAACAAAAACTGAGGAAAATGCAGGTTTTGTTTGTTTTTTCTTGTTTTTTTGATTTTTCTGGTGACTCTTCCTGTCGAGTTGATTTTTTGGTGATTCGGTTTTTGATTGTGTGTGTTTTTTTTCTTCTAAAACCAGCTTTCTCTGTTCTACACGGGGTCATAAGTCTAATGGATTTTTGTTTCATCGTTTCATTGAATAATGAGAAATAACAAACAACACCGCATATGGTAACATTACTATGCCGCAGTACCAATCAAGCATACTAATTATGTAATGATGGTAGGTATGGGGATTTTTACTATAGTGAACTTATTGAACAGGATTAATCAGCAATGTTGATTGATTATGATTGATTCTCATTTGAGCAGTATCCTGAATCAGTTTTAATTATATAAATGTTCACCAAATGTGCCCAAAGTGTGTTTTGCTTATGAATGCCAAGGACGTTTTTTTTTTTTTCGCAACAAGGACATGCGCTGTTGCACCTTTCAACGGAATCATTCGGAAACCTGATTCCAGGCCTTGTTAGGCCGGGAATTATATACTTGAATGCGCAGGATCCAATGATCGTTGTTAAATGACGGCAAGCACAATATCTGTATCTTCGAGGGATACTTAAACCAAAGTCATTGCACTTCTCCCATGACGGATCCATGGTGCTGCCATATATGGTAACATTTACCATCAATCTACCCCAGTCATGTTAGCATATATACCAGCACCATGGATCCTATGGGTCTTATGAACCGGGATGCACATCTAGTGAATCTAGTGGAACCAACCCGTAGAACCAACCAGCTTTCACCGATTCACCGATCCCCAAAACCGCAGTCCAGCGGAATTGGCACAGGTGTCAGACCGCGCCACGAAGAAATTGCTCTCGAATTGTGGGCATTTGACGCAAGAGACCTGCGAGCCTGGATGGAGTTGATTACACTGAGCCATCAAAAAAGATCAAAAAAGTCGTTAGTTGGTTGGATACTCTGGTGGGACAGAACATTTGGGTAAATTACAACGACCTCACTGCGATGTCAAGACGTTAATGATGGTTAGAAAAATGGGGATTACCATGGATTACGGTCTTTTTTGCAGGTTGGTGAATTATTGTAATTCAGCTTGAACACATGTCAAACAAAATACATTAATATAGCATGCATAGACATATATGAAATATTATGAAATGAATGCCTACTAACCAATCAGAAATTCATAGGATGTATGGCCATGTATGGCCAATGGCTAGTTTTGGTTTAGGTTACGAAGATCTTCAGCCTCTTTGTTTTCACCCAGGATCCTCACGCGAACTATCCTTGCAGCAACAACTGCCCCGTTCACACACATGGGCACGACTGTTATCGGCCCGTGCCGGAGGCCGGGCAACCCGGGGAACGGGGGAGGAGCAGAAGATGGGCATTTTCCCGAAACCATTGGAGCTATGGAGTTTCACAATCATATCATATATTGCATTATAAATTACATATATATATATTATATATATATAAATACATGTGTATATGTAAGGGACTTTCGAGAAACTTAGTGCTTTCATGTGCTTTCAACACTTATAGTGTTTTGGGTTTGTGGCCAACACTCTCATCTTTGTATGCTGTCTCAGGCTTGTGGACTGCATGCATTGGCTCTCTCAGGGATTTTCCATATACCATGATTTCCATTTAAGTATAATAGATTAAATTTTTATTACATATTAATATTATATTAATTATATATGATGAAATATAATTTTATTACATATATGATGAAATATAATTTTATTTTATTACATAGTCGTTTTTGTTTTTTGAAATTTTCGGGTTTCGAATTATTTAACGATTGGTGGTTTCGAAGGGAAACCCACTGGATTCACCCAGAAATTGACCCAAAAACAGCTATGGCAGGATGATGTTCATTCCGTTACCAACCTGCCAAACAAGCTCCAAAAAAGCCACAATCGTTTTACATGATCGTTCATCACAAAAAGTGACATAAAATGGGAAGTTTTCGTTGGGCAGTTTTTTCAGGTGAAAGTCTGGAAACCAAAAGGCTGTTGCCCACATGATTCGCCGATAGAAACGTCACATTGCTGGACCATCCCGCAGCCGGCAGCCAGGTGATGGCAGAACATCCCGGTGAGGATGGTGGCTCGGTTTCAGCTGGATGTCCATGGCTGGGAAATTCCTGCTCCAAAAGGTCGAGCTTTTAACGGGAAAAGCATTGAACTCAATACTTTTCCAGCAATGCCATGTTTGATGAGTTTGATGACACTGGAGCTTTTTCTTTCTGTTGCACCCTGAAACACCGATTGTTGAATTTTTGGGCCTGGGTCATCTTGTGCTTGGGTGGGAAGAAACGCATTTTTTTTTGTGAAAATGATGGGACAAGTCGCAAGATCGCATGGTGTACTATCATTTCTCCCATGTAGATTGCAATTTTGTGTGCCCAGTGGAGCGGGTTGATCTCCAGGATATTGTTACTTCAACCAGACGGGTTTCTGGGTCGCTCCCATGCCCGCGGAGCCAGACTTCTTGCAGTCAGCGATCGGGGGGATCTTGACCTTACGCGACTTACCTGTGCCAAAAGGCGCCGGTTATCCCAGCCCGTATCGTGGCCTCCACACAGGTGGCTTGGACTTAAAACGGCCGCAGTGGTGGGATGTGTTCTGTGTATATTCTACCAATATTCATCGATATTCTGCATAGATAATATACATTAATATACAAATATTATACATGCATTATATATAGTGTATAGGTTTTGTGTTGATGTTGATCATAATCAGATTCTGATCCTGATGGTTTTGATTGGGATGTATGTTTTTTGGACCTGGGCACCCTTTTTTAAGACCTGTACATGCTTTTTGGACCTAGAAAAATGTGGGGGACGTGCCTGTGTGTTTTCTGGACCCTATGGGGATTTATTTTTTGGACCTGCATGTATTTGTGCTGGACCCATCTTTTTTTTACACAGCTAAATTAATTGTTTCTGACCTCGGTTTCTGTTTTTTGGACCCATGCGCCTGCTTCGTGGACCTTGACTCCATTGTTATAGGCGCTCACACTGGGCTGGATGTTTTTGGACTTTGGCGCATTCTTTTTTTGAACCTGTACATGTTTTTTGGACCTCGAACAAGTGGGGGGAATTCAGATACTGAGACAAGATGCATGCAAGAAGTTGTTGATGCAGGGGAAGTTCGGATATTGAAACAACAAAAAGGTAAGAAGTGGTGAGGGGGCCAATGGAGGGAAGTCTACATATGAAGCGAAATGAACGCAGGAAAATGAGAGGCACATAGGGGGAAGGGACAGTTCGATATTGAAAAGCTGTTGAGAGATGAGGGGTGAAGCCATTGAAACCAAAAGAAGACACATGCATAAAATTGCTCAGAGACGCGGGGGGAAGTTTTGGGACCAAAACGTGAATGCCGGAAGCTGCTGAGAGGCACAGGGTGGGGGGAATTTAGATATTGAGACAAGATGCATGCAAGAAGGTGTTGAGAGAAACGGGGGAACATGTAGATATTGAAGCCAGATGACCGCAGAAAATTGGTGAGAGAGAGGCAGGTGGGAGAGGGGAAAGTTAGACATCGAAACAAGGATGAGCGCAAGAAGTTGCTGAGACGAGAAGCGGAAGTCTAGATATTGAACCCAAATGACGGTGCATGCAAGAAGCTGTGGAGAGACGAGAGGGGGGAAGCTTTGATATTGAAACCGCATGAATGCGGGAAGTTGCTGAGAGGCACAGGTGGGGGGGACTTTAGGAGGCCACGGGGGAACCAGATATAAAACCAAATGAATGCAGGCAGCCGGGGATATTGAAGCAAGATGAATGCAGGAAGTTGCTGAGGGGCACCGGGGAGGAAGCTTAGACATTATGATATTGAAACAAGATGAACGCAAGAAGTTGTGGGGAGGCTACGGGGGAAGTATAGAAATTGAAACCGAGTGAATGCAGGAAGCTTAGGAGGTTTGATGAGAGGCACATGGGGGGGAAGTTAGTTAGATATTGAAACCAGATGAGCGCAAGAAGTCGTTGAGAGACGAGGGAGGCCGAGATATTGAACCAAATTCATGCAGGAAGTTGCTGGGAGGCACAGGGGTGCAGGAGAAATTCGGATATTGAAACAGCATAAACGCAAGAAGTTGTGGAGAGGCCACCAGGGGGAACGTACATATGAAACCAAATGGATGCAGGAAGTTGAGAGGCACATTGGGGGAAGAGAAAGTTAGATGCGCAAAAATATTGAACCCAAATGACGATGCATGCAAGAAGCTGTGGAGAGACGAGGGGGAGAAGCCTGGATATTGAAACTGCATGAATGCAGGAAGTTGCTGGGAGGCACAGGTGTGTGAGAGCTGTAGAATATTGAACAAGATGCTTGCAAGAAATTGCGGGAAAGGCCAGGGGGTGCCACATATGAAGCCAAATGAATGTAGGAAATTGTTGAGGGGCACCGGGGGTGAAGTTTAGATATTGAATAAGATGAATGCAAGAAGTTGCAGAGAGGCTAGGGGGAAGTATAGATATTGAAACCCAATGAATGCAGGAAATGTAGGAAGTTTGATGAGAGGCACAAGGGGGGAAGTTTAGATATTGAAACCAGAGGAATGTCCCCAAGCGAGGCACTTTCACCCAGGTTGACATCAAGTTGAGCCCCTGCGTAACTGAGAAAGGCCGGAAGAGGGGTGAAAAGTAGAAATTGAGAAGAGGGCAGAAAGGGAAGGAGGCACTGAACCACACAATGTGCTGAAATGCTTCCTGCCATGCTGCATGGTAGCGCAGCTCTAGCCCCCTACTGTCTGAAGAATTGCGACCAAGACGCAGCTTGGAGAATCTACCCAAAGGGGGTCCGTAAGGGGGCGTGGTTTGGGGAAGGGCCAGGTCAAGCAGGAAGGTGCGCAGGTCCAGCAGGAGGATGTGCAGATCCAAAAGAAAGGTAGCCATCCCCAAAAGAATTGTAGTAAGTCCATGCAAAGTGCCCAGGTCCAAAAGAAATGGAACGAGGTCTTAAAAAAAAGCGTTTTCCGTTTTGATTCCTCAACAGAAACTATTAGCGGACATGCTACAGATATTTGGAGTGGAAAGGGTGCTACTGCCATTCCAGCCATGGCGCGGTGTTTTGGAATCGTGCTTGTCTTGACACCAGCTCGGGGCGTCTTGCAAATCTTAATGAGTAACATGTTGATGAGATGTTGATGAACAATTGGATTTAGGTATTATGGTATTCCAATTTTTGACGGAACCCAAGAAAGGGCTGTTGAAATATAACATTTTGTTGTCAAAAAACATTTGAGCCTGCAGAAACCTGGAAATCTTGGGTGTGATTCAGCATTTTAGGCAAGAACATTGACGATAAAAATTGGGTGCTGTACCCTCTGGTAACTTATAACGCAGCTATGGAAGGTCACCATGTTTCATAGGCAAAAGGATGGCCAAGGTAAATCAGCGAACTAAGGTGGTCATCGTAACACCAGAGCCATGTGAAATGATTCTAGGACTCCGACGGACTCCGACAGAAGAAACCGGGTAGCTCCCCGAAAGGATGATTCATGGCCCAAAAACTGACGGCTCAGGTCCTGTGTTGACCTTCCATTTCGAGGGGAAGGTCATCACCACTCAGGCGGATGCTGCTCACTACTCCTATGATGATTCTTAGATTTGCAGGATGAATTATGAATGAGTGTTGTCTGATTTCCCCCAGGTAAATCCAGCATTTGGGGCAATCTAAAGGGAAAAGGTGGGGATAGACCCAGCCATCGCAAAAAATCCATGGGTTTTGATCCAAAAGCCGGCCATGCCATGCCCAGGATTTGTATGGCTACTCCCTGGGCTACTTGCAGGGTCAAGGCTTGAGTATTGACTTGGTACGAAACAGCACTGCCTGGATCGCTGCTTCAAAGCAAAAGTGCGATGAGATTCAGCAGACCTACAACTTCCAAAATCACGAGTTAGTTCTTGCGGATTGGTTGGATTACAATGCAGTCATCGGTGCAAAGGTTTCATGTGCGGCAAAACAGCCTGCTGCGGCTGATTCAGCAGTCTTAGAGAAGGCAAAGTTTAAGAGTGTCGACGATTGTGAGCCAGTGACCGCCAGAGACTTTGCCAAGCATCACTACATCAAGTGCCTCTTGGGATATCCAAACTCGGCATCAGATGGCGCTTATCTGAATGTCCGGGCCTGCTTATTGGATGGAGGAACCCGCATTGGCCACTTTAGTGATTGTCCATTTTCACCAGACGTAAGTTTCTGAGTGAGCTCGCATCGATGGTCAAAGATGGCTGTTTAGAACTGATCCCACAGCGTGCCAAGAGTGTCGCTGAGACAAGGAGATGGTTGAACGGTTGAATCTGATTCTTGAAAAAGAGCTTCAACACATTGATTATCAATGATTGTCATAAATTCGTTCAATAATCTTTGATTGGGTACGTTTTTCTCCTGTTTTTTAACTACCCATTTTATGGCATTTGATGGCTTAGTAATTTGGGGGTCGTGTGTGGTTTTGGGTCACTTTTGGGTCTCAGGACATCTTTGTACCTAGGTGTAGCCCACCTTTTAGACCCACGAGTATGAATCAAGATCATCAAGGTGATATCAAGGTGATATCCTTCCCATATGCTCCATGTATGTAATATTTACCTACATTTACCCCAAAAATGGCCCAAATGTAGGTACATATTCCATACATGGAGCATGTGGGCTTAGCATCAAGGGCTCAGCATCCTTCGAATATGTTGAATCCCAGTGAATCCGAAGAAACTTTGCAGCGAGGTCTTTTTGAAGACTTGGAGCTCAGCTGAGATACCAAGATCTTGGAGGTACCCTCGGACGCTTAGCTATGGAAACCATGGCCCATTTATAGATGATTTACGAATATGTATGATGATTTACCATGATTTACCTATGAAACATAGCGATTTTGCGCAGCTACGTGAAAAAGTACCGGAGGGTATAAGCTCTTCAGCTGGGAGTTTGTAAAAACCCCGCGCCTATTCGTTTAGTCATCCATGATCCCCCTTGAGCCATTTTTAGCTTTCACTCGAAAAATAACGATAAGTTGGTTATGTTAATGATCTGTGTCCAGACTCTTGAAATCCAAATTTCTTGATTTTTCCATCATTCTGCGGCTAATTAGTGCTTTTGGTCTCTTCCTTTCATTGTTTGTTGTCGTAATGGCGCAGATTCTGCACAAGGAAGGTGCCTGGTAGGTGGTCGCTACACTCCTTTTTTGATGATTGCAGCCGTTTCCAGAAAAAAAGGAACACACACACAGGATTCACGAACGATAACGAAAACGATAACTTTTGGCATCAAAAATTGTCCGTGTGAGACACTGCCTTGTTTTTCCTTTTGTTTTTTTCCTTTTCCTCTCCCTTTCCTCTCCCTTTCCTGTCCTTTTTCCTGTCTCTTCCTTTACTCTTCCTTTTCCTTCTCCTTTCCTTTTTCCTGTCCTTTTTCCTTTCCTTTTTCGTTTCCTTTTCCGTTCCTTTTCCTTTCGTTTTCCTTTCCTTTTCCTTTTGCTTTCTTTTTCCTTTCCCTTTCCTTTTCCTTTCCCTTTCCTTTCCTTTTCCTCTCCCTTTCCTATTCTTTCCTTTCCCTTCCTTTACTATTCCTTTTCCTTTCCCCTTTCCTCGCTCATGTGAATTCTTTGATCAAGGTGTGAAGCCAACGCTAAGAAAAACGATAATTGGAAACAAAAAGATAGCGTCTGGAAAACCCATTTGAAAGGGCTCGGGTTTTTTACACACCCCCAGCTGGTTTGGTCGATTTTGCCATCCCAAAAAATGCCATGATGGCTGGGATGATTTCTGACCCAGTATACCCAGTATGTGGGTAATGTCATACCCCTGGTGGTGCATGACGATGCAATCAATTCATGTCAATCGTTTGGTGCAATCTTGACTTGTGAGCCTGAGTTGTTCTGTTTCGCCGTTTGAGCTGCTCAAGCATAGCCTTGAAGAGCTCGACTACTCACCCCTCACCAACCAGACTTTCGCTGGGCAGTCCAACCACCAAGCCTTTTTATTTTAAATGCAGAAGCCAATTGGAAAGGCTCGAAAGAGCACAGGCACTGTCAGTCTCGATTCTACGGCTATTTTATTTTGTTTTGTTTGCAGGACTCGCATGTTCGGCATCCATAAGTACCTTGGTCTGACCCAGAAAAAGATTACATGCATCAGGCATTTACAGGCCCGAAAATCGAAACCTGAAACCATTGTAATCGCGTCACCATCCCGGCTGCCGTGTGCAGTGTGCAGGGTTCCCAGGATGTGGCTAAAGCTGAAGTAGCTGAAGCTGAGACTTCGGCCGCTCTTATTCTTCTTGTGACTACCTGACTACGAACATGATCAATAATCCGGCAAAACCATGTTGTGTTTGCCAGATATCCACTGATATGTTCAAATCCCTGTTTTGATATTTCTGGTACGACAAAGCACTTTAAATCACCTAAACCCTCCGTCCCAGCTCAAACCCCCCAACTCCCAAACTCAAAAATCCTGAAACCTAAAAGACCGTGCATGGCATCCTGAAAGGTGGAGTCTGGACAAATCCACAGGGTTTGTTGGTTCATGTTGGTTCATTGTTATCGACGCCCTCAAAAAGGTGATATTAAAAAACATCATATAATATATAATTTCTAACATAGAGGCGCATGTCATTTTTTTTTGGGGATTGTTCTTGAATATCATTATGTCGCATTATGTCATACGATTTAAATTGATTTAATTATTGTTATCTATGTTTCATATGCATACAGTATACTATACATTGAATGCATCCTTCACTTCCAACTGACGATGAGGTCGGCTATGTCGTTGCGGCTCTTGCAGAAGGCCGGCGATGCCGTTTGAGTCAAAGAGGTTGTTGTGTTGTCATCCGTTTCGGATCGTTTCGGAATAATAAATTTGCATGTTGTCTCATACACACCCACACACATAATCACACATATATATATAATTATATATATATATAGTATGTAAGTATATAATTACATGTGTATATGATTGTGTTTGCATATTTGATTAAGACTCTTCAAAACTCCTAAAGATATATGAAGATAAATACATGTACCAATACTTGAGAATCAGGTAAATTCACCCCCCGCTTTGCAGGCCACCAACGATGCATGGGGCCTTGGTCTCACAGAACCCTGCCAAGTTTCAAGACCCTGGTGATGAGTGGGGGTTTGAATGGTGAAATTCGGCTGAATCAGACTTTCAGATGTTCCCCGTGGTTTGCAAAGTGCCTTGACTTTGCAACAACTATTGGCAAGATCGTAACGGAGGTCTATAGATGATGCTCAGTGACTCACCCCGGTGAGTAAGAGGCTTATGACAACACTTCTAAGTAGGGTAAGTGGAGTTATAACATGTTATAACTGGGGTGAAATAACCCACTTCCTAATTGGGATGAGCCACCAAGTGCCCTTGGAGATCTATGTTCAAGTTTTGCCGAAGGCTTAGTCACCGGCACCGGCACCGACGATTTGGCGAGGCCCCAAAAGGCAAAGGCAAAACACGAGGGAAGCGCTCCTCAATGAGCCTGCAGCAATTCCATCAGCCCGGCTCTTAGGGCAAGTGTCAGATCGTCATGTTGTGATCAATTGCCAAATCCTGTGTTACATGCGGAGGAATAATCAAACATGTTGTTAGTTGCGGTATGTTGCGGTCAATTTTCAGTTATCACCATTCATGTTATTTTATGTTCCGGTGATGATGGTGATGATGTTGTGGCAAGTATATGGTACAATGATGGGGATGTTTCCATTTATTGCCGCGATGTTTCTGGGGTGAACTGCGACCCAACCGTGTTTTTTTCATTTTGTTTCTCCATTCTTTTCATGCCTAGAATTTGATAAAGAGAACATTTACAGAGTTTTTACGTTTTTTTTAGGCAAAACCATGGTCTCCTGAGTCTCCAAATGTCCCTTAAACCAAGCATTGCTCAGCTGCTAAGCCAGTGAGGCAGACTCAAGGAGTGGCTAGCAACCGACCCAGCGGATCCGCCTGGGGCAAAGGCGGCAAGTTGTTTCATGTTTTCCCCAAATGGTTGATGGTAAAATAAGGGGCCACAATACTTGCAATAGAAATGGAGATTTCCCTGGTTATAGATGGTTACTGCATAGTTATTGTACATATGATGAGTTGTACTAAGTAGTACTAAGTAATTCGGATTGGTGGGTGATGGTTTCTTGGTGGGTACAGAAACGATGCGGACAGATGCACAAATCCAGCCGATCAGAGTCCAGTCGGTGGATCCATCCCTATCCATCCCTATCCAATATACTCGGGATGATCATCTATGAAGGAAGGCTGTTCTTAAGCCAGGAATGACGGAATCCACCTGAGACTCATTGGACATGAGCCTCCTCCGACGTTTCGACGTTGAGATGCATCCTGCGATCGGCCTCGTAGTGACTCCTACGACATTGGTATCATTCTTTTGGGAATACACTAACTCTAAGATGTTTTAAGTGATTTTAAGTGCCTTTATTTTCCATCTTTGCAAGGGATGATTTTCCCAATGGACTCAAAGTCTTGGGATCGCGCCTTTGTTTGCTCAATCACCTAAAGTTGCAATGTCAAAGTCATGGCATGCAGGTCGATTGTCCCCATGGTCCTTATGACACTTTTCTGTTCACTATCAGTTGGTGAGGGATACATAGCCCAAGCTCTTCTTCCAAGTTTCAATTTTTGCTTGTAGACCTGCATTTTCTCGCAGGTGCTGCTATGCGAACCTGCACATGGGCAGCAGAGGAGCTGATTTCTCGATGATCCCCGTTGTTACGCTATTGCCATTAATACAGCCCGGTGATTCTGGTTGAACTGGGAGAAGTGGCGGCCTCAAAGTTGGAAAACCAGGCGGATGATAATTACTTTACTCCGGAGCCGTCTAGGATGAATAAATGATGCAAACGTTTTTAGTATTGTTTACGCGCACATGCATGCACACATGATATACATGTAGAATATGCATATTGTGCACATATCTAGGTATATGACACATACTGTATGACCCATGTCTAAACACACATATCACATGTATACTTCCTACGTAGGATTTTCCAGCTGTGATGCCCAGCAGGAGCCAACACCAGCTGACGCTGATTTAGCGGCAGGCTTGGAACCCACTTGGATGATATAGGCAGTCCTTGGATGATATAAGGTACCCATTACAAAAGTAATACCATTCATGATGGTGGGTTAAGAAATTATCTCACCACCCTAATATTAAACACCCCATAGATGGTCCCAATTATGTGGAAATTTCCTACTAAACCATGGTTTCTAAGGGGGTGTTTAATACTAGGGGGAAGGGATTATATGGGCATGGCTTGAACATATGGATCAAATTTTAGGGGTGGGGAACGCCAATATTTTGGTCCTAAACCATTGCATGTTTTGGCGATTTCTACTCTTGACTCACTTAAATAAGAACTGCTCAAAATAAGGATCCCTAAAATTGGACTAGAGAAGAAACCCGGTTGGTGGTTCCCCACCTGCCAGGTGAGGGTTGGTAGATTTTATCAGAGTTGTTCTTCTCCTTCTTCTTCTCCTCCTCCTCCTCCACCTCCTCCTCGTCCTCCTCCTTCTCCTCCACCACCTCCGCCTCCACTTCCATGTTCCTTTCCGCCTTGCCAACTCTTCGCCAAGCTCTTCGCCAACTTCCGCACGTAGTGGGCACTGCTGGACCTCAACCTGGGACCTCAGTGAGCACCGCTGGACCTCAACCTGGGACCGTCCGAGCTCAGTGAGCACCGCTGGACCTCAACCTGGGACCCTCCGAACTCAGTGAGCACCGCTGGACCTCAACCTGGGACCCTCCGAGCTCAGTGAGCACCGCTGGCCCTCAACGGCCAGATAGAATGCCAGAAGGTATGCCAGATAGAACGCCAGATAGAATGTCAGAAAGAATGCCAGAAGATATGCCAGATAGAGTGCCAGAACATATGCCAGAAGATATGCCAGATAGAATGCCAGAAGGTATGCCAGATAGAATGTCAGATAGAATGCCAGAAGGTATGCCAGATAAAGTGCCAGAATGTTTGCCAGAACATGTGCCAGAAGATTTGCCAGATAGAATGTCAGAAGATATGCCAGAAGATATGCCAGATCGAGTGCCAGAAGATATGCCAGAACATATGCCAGAAGATATGCCAGGTAGAATGCCAGATAGAATGTCAGATAGAATGCCAGAAGATATGCCAGAACATGTGCCAGAA
>CAMXCT020001198.1:115000-162500 GCA_947184155.2 Cladocopium goreaui
TAGAGAGATAGAGATAGAGAGATAGAGAGATAGAGAGATAGAGAGATAGAGAGATAGAGAGATAGAGATAGAGAGATAGAGATAGAGAGATAGAGAGATAGAGAGATAGAGAGATAGAGAGATAGAGAGATAGAGAGATAGAGAGATAGAGAGATAGAGAGATAGAGAGATAGAGAGATAGATAGAGAGATAGATAGAGAGATAGATAGATAGATAGATAGACAGATGGATAGATAGATAAATAGATAGATAAATAGATAGATCGGTAGGTAGGTAGGTAGGTAGATAATCAAAGAAGGAGAGAGAAAGAGAGAGTAAGAGAGAGAAAGAGAGAGAAAGAGAGAGAAAGAGAGAGAAAGAGAGAGAAAGAGAGGAGGCCTCAACCACCTTTCGGTCCATCAGTGGATTCGCTGTGCCATCCGTGATTCACAACAACCAACCTCTCATAGGTTTCCTGTTTTTGAAATTTCCGCCACCGCCTTGTGCGGTACTACTGGTATACTTCTTCAGACTGTGTTATTCCATGATGTGGAAATAGAATACTTACGCCGTCACCCTCTGTCAGTAATGCCCCAAAATTCCGTTTTTTGATGTGGAGTTTGCTGATGATACTGTCTTGATTGCGAGAACACTAGAGAACATTCAATTTTTGTTGATTCTGTTGCAGACCGAAGCTGCGAAACATAATCTTCACTTGAATCTTGATAAGATTAAACTTATCCTATACAACTCGGTAGCCTCCATCTATTGCCAGGATGGCAGTCAGGTCCAACAAGTTTCATCGTTGGTGTATTTGGGAGGATTGATTGAAAATACTCGGAAACCAGGGCCCGAAGTGAGACGCAGACCAGGGGGAACCAGGATTGTTTTCCAGAATTTGAAGCAAGTTTGGAGGCTTAGGTATTCGTCGGAAGATTTATAAAGCGTGTGTTGTTTCCAATTTTTTTTACAACCTTTCCACCCTCTGGCCAACTAATACCCACATGGATAGTATTGATGCTTTTCATTTCCGGTGTTTGCGCTCAATCGCAAATATACCCACTATTGTACTTGGGGGGCCATGCAACAAGGGTGGGCAAGAACAAACAATGAACAGGTTCGAATTCAGTTGCAGGAATCCTTGCTAAGTGATGAAATCCGGCTTCATCAACTAATTACAACTTTTGGGGTACATTTTGCGTATACCCATACGACACCCTGCACGCATAGTGTCCTTTAACAGGTTTCTGGAGCCGCAAATATTAGGAGGACCCTTCAGGGCCGGGAATATGCGCAGAAAGTGGACAGAACAAGTGCTTGCCATAGCATCGACCATTTTTAACGAACATTTTTTCCCGAGAGCGTCTGAGCGCAGGGTTCTTCCAATAGTGGGGGTCTGTAAAACATCTTCTCATCTTCTCATCTTCACATCTTCTCATCCTCACATCTTCTCATCTTCACATCTTCTCATCCTCACATCTTCTCCTCATCTTCTCATCTCCACACCTTCTCATCTTCACATCTTCTCATCTTCACATCTTCTCATCTTCACACCTTCTCATCTTCACATCTTCTCATCTTCACATCTTCTCATCTTCGCATCTTCTCATCCTCACATCTTCTCCTCATCTTCTCATCTTCACATCTTCTCACATCTTCTCACATCTTCTCACATCTTCTCACATCTTCTCACATCTTCTCACATCTTCTCACATCTTCACATCTTCTCACATCTTCTCACACCTCCACTCACATCTTCTCACATCTTCTCACATCTTCTCACATCTTCTCACACCTCCACTCACATCTTCTCACACCTCCACTCACATCTTCTCACATCTTCTCACATCTTCTCACATCTTCTCACATCTTCTCACATCTTCTCACATCTTCTCACATCTTCTCACATCTTCTCACATCTTCTCACATCTTCTCATCTTCACATCTTCTCATCTCACATCTTCTCCTCTTGCCCGCTTGCCCTCTTGCCCTCTTGCCCTCTCCTTCTTTTCTATTTCTGTTTTGAAGGCGGGAGCAGGGGCAGTGCCAACGAGACGGCACGAAACGCAACCCTTTCACACGAAATGAGGGTCGATCGTCAAAAACTGAGGTAAAATTGCGATTTTACTTGTGCCGGAGCAACCCTTTCGCACGAAATGAGGGTCGATCGTCAAAAACTGAGGTAAAATTGCGATTTTACTTGTGCTGGAGCAACCCTTTCGCACGAAATGAGGGTCGATCGTCCAAAACGGAGGTAAAATTGCGATTTTACTTGTGCCGGAGCAACCCTTTCGCACGAAATGAGGGTCGATCGTCAAAAACTGAGGTAAAATTGCGATTTTACTTGTCCCGGAGCAACCCTTTCATACGAAATGAGGGTCGATCGTCAAGAACTGAGGTAAAATTGCGATTTTACTTGTCCCGGAGCAACCCTTTCGCACGAAATGAGGGTCGATCGTCAAAAACTGAAGTAAAATTGCGATTTTACTTGTGCCGGAGCAACCCTTTCGCACGAAATGAGGGTCGATCGTCAAAAACTGAGGTAAAAGTGCGATTTCCGGGTTCCCGTTGCAACCATTTCGCACGAAATGAAGGTCGATAGCTAAAAACTGAGGTAAAATTGCAATTTCCGGGTTCCCGTTGCAACCCTTTTGCACGAAATGAGTAAAAGCGTCTGTGTGTAAAAACCTCTGTGTGTAAAAGCGTCTGTGTGTAAAACCGTCAGTGTGTAAAAGAGTCTGTTGTGTAAAATCTTCTGTGTGTAAAAGCCTCTGTGTGTAAAAGCGTCTGTGTGTAAAGCCGTCTGTGTGTAAAAGTTTTTGTTGTGTAAAAGTGTCTGTGTGTCAAAGCGTGTGTGTGTGTAAAAGTGTCTGTGTGTAAAGCGTCTGTGTGTAAAAGTTTCTGTGTGTAAAGGTGTCTGTGTGTAAAAACTTCTGTGTGTAAAAGCGTGTGTGTAAAAAGCGACTGTGTAAAAGCTTCTGTGTGCGCAATCTTCTGTGTGTAAAAGCCTCTGCGTGTAAAAGCTTCTGTGTGTAAAATCTTCTGTGTGTAAAAGTCTCTGTGTGTAAAGCTTCTGTGTGTAAAAGCTTCTGTGTGTAAAAACTTTTGTGTGTAAAAGCGTCTGTGTGTAAAAACTTCTGTGTGTAAAAGTGTTTGCGATGCAAACTATTGTCTTGTACTTGTGCTATATTGTCTTGATACTCCTCTTCTCGACTGCCTATAACACATCTTTAATATATTGTTTTGTAAGATGGTGTCTCCATACTAACAAGAGAAGACCCTGCTCCTCCTCTACGCTCTCGGGCCATCCGTCGTCTAGTTTTTGGGGAGAAGTTGGGCAGCGTGACATTGAGAACAAATTGATGGAAGTGGCAGCGAACGTCGGTGGTGGTCCAGCGTACTAGGCAAGACTAGGCATAGATGGCGTCGCCAACGGGAGGGACAGCCAAACGTCCGCGCCCGTGTCATGTAAAACATAACCTGTATATATATATATATATATTATTATAACATGTATATATATATAATTATATAATGTATTATAATATGTATATATATAACACTATATAACATCGAATACATAAGAAAAATCAAGAACAAATTTGTGCATAATGCATGTTATATGATAGTGTGGGGGTTTATACAACCCATTTCTGGAGAATACTTTGAACGGTTTATTGCTGGGTTTATCCAGCCTTACATTAGATATGCAGGTAATGTGAACACCCCTTTGGGGGCATGATTTATGAATATTTATAACGCACCCAAATTGTAAAATTGGCTCAGTGATGCTCAGTGGGGTATGGTTTATGGTTGTCTCAACATCGTCAGTTATGGTGACATCAATCCATTGAAATTCCATCAAAATCATTCAAAATCCAGATTTTGACTCACGAAATGTCGTTAAATCATGTGAAATCGCATGTTGTCTGAACCTTGGCCAATTCTTCACTTCACTCAATTCATTGAAATCAACATGTTCCCTAATTTTTACTTTCATTTTGACCCATCCTCAGTTATATGCATAATATATATATATATATATAAATACACAGCAATCCCCAAAAAGATGCCGAAAACACGTCCCTTCGCAGGTCCCCCCGCCTCAGCTATGGATACCTTGTGGGATGCTCCTCCTACGGTGGAGGAGGTGCCAGAGGAGCTTCCCCGGTGAGAGGTGACCATGATCCATCATGATCCCATCCCCCATCCCTTCAGCCTCCAGAAACCATGATGATATGATGGATGTAGGGGATGAAAAATGATGAAAACACTGGTTTTTACCGAGAGAATGGGGTTGTTGGACATATTTGATATTGCTGGGGTGGGATTTGATGATCTGATTGATCTGGATCCATGTTTGGGAATTGAATCCTAGCTTTGCGGTTGAACATGGATTTGTGAGTAATGCCAAACTAGTTGTATCACCAGAAGTTCGGGAATCCCTTCTGAATTCGGAACAAAGCGAACCATGATATTTTCGAGTGAAAAGAACAGTGGCTTCAAATGTTTCAAACATCACTTACATTTCACCCTTTATTCGGAACGGTCATGCCGTGCCAACATCTTTTGGGGTTGAAGTCAGCGGTGACACCGGTGACCCTCCACGGTCAAACCAAGGAGGTTTGGCAAGCGCCAGCGGTGCTACCGCACGACACTCCGGCAGAAGAAGCCGCCAAAGGCCCTTGCTTTGGGGGTTTTGATATGGACTTTGAGTGGAAATCATGGTTTAAATATGTTTAAATGATTGAATCAATGAAGATGATGGGATTAACTAAAGGTTTTTTTGTTGTTGCTTTCAAAGATACAATATTTGGTATTTCTGTTCACCCATATATGGAAACCAACAATCAGATATTTTTTTTAACAACCACCAATCAGAAACCTTACTTCCTGCAAAAAAAAGTCCGGTCGTAAAAGACATCAGGAGTCAATTTATTTGAAATGTGCCATGGTCAAAAGATGAACTACATACATCTACATACCCATATTGGGGGATGGTCATTAATCCATTCATGCGGATTTATCTGGCGGTTTCCTGAAATAGGGGTACCTCCAAATCATCTATTTCAAGTGGATTTTACATTATAAACTACTGTAACCATTTTGGGGTACCGCCATTTTAGGAAACCTCCATACGTACCCATTGTAAGGAATGCCATGCACGATGGTGGGATGACAAACCCTTCTGCTCAGGCGACGGCTTCGAAGGTCGCAGTGCACTGTTTGGATTGCAGGGCCAACAAAACCAAGATCAATGGATCAATGCTGCAAATGTGCGTAGAAATGCTAGACATGTCAGTAGCATTGTAGCAAGTGGAATGGCATAATATGGCCATGAGTCAAAACCGACGGTCCCCTATAATCCTGCAAGTATATGGTAAGACATGGTAAGGCTATAGGTTTTGACCCATTCTTCGAAAACGTTGGATTTGAAGCACTCTACACATGGTCTTCCCTGATCTATGTCTGCTGAAAACGTGCCAGGAGCCGAAGCGTTTGAAGTTGCTGAAGAGGCATCACCTGCGTCGCTGGCTCTCAAAAAATGGGACAATGATCCCAGTATATCCCAGTGCCCAGTGCATCAAAAACTCAGTGAAAAGCCCTGGTTTTTTACAGGTTGTGGTGGGATCCGAAGATTTTCGGCTGGCTATGGATGGTGTATGTTGACCCATTGCATTTTTTGCCAAATTTTTTGGAGGTTTCCTAAGGAGCCGGGGGATCCCCACCATATGGATACGGCAGCCATACGGCATCTCCATGGAGCAACGGAGGCAACAAGGCCCTGCGCCGAAGATTCCAAGGTCGAGGACAGGGAAGTTGGCAAATTGCGACATGGAAATGGCACGAAAATGACATGGATTTGAGATTTGAGATGATATAATATATTATATATAATATCATATTATATAATATCATATTATATAATATCATATATGCTGTGCCCAGTTGCCATACAACAGTCCGAGATATATAATATCATATATAATATCATGACCATGAGAAGCTTCAATCTTGTTTTTCGTGTACCCTGCATTTGTCAGATCCTTTCTGGACTTATATCGTGGTCAAAGTTGGGGTACCACTTTGAACCGCCCCCGCGGTTGTGCGCTCGCTTCATCCAATGTTTTTTCTGGGTTTTTGCACCTTTCAAACAAAAACACCAACAAAATGATGGAGGATGTAGATATATTATGATATGTTGCTTGACATCTAGCAGTATCTCACCAAAAAAATAAGCTTCTTTGCACCAATTATAATCTTAACTTTGAATCCACACTTGTGTTGGTCACAGATTTTGCGATATATGTCTACTGCAGAATTGAGAGGACCCATTCTACCGCGACATTTGTGCCTGGTTAAAGCACCTGAACCTCTCTGAACATCAAGAGGCGGCTGGCACAAAATCTCCGCGTCGCGATGTCGCAAAGGAATGAGGGGACATATATGGGAAATTTATGGAAATATACACAGGGGATCATAAGAGTAACTATTTTGAAATGGTTAAACTGTTGAATTAATTATTCAGGATATTCAGTTTGGTGAATTAGCATCATTTATCAAGGAACATTTGGCATACCCGCCAAAATATCCTCAAAACAGTCTAATCTTGCCAGCAGTCCACGGCTTCTAAACTTGGGAGAGTGCAAACATGGCAAAGCAGAAGCGCAAGAAAAAAGGTTTTGAGATGTTTTTTTTCGCGCATCAGTATGTCCTTTGGCATCCTTTGGCTGATGGTTTGAAAGCTTTCAAAATCTGTCGTTTTTCCTCAAATTTCCCCATTGGTTTTCAGATTGCCAATACTTGGAAGGTTTTTTAAGCGCATTTCTGGACAAACCCAACTCACATTCTTGGTGAATGTTGGTCCTGGTATCGCCCTCTATGTCCCATGAGATCCCATAGACTGGTTTATTTTATACCCAGCGTTTTTTGTGTCCCCGAAATTCATCCAAGATTCCAACTATATCATACTATATCACCTTGCATCCCATTCTACACACTGTATCCCCATGATATATTTTCGATCTAAGATGTTTTGTATTTGCAACCTCACCAGCTTTTTATGATAGGGGTAGGAATTGGTCGGCGAGTGGCCACAATTTACCAGTTCAACGAACTTTCCATGAATGTCCATCCATAGTCTGGCCAATTTCCTGTGAAAATCCGATCTCCCCATGAAATTCCATGCTCACGCGGCGAAAAGGCCATCTATACTTGGTGTGAAGAGATGGGCGCAGCCACCCTGGAGGAGGCAGAAATCCCATGAAATCCCATGAAATCCCTATGATAAGATCTATTAACATGATATATATATTATTGTGTATATATATATCTATATATATATATGATATAACTATATATCCAAGAACTTGATGATTTTTAGATGCTTTCGGACATCCCCAACTCTTGCTGATGATTTTTGGGTTGATTTTATTGGGAGTGTCTAGTGGTGAATGGAGGAAGGCCGGAGTTTAATAAACCGCCGGCTGACCCTCTTGTGGCTCCGGTGTCATCAGCTCCATGGCTGGGAAAACCATGGAACTATAGCTGGGTGATTTTCCATTCATGAAACTGATGACTTACCCGAGGGTAAGATAGAAAAGGATAACTTTGATTCATGACACACATTCTGAAAAAGCGATTGGAGACATCTCTAACTTGTCTACATCTCTAAGTTGAAACCATAAAGGATATCTGGTTGGTGGTTTGGAACATGTTTTATTTTTCCATATATTGGAGATAATCATCCCAACTGACTTTCATATTTTTCAGAGGGGTGGGTATACCACCAACCAGACGTGGACATAGACAGATTGAGAGCCAGCAATCACCAGGGTGATCCCAATGAGTTCCCTCTGAAGGTCGTGGAGAGCGCAGAGGACTTGCTTGAGGCTGTGCACATCAAACCTTTGCAGGTCGGGTCTGGGGGTTCTGGCCCTTTTCACATTCACACAGATTATATGTATTTATATGTCACATATTCGATTCTCCAGAACCCTCTGAACAAATCGAATTGAATCTTCTTGATGTGTTTGTAAACTCTGCAACTCAGCTGTCCAAGACGGCCCAGAATTTTCATGAATTGGGGAGTGCTCGCTCGAGCAGTCGAAGAGCATGCTCTGAAAAAAAGATGCACAACTCATATCATTTCACATCATTTCCCATGACGGATCCATGTATGGTATATATGCTAACATTGGGGGTATATTGATGGTAAATGTTACCATATATAGCAGCACCATGGATCCTATGGGTTTTGCAAATGAAGCTCCCCGTTTGTCAGGTCAAACGCTTGCAAAGTAAAGCACAAGAAGCCTTGGATGCAGTCCGGATGGAGCTTCAAGAGGTGCAAGAGGTGCTGAAAAACATGACCTGGGTCTGTAAACGAGGTATACCAGAACCATTTAATAGTTATACCCCCATAAGATACCATAAGGTATTAAGCAATGGATTCAGAGGTTTAATTCATTTTAATTCTAGATTTTCAGACAAACCCACTTGTTGCTAGTGGAAGAGTATATTTCTCAACTTGCAACAGCCAGGTTGTTTTATCCATCAAGGATGTAAGTTAGCGTATGGTCATTTTAACCCCTAGGTTTTTTTCCTGAAAGCCACATACACGTTACATTCACCATCATTCACCCATATTCATCCTGAAAGAAAGCGGTGTTGATTTGGGAAAGTGAAAGCTGTGGTCGCCATCGACAGCGCAACGCTTTCAGATTATCGACAGAAGGATGTGAAGTCCCAGCTAAGCTGCTAGGAAATGTGGATGCCTTTCCACGGAAGTATTTCCAGATGTTTCTGATGTGTTTATATATGCTATAAACAAGTTCTTAAAGCACATTCAACATAAACATCAAGTTTGTGTATGTTTGTGTGCTTAACGGTTGAATTTCAAAGGTGATGCTGGGATGTTTATAGAATAAATATGAGTGTAAAGATGTTGTAATTATTGGTTGTACACGTCTACATGATAGTTTTCCTATCCTAGAGAAGATATGGACTTCTGGGGAATATGACCATTTTAGTGAGGAGTTTTGAAATTTCCATGTTCTCTTTTACTCCATCAGGATGACGAGTTAAAATGAGATAAACAGTATAAACAGATGCTGTAGCTTCTAACCTACGGGACTCCGTTTCACTCAGTCGCCAGGTGAAATTGGAACCTGAAGAAGCGAAGTCTTCAGAGGTTCGGCCTGTCGATAACCTCAGAGAGTCAGAGTAAGGGATAGTAAGGGATGGTTTTTGGGCAACAACCCCATCATCTTTGCATGCTTGTATAGGATTGTATAGGTGTATATTACATAATCCTTTATCATACTGCATCCTCCAAAGATTGATGATATTTATGTGTCCAGGAGGTGACCCACATGGGTATTAAAAGGCTCCAATTTTACTAATCGTTTCCTTTCCGTTTTTAATCTCCCATGGTGATCCCTGTAGAGCTTGGTGACCCACATGGGTACATGACTGGCTGGCAGTCATCATGACTTTGCTTGGGTGCCATGAAATTGAGATAAGAACTGGTTTTTTAAGCAATATCATAAACTATCATAAACCAGTTCTACTATCATAAACCAGTTCTACTATCATAAACCATCATTAACATAGCCATCATTCATCATTGAGATAAACTACCCGACGGATCTTTCACCGTCCCATGATTTCTCAAAAACGTCGTTCTCGTGCTAGCCAAACGCACATTCTGGGTCCAAAAAAGTTTCTTAAAAAAAGTTCATCGCAAGATGCTTTCGTCAACCCTTCCAGCATTTTGTGGTCAAAAACGTGCCGAGTTCGGTTTTCCTTTTTTCAGCTCACAGCTTTGCCAGGTAGAGGCCCGTTTTGGCCAGCAGGTATCGTATCTATATATTTACAAATGTATCATATCTATATATGTGTCCATATGTATACATGAACATTCATATTACATATAGTGATCGCAATATCGGTGTATGTATACATATGTAGATGCGAATACTCTACAGGTAAGAATCTATATATGCCTCTACGTATCTGTAGTGCAAGCGAACGTTAACATGGCCCACCCCACCCCACCCAACCCCAACCCCATGCGTGACGTAGCATCAACTTCATGACGCAAGTGCAAGCGAACGTTAACATGCCCCACCCCACCCAACCCCAACCCAATGCGTGACGTAGCATCAACTTCATGACGGAAGTGCAAGCGAACGTTAACATGCCCCACCCCACCCCACCCAACCCCAACCCCATGCCTGACATAGCATCAACTTCATGACGCAAGTGCAAACGAACGTTGACATGCCCCACCCCACACCACCCAGCCCCATGCGTGACGTAGCATCAACTTCAAGTGCAAACGAACGTTGACATGCCCCACCCCACCCCGCCCAACCCCCACCCCAAGAGGTTTAAGATGACATGTAACAAAATGTCGAATTTGTGGGCCGGTAAAAGATCCGACTGCAAAAACTACTACCTGAAAAAAATGATTGCGAAGTCGAAGCATCCATAAAAATATGATGAACAAAAAGTGGAGCGGTGGATCCTATTGCCGCTCCAGGTGCTCGAGGTGCTCGAGCCAAGCGATGCAGGTGACAAGAGACCCATTGGTGCTCCCAAAATCATGGAGATGTTGCAACAATTTTCGAGGTGCTTGGATAAATGCCTGAAATGAATAGAAGGTAGAAGCACAAGATTGATCAAGATTGAACTCTAGGTGTTGGGTAGTCCATGGACCAAGATAAGTGCTGGCTTCATTTTTTGCTATTTGGATGAGAGAATGGGACTGTATAGGGATGTTGAGATGCACAAATCTGTTTCCAACGTTTTCCAACACTGTTTTTTTTGAGAGATTTTGAGAGCATTTGATATCCCACTAAAATTCAACTTGTTTTTTTACCGTGTCTATGTTTAAGCATCCAGATGTTGGGGAACTCAGCAGGCGAGAGAGTCAGTGACTCTTGAGTGATGACCGATCAGTCCAAACACCCTGTGTCCGGGAAGTTTCACCCTCACCTCTTGGCGTTGACGTCATGAAGGTCAGGAAGAAGCACCTGAAGGCAAGAGCTACTACGCTAGCAGCTCAAGCGTGTTGGGACAGGCCTTGGTCCCACATCTTTATACATCTTTGGGATGTGGGTTTTTCATGTGGCAAACCCCAACATGAAACTCGTTCTGATCAAGTTTGGGCTGGTGTACCTATTGGGTTTACCATTGGGGTCACCCTGGGGGATGCTGTTGATGCATGGTCAACGTGGCCTCACCGCTTGGGATGTTTCGGGATGTTTCGGGGTTACATCCCAACTTTGGAATTCTTGGATTCTGTGGGTTTCTAGCAGGTAACTACCAGTTCATTGAAAATTACTGCCGCCAATCTTAACAAGTTAACCCATTATAATATAATAATTGGCAATATATGGGATAATCCTTCCCATTGACGAACTCATATTTTTCAAGATGGTAGGTATACCACCAACCAGAATATAATATAGTGTGTTTTCTTTAAAAATCAACATGTTTCTTCTTGGCAAAAGCAGCAAATTTGGGATGAAGCTTTGAGGCTCCAGCCACTTCTAGCGGAGCTGCTAGGGTGCGCCCTGATCGCCAGGGGGCAAGGATGGGATGTATTTGTATGGCCATTTATATATATATGTATAATTATATATAAATATAATATTATATTATAATACATATATTATAAACATATTATAGTATCATATCATGTAACGTACTCCATTCCCCACAACCATGCAGTACATACGCTTGTTGTTTGCTCCGCGTCACTGATGATCCTGGTGGAAACTGTACGGAGCGAAGGCCCAAAGTTACTACAAGAGCTTGGCGAAGATTGAGGCGGCGACTTGTCCAAGCCCCAAAATTTGATGAATATTCGCCAAAAAAAGCACACAAGTGCTGATTTATCTGATTTCAATTTCACAGAAACGGAAAATCTGGGTTCCCCCCATTGGTGACAAAAACATATATGAAAACAAGAGAATTTGTTCCACCATTTTTCCACACAAACTATCCATTGATTTCAGAGCCAGGACGAAAACTACTTGAAGTCCAGCTTCACTGAGACAGCCACTTGGCTTCCCATGGCCAAAGCGGCATCACAAGGCGCGGCCGATGGCAGTGGATTTCGCTGGTCGTTTTTTTTTCTTTGCTGGTGCTGGGTCAATCTTATTTATGGAATATGATTGTATAGTATTGTTTATGTTATTAATGGGTCAATCTTATTTATGAATACTAGTGTAATGAATACTAGTGTAATGTTTATTATGTGTCAATTTTATATATGGAATATCATTGTATAGAATTTATTAATATTATTTTGGGTCAATTTTATTTATGGACATCTAGTGTATAATGTTTATGATGTGTCAATTTTATTTATTGAATATGACTGCATAGTATTCATTAATGTTATTTTGGGTCAATCTTATTTATGGAAATCTAGTGCATAATGTTTATGATGTGTCAATTTTGTTTATTGAATATGATTGTAAAGTATTTGTTAATGTTATTTTGGGTCAATCTTATTTATGGACATTTATGGCATATTATTGTAAAATCCTATTTATGGAAATCTAGTGTATAGTCTTTATTGTGTGTCAATTTTATTTATGGAATATGATTGTATAGTATTTATTAATGTTACTGTTTTATGGGTCAATCTTATTTATGGACATTTATGGCATATTATGATAAAATCTTATTATGGAAATCTAGTGTATAATTGTATAATGTTTATTATGTGTCAGTTTTATTTATGGAATATGATTGTATAGTATTTGTTAATGCTATTATGGGTCAATCCTATTTATGGACATTTGTGGCATATTGTGGTAAAATCTTTTTATGGAAATTTATTGATGTATAAGTACTATGTAACTGAATGGGGAAATGGGATGATGGTGAACATAATATTGGATTGCAATATGGATTGGATCATTCCCCCATTCCCTACGTTTAGCACCAGTAAGTTTTTCTTGGTATCAGATCTTCGTGGGGTTAAGGGGGATCTCATGAAAATCCTTTGATTAGGAACCCGTTGATCAGTGATTGATGGTGTTTGAATATACTCTCAACTACTAGAGGGTCTAACATTGTCTGCTATGAAGATTCATATGGTCCCTAGCTAGTAGTTGCCAGGATGTTTGAATGACAGGATTGAAGTTTTTGATCGTTTTTGAGTACGGAGCACTATCCCCATTGACATCCATTGACCATATCTCGGTGCGAAATGGCAGGACTAGCTGGAGCGTCCACCATGAAGCGCAGATTCTGTAGATAATGCCAACCTGGATTTGTTCAATGGGAATTCCAGGATCCTCAATTGGAGGTACTGTACCATATAAGGCCATATTTTGTGGGGATATTCCTTTACATAGGCCTTATATAGGCCTTATATATGGTAGGTACCTCCAATTTAGGATCCTGGAATGGCCATTGATTTGTCTCTGTTTCAAGCCAAAATAGCGATCAACCTGTGCCAGGAAGTCGTAAGCGACGGCACAAGGAACAGCTCAAAGAAGCCGAACAGGCACAGCTGTGGCCGATTTGGGTGGAGTTTGGATGGAAAAGTGATAAAACTGTCCAATACAGACAAGATTGTAATAACATATTATATAATAAATGACATACTCCTGTAATTATACATGTATGATCAGATATATATATATATACATATGAACAGATACCGTAGACAGATTCATCAATTGATGATTTCGAAATGTTTGTGGATGTTTTTCAAAGGCATGGTCCTGAACTGGGACATTTTAACCAGCCAACATTGCGTTTTTCTGGACTTAATGAACTGAAATGGATCTACCCCGACTTTATTGCGATTTTGAATGGGCTATATTCCACGGGGTTTTCATGGGGCATCTGATTCTTAGAGAAATCATTAACCATAACACACAGTCATTGGAACCCTTGGAGCATCAAACCACTACCGATGGTTGGATGGCCATCAACAAAAATCAACACAGAAATGGGTCCGAGAATCCGAGAAGATGCCATAACTGTCGTTTTCTTCAGTTTTTTTTTCCCATGATATTCATCATATTTATCTGACATAAACCTATGATGTCTAAGTATTATTTTTTCCAAACCTCACATCTTTCTACTCTCTGGTAATCAGTGGCTGGAGAATCCTCCATCCCTGATAAAATCACCCCTATAAACCTTAATAAAAATAGTCAAGTTTGATGAAACCGGAGGGTAAATCCAAGATTATCACATGATTATCCCATGTTTATCCCTATTAAACCATATGTAAACTGTACTTCAAAGTGATTCAACGTGGATTTTCCAATAATTATTATCCCAAGGATTCTTCCCATGATTCATCCTCATAGTGCCATGAATCATCTTGACCATTCCCGTCCAAAATGGACTTCTTTTTCCTTCAGCGGTGATCCGCTTGGTTTTCCAGGCGAAGCTGGCGGAGGACTTGGCGGAGGAAGAGAAGCGCCTGGAAGCGCAGAGGCTGATGGAGCAGCAGCTGAGAGAGGCACCTGGGATTTTCCCAGGACCTTAGGAAGTTTTTTTTTTCCCCAGGTAAACATCTTTGGTATACCAAGAAGGTGTAAAAAGTTAACAGTTGAGCGATTTTTGTGAAATCTTGGTATACCAATGATGATTCATGTATACTATAAAAGTTGTGGAGGTTAAGGCCTCACCAAGAAGATTGAGGTATAGCAGTAGCTAGTTGGAAAAATGGGTTTAAGTTGTCATTCAATGATGATACCTGCTGTTGGAACCGTCACGTGTCACGTTGAAGCACCTTAAAAGTCCAAGTATTTCACCACCCCTTCGAACATGCCGTTTCGGGGGATGATAAATCACTGGTAGGGTGGGTTTGAACACAAATGGTGATGTTCGCTTCAGGTTTGGAATCTGGGTCGCAAGTCGATGGTCAACAAGTGGATTGTAGTGATGATCATATCTTATAAGATCTTATATTATAAGGACTCATCAAAATGAGGTGGGCCAGGAGACAGATCAGATAGAACCACCAGTTGCTGGTTTTCAGAGGCTGTGTCATCAAAAGCCAATCCATTTGAACTCGTTGGTGTAACAGCAGATTAGATTCTCTCCGGTAACTTTGCGATAATTAGCTATATGGAAATCCAGAATTGGAGTTTAGGAACATGATCTACAAATTGGCGGTGCTATATTCATGTTACTTTACTGGAGGGCTTGTACCGTCGGGTACCTATAAAATACCTTGTAGGTCAGTAAGTTTGCACGCCAGGAGAAGGAGAGAAAGCTGACAGAAGCTCGTGCATTGATCGTTGGCGCCTCAGCCTGGGTAAATCCTCATTTTCTCACCCTGATATATTGATGATCATCTTGATGATATTGTCGATCACATATATATATATATACACATATATATAATATTATATATAATAATATCTATATATATAATAATAATAATAATTAATAATAATAATTAATAATAATAATATATATATAATAATATATATATGATAATAATAATAATAATGATAATAATAATGATATATATATATATATAGATGTATGATAATAAAATATATATACATATATATATATTTATATATTTATATATAATATGATCAAATCTCCCGGCTTATCTCAGTATCTCCGGTTTTCAATCGCTTTTCGTTTTACACGTGATGCCAGGCATCCACCTTGGAGCGGTCGGAGTCGGAGGCAGAAAATTCCGTCGGAGATCTTCGTTGAAAAAAGTGGTGGTTAACCATGAAGAATGGTGACTTAATGGTGACTTAATGGAGTATTCATGGGATATATATACCCAACAAGGTAAACTAACAGTTTGCTATTGAACATGGCCATAGAAATAGTGGATTTTCCCATTAATAGCATGGTGATTTTCCATAGCTATGTTAAATTACCAGAGGGTATATATATATGTATATATATGATGGAATATTTTGTACTATATGACCATAATTAATACATTTGCTTTTTGCTGATTTTTGGTTTGTGTTTTCCCATGGGTTTAGTTTTTGGGGGTTCCCAGGCGCACATCCAAGAAAATGAATGCCGAAAAATATGGGAAACCTGGAAATATTGTATTAAACATCGTCGAACTAACCTCCTGGAAACTCTTTTCGGCATATCTTACCGTATGGTATATTTACCAACACAGGTGATTATGGGGGTTAATGTTGGTAAATACATATTCCATGCATGGCTGCATGGAGCATGCTTGGAATGGCATATAAATGATATTAGAGATGTGGTTTCCATATATAATGGATTTTCTTTTCATGGGATATGTCATAATATATTAATGGAATGTACGATATGTACGGTAACGACATTTAAATTTTTGGAGGGCGGGCCAGACCGTGAGGCCCCAGAGGTAGTATGAAATAGCAGTTCGTATATTTAAATGTACTTAGCCTAATGAAATGGAATATAAGACCAACGACATTATTTAATGGGAATTCAATGGGGATTTTATAGCCAATAACAAATAACCGACAATATATTATATATACACCCTGAACCGATGGAACTGGGATCGAACATGGACATATGTGCCATGGTAAAAAATTGGATTAGATTCATGTGGTAAAAAACCACAATAGTGGGTATGTTTTCTTATTGGCTCTACGTACCGCAGAAAAAACGCTTATACTTATATATATATATAATTGGAGGCATGGTCATACCTCCATGGTACGATCACTATGGAGAGCGTATGTCCTCCCAGCCAAACATGCTTGTTTTGCCGGGTGTCTATGATTAGGCCATGGCTGGTGACAGGTGCCGATCCTTGTTGGTTTGGGTCTGTACTCGTATCTATAATAACATGTTATACCGCTTGCAAATGATAACCCAGATCTAAGCAGCTGGTTGGCCCTTGAAATCTGCCGAAGTTCCTTGGGTGAGGCCTTCTATGCCGCGGTGGCCGCTGCCAAAGAGGTGCAGAATCGATGCGGAAAACTCCCCCGAAGACAGCAGCAGGATTGGACATCCAAAATTCCCGAGTTTTTCAACTTGCTGAGTTGGGGGTTTCATGAAATAGGTACCCCCAAATCATCCATGAGTTTGGATTTTCCCGAACAAAAACCCTCCATTTTGGGTACCCCCAAGTATTGTTTTAAGCTCAGGTGGACCTTCCTGCAGTGGGGCACCCCAGTGGAAGCTGGAGGTCGCGAGCCAATGGAGCACAAAACACATCGAGAACAACCATATTAATCTGATAAATGACCATATCAATATATATATATTATATATAATATATATATATATATAATATATTCAACAACCATATTAATATATATATATACATTAATCTATAATCTGTAGATGCTTGATCATTTTTTTTCTTGGATCAAAATGATCCATCCCCTGAAATGAAGGATTATCCTGAACACAGCGGCCCATCTCAGTCTCGCGGCTCGATAATCACAGTAAATTCCATTGTAAACCCCCAAAAGATAGTGGCATTTGTGGCCCATCATTTATCATGATTTATCATAATTGATCACACTTTTAATTATCTATGTTTAGTAGGGTTTTGGTACGATTGTAAATCACTATTAGAGACTATTAGTACCTATATAACATTATATATTAGTGTTATATATGATTCTGTGTTTAGTAGGATTTGACATAAGATTTTGTTTAACAAATAGGATTTCATATAAATATGTTATTTTCACGTCGTTCATCACCCTAGAAACGAAATTCGCACTGCGTGGCCACCAATCAGGAGGAGATCCGGGAGGCTGAGCGACAGCTGAAACTGGCGCTGCAGAGGAGCCAGTGATTGGTGGTTTATCACACATAGATAGCACCCGATATATAATGCATGTATAATGCCATGCATGTATATATATATATATACATAACTATATATATGTGTAACTACAGGGCAGATTAGGACAATTTATACATATATGTTTGTACATATATATATAAATAAGCATTATGATATCCGATATTGGTTCGATGTACACACACACATATATATATACATGTATACAGAAGGGTCCCAAGGTGCGAGATGGTTGTCAACCCACATCCAAGTGGCTTGAAGGGAGTTTCGTGTCATAAAAAACTCTGATGGTTGATATTTACCTTTGTTGCATTGATGGGTCAAGGGTACGTAGTTCACAAATTGCTCATTCTGTGATAGGGGTTTAGCCAACACATAATTTTATTATGGTTAGATATAGTTACTGTAGCATTTACATGCATTTATCATCAAATTTACCAATCTATTCTTAATTTATAATTTCAAAGGCTTGGGGCCATAGCCAAGAAAGCTTTAAAACAAGGAGCCCCAACATATACAATCCCGATATCACCGATGGAGCAATCAATTCTCATTAAAACAGTGCTGAATTATCCTTCTGGGGATTCCTATACCATAATATATATATAGTATAGTATAGTGATATAGTGACAGTGATATAGTGACGTCGTGATAGAACTATTTATATAAATATATATTTAAATATATTTAATGATAGACTAGACTAGAATAGAACACCACAATATTCCTATACTATACCCTCTGGTTATTTAACATAGCTATGTAACATCACCATTTCTAATCGGTAAATCATCATAAATCATTCATAAATGGACAATTTTCGATAGCTATGTAAAAAAATCCAGAGGGTATATCTACCACAGGTTGCCAGGTTCTTGGTCAACATGGCACCACCAGGAGGCTCCAAGCCAGAAATGATGCGCTTTGCACCCTGCAAGCAACGCTGGAGGCTCCAAAGGACGGATCTAATGTGGGATCCCCAAGTCACCATAGGTTTCAATACTAAAATGGTGGAAGTTTGGATGATTTGGGGGTACCCCTATTTTCAAAAACCTCGATATATTGGTTTTGAAAACTCGGGTTTTTGATTATCCCATTGTCGAACTGCAGAGTCGGATGGTGCAGTTTGAGTGGGAACAAATCCATCTTGATTGTGAAATGCACAAGGATTGGGGATCAATGCCCGCACTTGACTAGTGTGTGCTTTCTGGCACAAGCCAGACTCGTGTTGGTGAGGTGTTTAAAGAGTTATTTCATATGGTCAAAGTACATATGCATATGCGTACCTATATATACATACACATCGCACATGTATACTTGGGTATATGCATATTATTATATAGTATAGTGTAATATCATATGTATTTATATACTGTATGTACGTGTACAACACGTAAATGTATTAAATGTATACGTGTACGTATGTATACTTGTAGGTACATGTATAAATCATGTATATAGGTAAATGTTACATTTGTATGTATATATATATATATACATGTGTATATATATATATATACATGTGTATATATATATATATATATGCAAAACCTATATGATTATTTATATCTATATGTTTGGTCATATAGATATAGATATACATTTGTAGCTAATATAATTTCCATATGTTTATTAAAGGGCTCCGCCCCCTGCCGCCGACCCCTGGGCATATCTCCCATTGAGCAAAACAGCAGGGCCCTGAAGGACGGACCGAGCCTCCGGGCAACGGCTCCCACTGCCTAACGTTGCTTTCTGAACCTACAAGAAAACTAGATCTCTTCCAGCCGTCAAGGCTCACAAACGGCGCCCTCGCCACAGCAAAACAGCAGGGCCCTGAAGGACGGACCGAGCCTCCGGGCAACGGCTCCCACTGCTTAACGTTACTAACGTTGCTTTCTGAAGCTACAAGAAAACTAGCTCTCTTCCAGCCGTCAAGGCTCACAAACGGCGCCCTCGCCACAGCAAAACAGCAGGGCCCTGAAGGACGGACCGAGCCTCCGGGCACCGGCTCCCAAACTAGCTCTCTTCCAGCCGTCAAGGCTCACAAACGGCGCCTCCGCCACAGCAAAACAGCAGGGCCCTGAAGGACGGACCCGAGCTCTCTCCGTCAAGGCTCACAAACCCTCGCCACAGCAAAACAGCAGGGCCCTGAAGGACGGACCGAGCCTCCGGGCAACGGCTCCCAAACTAGCTCTCTTCCAGCCGTCAAGGCTCACAAACGGCGCCTCCGCCACAGCAAAACAGCAGGGCCCTGAAGGACGGACCGAGCCTCCGGGCAACGGCTCCCAAACTAGCTCTCTTCCAGCCGTCAAGGCTCACAAACGGCGCCTCCCAACACAGGTTAAACAGCTGTATAAATCAATCTCGTGGAACACCTTATAAATCGAGCATTTTCAGTGGGCTTGGGTGCTATTGCTTTCAAGATTAATCCTTCAATGATTTGCAGGGCCCATGCAAGGTTTTAGTACATGCATCTTGAATAAACATGCAGCAGGTATAGGCTTTCACCTCCCCTCAGCCATTTCGTGATGTTCTGGAACTGGCTTGCATAGGAACCGGCTTTGCTTTAATGATGAAATGCGGAGTGCGCAAAGAAACAATGTGCAGGAGGCATGGGTTTCCAACATCCATCACATAATTGAACTGGCTTGCGCACCTTTGCTCTTATGATTTGAATCCGCAGTGTACACCGCCGTGCAGTGTACAGTAACAATGTACAGGAGGTATGGGTTTTCAACATCCATCACATATTTGACCGGCTTGCGCAGCTTTGCTCTTATGATTTGAATCCGCAGTGTACACAGCCGTGCAGTAACAATGTGCAGGAGGTACGGGGTTTCAACATCCATCACATATTAGAACCGGCTTGCGCAGCTTGGGAGGTTCGCTGTGTAGCTCATACAGCGACTGTCACATACGCTGTTCGAACCACTGCAAAAAACGGTTTATGTGCCATAAATCGATTTTTGCGGGTGCACCCATTGGTCGCTGTTCAAGCAGAATTGCGCCCAATGTTCGCTCTTCTGTCGAACAGCGACTAGCCGGTGCACCCAGTTGGTCGCTGCTGAAGCATTTTTCTCCCTAGGAGCCTGAGAAATTTGGTTGGTCGCCGTATATTGTGATGACAGCGATTGTCACAGTGTTCGAGCCACCTCACACAGATCGATGCTTGTCGTATAAATCGGTTTTTGTGGGTTGCATGGGTTGGTCGCTGTAAAGTTACAATAGCGATTGACCTCAGATCGTGGGCATGGCTGTTGTGGTGTAGCACTGAGCAAAAGCTGATGTGTGTTGTGATGCACCTTTGTTTCACCATTGCTGCATTTCGCGCTGAAAACCCATGTCTCTACATCCTGCATGTTGCAATGTGTACCTGCCCGGAAACAGCATTGAGCAAAATTCCTGCAATGCAGTAGGATCAAGATCATGCTGCAGGATGGGCATTCCGATATGACAACGTTGTCAAAACATGCCCTAGAGACGATATGGTTTTCGCTGGGCGGGAAAATTGGTGGTGCAATTGGGTTAACTGATTGGTTTTAGAGCCACAGGAATCCATAAGCTTGTATATATCCCCTACACGGAAAAGGTTGCCTTGTGGTTCAAGCAATCGAAACGGCACCCCCAAGTATATACATATCTTGAATATATATGTATATATAAATATATATGTTTATGTTTGCAGACATACACGCATGTGTAAATGTAAAAAGCATATACGCACATTCAAGCTTGCATATCCATGCATAGACACGGCAAATCTATTTAACACATGTGTACATAAGGCATTTTTTGCAACATGGTGTATATAGATTAATATATATATATATAAATGTATATACACATATCACATGTATCTATTGTGCATGGATGTACACGAACATGCACAACCACAATCGCACAAACACGTATATAAGTAAAAATATATAAGACCAATACATATACATATGTCAGTCACAGCATGGCGTATGCGTAATATTTATAAATAGAAAAATTAGTTCCAAGGAAACATGTGAAAACATCACACCTATTTCAGGGACGAAACGTGCAAAAGTCACGAAACCCAAGGGGGAAAAACATGAAACTCACAGGGCCGGATGAAATTCATGAAGCGCAGCCGTGGAAAAAAATGAGTTTTCATGAAATTGAAAGAACTTGGCCAAAAAGCAAGGAAATCACGAAAAGAGAACGTGGAATTCATGAAATTCAGCAAAGAAAACGTGAATCTTATGAAATTCAGCGTGAATTTCATGAAATTCAGCGGAGAAAACGTGAATTTCATGAAATTCACGAAGGAGAAGCGTGAAATTCATGAAATTCAGCAGAGAAAACGTGAATTTCATGCAATTCACGAAGAAGAAGCGTGAAATTCATGAAATTCAGCAGAGAAAACGTGAAATTCATGAAATTCACGAACAAGAAGCGTGACATTCATGATTCATGAAATTCAGCAGAGAAAACGTGAAATTCATGAAATTCACAGAAGCGTGAAATTCAGCAGTGAAATTCATGAAATTCACGAAAAAGAAGCGTGAAACTCATGTAATTCAGCAGACAATGAAACGTGAAGCGTGAAATCCACGAAAAAGAAGCGTGAAATTCATGAAATTGCTCATTATTCTTGAGTCCAGAAAATCCGAGGTGAGAAGAGGAAGAAAAAGCGGAACACACGAAACGTGAAATTTCGTGAAAAAGACGATATAAATCATTTATGCAAGCTACTTAACGTGAAATTTCGTGAAATTCATGTTTCCAGATCCCAGCGATGTTTCGCAAAGTATTTGGACTCATTCAGTGCTGGAAATCTTCGGCTAGGTGGCAGGCATGCAGAGTGTATGTATAAGCAGCGCCTTCTTTTTATCCCAAATGCAGCAAAAACATGTGCAAATTTTATGCCCGCCACATACAAAACTGAAAGCCTTGGAGACATGACGCCTCTCTATAGCACAAGTGCATCATGGACAGCCTTGCGGCAAAGGTCATGCCATAGAAATCTAATTCGGGAAGAACTTTAACGTCATCGAGCCCGCTGTTGCCGGGAGCTGCAGCACAACGCTTGCTTCCGAGAAGAGTTGAATGCTTATGCTCAGAGGCAGTAGGGCTTGCAACATGTTTCTTGTTTGGTTGTTTGGCAAGCCTGCGTGGGCCTCGCCGGGGAAAAATTGGTAGGAGAAAAACTCCGGTAATACCTCTCTCTCTGTGGCCAAACCATGCTATCACCAGGTTGTGTGATGTGTTTTTGCGCAAAGCGTGCTTGATCAAAAAAACCAGCTGACCGCTGACATGAGAAGAATGCTAGAAAAGGCTTGGCGAAAAAATGACATGCGCAGAAAGTCCTGCGTGTAAAAATACATATACGCTTTGTGCGTCTGTGTAAGCAGCCCATGGGGCAACCTTTCCGGAATGTGGTAATTAACAGCCATGCATGATTGCAGTCGGATGGAGCTTCCTATTTGTTTCCCGGGCCGCTTAGAAACCTATACAGCAGTTCAATGTTGCCACGATCGGTTTTGTGCCGCAAAGTAGGGGCATGGCTTTTTTTGACTCCGCTGTGTCGATTCCTCCATCAATGATTTTTGTCGCATTGATCTCGTCGCAGTGCATACCGGAGCGAAACCGCAGTCGCCGACTTTACTGCTAGTAGTTTTTTACATCAAGCATGTAGTTTGACCCTGTATATGTGGACTTGCGACGATGGTTGTTCAGACCGCCGTGTCACCGAAACTTGCAAATTGGCTATGGGAGTTGAGGAACGTATCCCTACTTAAAAGCCTGACACGTTGGGATGCGTGAGAATGAATATATATATATATATATTTAAAAAAAACTACACACACATATATATATATATATATACATATATATATATCACACACACATATGTATATATATATATTCTGGAAAAAGAGAGAGATTTACAAAATAAATAGCAGTAAAGAGATATGTATATATATATATATTTACACATATATAAAGCCAGAGAGCAACCCCCGCTATGCACTTGCAACTTTCAATATTTTGCCGTCCGACAATCACTGCGCATGAAGCTGAAGAGCCCCTCACGGGCACAAGCGGGCGCGGCATGGGCCGCTCCAATGATGACACGCTTGCTCTTTTTGGAATGCTTGCATTGAAAAGCATTGTCGACTGTGTTTGAGCGCCTTTACCTGTCAATGTGGGCTGCCCTGAAGAGCATGGTGCTGCCTTGCTATACCAAAACGTTTTGCAAAAGAAAACAGTGTCCAGGAACTGCAAAGGTTAACAATACAATACAAATGGTGCTTTATCTTCCTCGTGTCCTGAGACTACTCTTTTGTTTTATTGCTGGTGCTTTTGAGGGTTCCCGCTGGTTAAATGCTTTAGGTGTAAGCCTGCTTTCGCATTTTTGGAGGAAACAAAAACCGCTCTGGGATTGTTTGAAAACGGTGGATATCTCAAGAATAAGAAAATAAATAATGGAAATTTAAATGTAACCTGATATTGTGATGTTTCCAGGCCAACCTTATATATTTGGCACGCGCGCCGTACAGGCGCGGAAGTTTCCAGCCTAAAAGAAACAAGTCTAATAGAAGTATCATGCAGGCGCATGCTTAATGTCAAGGACTTGCTGAGGGATGGAAAGTCCAATGCAATCAAAGAGTGATTGGCCGGCCGCGTGCTCTTGGCGATGCGTGGCATCTGCTGATGGTGTGGTGGGGTGGGATCCAAAAGTCAAGCTCTCCTAGGAGCATGTCCATGGTCTAAAAAGGATTGCCTTCCAAATTTGCTGAGGGTGCTGTGGTAGAGTTAGAAAAAGCAAATTTGAACGACGTTTTCATCGTCTTGACAGACGTGCGATGATCTTTAAATTGCCATATGTCACATGTTCGTTCGGTTGAAGGAAAATTATGCGGAGCATGCCCACAGAAGTGTAACATCCCAAGAAAAGAGAAATTGATTTATAAGGCCTTGGGCCGCATAAATCGTTTATAACATCCTTTTGACCTCTGTTGGATCGTTCGCGATCGATCAAGTTCTTCATGGATTGGTGAAGAAAACTATAAGACTTTTCATGGGATTTCTCATGAGCACGGTCAAACATCTCAATGTCATACTTCAGCAACTGACTTGGTCGGATCTGCCTCAACAAGATGTCCCTTAACACAGCATCATCGGGGGTGACAGCCATGCCAGCTAGGGTAGCATCCCATTTGTTGATGAATCTTCGGAGATCCTGGACAGTATCGCCTACTTTGACAACACCCAAAAGATCTTCTACTCTGTAAAGGCTACCTGCTTCTTCTGATGTTTTGAAGTAGTCCTCAAACATGAGCAGAACATACCTTCCCCTGACCTGGATGCCTTTTCGGGATTGCTGCTCCTTGAAATTCAAGATCCTAGTTGCGAGGTCCCCTCCGGCTGAGCGCGTGAGCGCTGCTGATAACTTTGTATCCAGCGTGAGGAACTTTCCAGGATCTTGGAGTTTCTTCAACTGCTCTCTGGTGCACTCTTGATCGTACACCTCATTGAGCCAGAGCCACGCCTCATCCGGGCGATCTGAACAGCTTTTCACTTCATCCCTGACATGATTCTTCCAAGTTCTATACGACTCCGGAGCGGGCATGTTGTTCAGCTTGATGAGTTCGGCCTCCTTAGTTTTTGGCTTATCCTTTTCTTCCCTTTGGGTTAAGGCTTTCACCAATTCAATAAGATCTGAGGGACCCATAACTTGCTGTTGCTTGGTTACGCTCTTGGGGGAGTCATTTGGGGGAGTTTTGATAGCTTCAGTGGGAGTGAAAAACCCTGACTGCGTTGGCAATTGAGGCTGGTCGTTGCCGACAGCCGGCTTTTGCTTGGGACTGCCACCTTTGAGCAGCTCATCCAACTTGGCCTTTGCTTCTTGTGCCAACACTGCAGGCGTCTTCAACTCATGAATCGGCTCGTCACTGCCTTTGGCAGCCTGTGCATCGGATGCTTTGGGAGTGGCAATATTGAAGTGGGGCACGCTAGTGGTAGCGGCCGGCTCGGCATTCAGGGCGGATGCTCTCGGAACGGAGGCATGCTGCGCTTTGGCAACATGCTTTAACTGCTCCTGAAGGTCATCGATTTGGTCCTGAAGGCTAAGGTTCTGAGCCGCTGCCTCATTGATCTTGTCGGCCATCTCCTTCTTGTAGTTCTCGAACTCGGTCCTCAAACTGATGAACCTGGCCTGATCAATTGCAGCCTGATCTTCATATTGCTTCTTTGTGGCAGCTATGGCATTCTTTGCATGTTCAACTGTCTGTGCATAAGAAGCTTCGAATTCACTAGTGATACGTTGCTTTTCCTCTGCAATTCTCTGATCATGCTTTGTGTTTGCCTCTGCCTTTACATCCTCTATTCTTTTGTCATTCGATGCCTGAGCCTGACTCAACCTGACCTCCATCTCATCGCCTCGTTTCCTCTCCTCGTTGACGGCACTAATGGCCTTACCTTCAATCTCCTGCAGCCTTTGCTCATACTCCTGCTCCTGCATTACGAGTCTACTTGACCATTCGTTTCGAATTGAGTCAACTACTCCATGCATTATCTGAAGGTGCCTCTGTTCAGCTTCCCTCATGACTTGCAGGGTATTCCCACTAGTAATCTGGGACAGGTTGTTTTGTATGAAGGTAAAGTACGCGACAACGGGTTGGAACATTGTTTCGTCATCCATCGGCTCGGGGTTGCCCCCGGCCACATTGGGCACAGCGACAGCCGATGGACCTGACCCTGGAACGGCGAGAGGATGGTCAATTGGGGTCCCCATAGCAAAGTAGTGAGACTACGGCTGATAACCTGTATTTTACCAGGTCAACCGACAATGGGGTAAAATCCGCTAAGCTGCTAGCACTTTTGAACCAACGCTACAGAGTAGATCGATGATATATACACTACATGGTTTTACTGCAGGAGTTTTTACAAGGTGGTTCATTTGCGAGGCTTTCTTTAACACCATGCAAAAAAATAGTTCGTTACATCCCCCATAAACCCAACAGAGTCCGCCTTCAGTGGACTAAGTCAACTTAACTATTGAACAGGAGGGGCTCACCTGGCTCCAATCCTGAAATTTGGGTTGGCTTTACCCCAGAATGATGACAGCTCGCGCAACCAAAATTGAGCCGAAGAACATCGCCATCGATCTTGGTAAAATGGGGTGATTTTCAGTAATGTGGGAAACGCAATGCCGTAAACCTACCATCGATAATGTGAGGATGGAACTAACGTGGTGAACCCAGTCATTAACCAAAAAGGTGGTGGTAGTTCTATTCACATAACAATACTGTGGGATCCACCCCAGAAAGAACTACCATGACTGGGAATGGCTGGAATCCAAACGATAAAATGGTTGGAATCAACGTCCGGAGTCCGGATGTAAACTGGTAGATTGTTCCCTGTAAACATAGAAACAAATGTGGAAAATTTCCCACCAGTTCTAGATCATGTTTCTAGGGAAACCATGGCTTTCACACATTTTTTTCTATGATTCTGGGGTATTTGAACATGTTTGAAACAAACCTTCCTTGGGACGTCAAATTTTGGCAAAACGCTATGGGACCCCAGTGGACTCACCAAAACGAGACCCCGGCGTGCACTTTTTCATCTCTCATCTGGCCAGGTGGCTCCGCACCCGCCGCTTTAGCGAGCCTACTTTTCGACCCTCCGGAGCCAAAAGTCATTGGGAAAAACACAATGTTTCGCGACTTTCCTACCTTTTCGCGCATCTGAGCTTCTTTCTTCTGACTCTTTCTCTTCTCTGATCTTCTCTCTTCTACTCTTCTATTCTCTCTGACTCTTCCCGTCTCTGCTTTTCATCTGTCCATTTAACATATAAATAATTATTAGATATCCCAAATTTCTTACAATATATATATATTATATTCTTTATATAAAATACATCTTGTGGGGTATATTAGTGAGAATTTCACCAGCAATGGCCATATATAATATTACATTAATATTAATATATCTATAGATATAGATATTTGCAAATAATCAACCAAAAAAAAAACTTACCACAGTTATGGCCCTTTACCAGTTATAAGTACTTATAACCCCATTTATAGTGTATAACTCCATTTATAACCAGTTATAACTCATAAACGGCCAAAACTGCAGGTGGTAGAACTGGATTTAATGAGCATCTTTTGGGGGGTCCCATTGATCCCCGCAAAAAAAAGGCCTGTCGGTCCACTGCAATGACTTGAACGCCATTCTCCAGGCGCCCGAAGTGCTGACGCGAAACCGAGGATGCAGAGACAGTGACATGTTGGGTGGTTCATGTGTTCCCCCCATGAATAGTGTATACATATATATATGATTAATTATATATATATGTAGATGAAATAGATATGCTTGATTGGGTGATATACCAATATGTATATATATATATATTTATATTATATATATTATACATATTATATATATAATATATTCTATATATTATATATAATATATTCTATATATTATATATTATACATATTATATATATAATATATTCTATATATTATATATAATATATTCTATATATTATATATAATATATTCTATATTCTATATTCTACATTCTATATTCTATATTATATATAAAAAATATATATTATATATTATATATCATATTATATTATATATTATATTATGTACATATATATATATATACACATGCATATATATATATTGGTTGATTCATTTGGGATTATACTTGGTGGCTCATCCCACTTACTTGTTGTGTTAGTTCACCCTGGTTATATATAAGTGGGGTAAGTAGGGTGAATCAACTGAAATAACTCGGGTGAACTAACCTACTTACAAAATGGGATGGGCAACCAAGTATACGTATATATATATACACACCTACAATTATATAGTAATCACCAAAAAGATGCAGAACAGTTTAGGTCATCATTTTTTTGAGGTAAGATTCTGCTGTTCCAGGCTTTTTTCCGGTTACTATAGTGACACATATCTACCATGTGAGAATTTCTTCCACACTCCTGGGCCCCAAGGTAGGAACAATGTCTATTCAAACAAGTTTGGGGCCCACAAGATGGTGCCCGAGTTCGTTAGCTAAGTTGATGAACATAACTCCAATAACAATGGTTTATTATACGCAAATACCTATAACCAACTTATAACTGGGGGGCACCACCTTGCATGACAAAGCCATGAAAAACTGGAAATGGTTGGTGAAAAACCAGCAAAGATGAGGATTTGTATGTGATTTATGTATATTTATGTTAGTTAAACTAGGTCAACTAAAATAACTATATATAGTTAACTGACTATAGACTATAGTTAATAACTATGGTTTATGCTTGTAACTATGGCTTAACTATGGTTTATGGCAGATTTAACCATAGTACAGGGGGGGCACCTTGTAAGAAAACTATACAAAGGTACTAGCCATCAAGAGTTGGCCCAGGATTGATAGCTTGATTCATTCATTGGGCCCTATTTTGTATCCTCCAGTAAATTAACATAGACCCTGGTAGATAGGGGTTGGAAGATGAGTTTCCTCTAACAATTGGTGATTTTCAGGGTCTATGTTAATTTACAAGAGGGTATTATTTATATGATGGCTTCAATAAATAGGGGTACCCCTGTTCATCATCCATTTTAGATTGGGATTTTCCCTGAAATAAACCATCCAGCTATTGGGGTACCCCCATTTCAGGAAACCTCCATATTATCTGGATAAATGGTGTCATAAGTCACAACTGCTTGGCTGATCACAATGGCTGCGATCAGGCCCTCGCGCTGGATGTTTTGCCTATTCAAAATCATGAGTTGCTATGTCAAATTTCGAGAGGATAAGACCAAATATAATTGTATAAATATAACATAACAATCACAATTCGTAAATATACGTCACCATTGATAAAGAATAAAGTAGCCGTTGATAAAGTATCATTATTACTTAGCTAGAGCAACCATTTGTACATCATATGAGCACTCAGAATTGGTTAATATGATTGATACATATAAGAAACCATGGTAAATCACAGAGCATAAATATATCAATCCAACCGTCAAGTTGCATAATATGTGTATATATATAAATGTATGTATATATATATATGGATAATTTACAATGATTCCTTTGCTTAGGGATAGTTACCCCTATTGACCATCATTCCAGTGATGTTGCAGTGAGGTGGTTATATTGATCCAAACATGTATGTATATTTATAGGTAGCACATATTCATATAATATATATATAACTATACAGGTATAGGTATGTATATGTACATATATGCATACTGAGTATGTATATATATATATATATACATATGTATGTATAGTATATACACATAGATATATAATACGTACATTAACATATTGACCATCAAACCAAATGAAACAGGCACTAAGATGCCGACAGGCTCTGGGTATGCTTCCTGAGCAGCTGGAACCCCCTCAGACTGGTTCTGGGAAAACCATTCAGGAAAGGACACATTAAACAGGGCATTTTTTTTTGGGAAGAAAATAGATGACGGTTTGCCAAAATGTCTTTTCCTGGTTTAGTTGATAAATCGTAATTCCTTGCGTGCCGCTTCTTATTGTGCCTTTAAAACCATGACTACCCTCTGGTAAACTAACATAGCTATGGAAAATCACCACTTTTATATAATAGGTAAATCAATTATAACTGGGCCATTTTCCATAGCTATGTTAAATTACCAAAGGGTATATACAGGAAACAAGGTTTCCGTTCTTCCACTTCTTCATTTATTTGGTCACGGCGGTTTCAACCCTAAAAGTTCCCTAAAGGGCCTGATGAAACTTTGGCCGGCAACTGGTAGTCTTGGATGTGCTTAAAGGTACCCAAAAATCAAGACATCCCTCATGGATTCCCCAGTCATCAAGTATTTCCCATTGGAAAAATCAAAACAAGATGAAGCCCACGAACCCGAATGCTCACACGTATGTTAATGGTACAGATGTCAAAACACATGGTTATGCAGTCACGCACAATACCTTTCTGCAATAGTTTATTTGAACAGTCTTGTGCATGTTTCCCTTCTTACCAGTCTGCAGTGTGGAGTGGAAAGTGCAGAGTGTGGAGTGTGGAGTGTGAAGTAAGGAGTGTGCAGTGTAAAGTGTGGAGTGGGGAGTGTAGAGTGTGTAACGTGTAGAATGTGGAGTGTAAAGTGTAGAGTGCGGAGTATGGAGTGTAAAGTGTAGAGTGTGGAGTGTAGAGTGTGGAGTGTGGAGTGTAGAGTGTGGAGTGAGGAGTGTAAAGTGCAAAGTGTGGAGTGAGGAGTGGGGAGTGTAAAGTGAGGAGTGTAAAGTGTGGAGTGAGGAGTGTGGAGTTTGTAAATTGTAGAGTGTGAAGTGTAGAGTGTAAAGTGTAGAGTGTAAAGTGTAGAGTGTGGAGTGTAGAGTGTAGCGTGTGGCGTGTGGTGTGGAAAGTGTAGAGTGTGGTGTGTAGGGTGTGGAGTGTGGAGTGTAAAGTGTGGAGTGTAGAGTGTGGAGTGTGGAGTGTAAAGTGTAGAGTGTGGAGTGTGGAGTGTAAAGTGTGGAGTGTAGTGTGGAGTGAGGAGTGTAAAGTGTGGAGTGTAAAGTGTGGAGTGAGTAGTGTAAAGTGGAAAGCGTGGAGTGTAAAGTGTAAAGTGTGCAGTGTAGAGTGTATAGTGTAGAGTGTAAAGTGTAGAGTGTGGAGTGTGGAGTGTAAAGTGTGGAGTGTAAAGTGTAAAGTGTGGACTGTGGAGTCTGGAGTGCAAAGTGTAGAATGTGGTGTGTAGAGTGTAAAGTGTAGAGTGTGGAGTGTAAAGTGTGGAGTGGAAAGTGTGGAGTGTGAAGTGTGGAGTGTAAAGTGTGGAGTGAGGAGTGAGGAGTGTAAAGTGTGGAGTGTGGAGTGAGGAGTGTAAAGTGTGGAGTGTGGAGTTGTGGAGTGTGGAGTGTGGAGTGAGGAGTTTAAAGTATAAAGTGTGGAGTGTGGAGTGTACAGTAAAGTGTGGAGTGTGGAGTGCGGAGTGTGGAGTGGAAAGTGTAGAGTGTGGAGTGTGGAGTGTAAAGTGTAAAGTGTGGAGTATAAAGTGTAGAGTGTGGAGTGCGGAGCTTCCCCCATAGACACGGCGACGCCACAGGAAAACCAGAGACTCGAGACGAGACACGTGGGTGCAAAAAAACGAGCATTTCGTGCGAGACTTCCTCCAATTTATATATTTTCGACACGTTATCAAACAGGTTGGAATGTCACAAAGTGCTACGCCTGCCACGCAAAACGGCATGACAACCTGCTTGGTCACATTCGAGTAGAAGAGGTTTTCTAGCTTCACCCATAGACACGGCGACGCCACAGGAAAACCAGAGACTCGAGACAAGACACGTGGATGCAGAAAAACGAGCATTTCGTACGAGACTTCTTCCAATTTTTATATTTTCGACACGTTATCAAACAGGTTGGAATGTCAAAAAGTGCCACGTCTGCCACGCAAAACAACATGACAACCTGCTTGGAAACATTCGAAACGGTCAGGTTTTCCAGCTTCCCCCATAGACACGGCGACGCCACAGGAAAATCAGCGACTCGCGACAAGACACGTGGATGCAGAAAAAACAGCATTTTGTGCGAGACTCCCTCCAATTTTCACAGTTGGCAACATGACAAAAGGAGAAGTTTTGCAGCTTCCCCCATAGACACGGCGAGGCCAAGGGAAAACCAGACACGCGAGAAGAGACAGGTGGGAGCGCCAAAACGAGCATTTCGTGCGAGACTTCCTCCGATTTTCACACTTTGCAGCTTCAAAATCGACGTTTTCCTACGAGTTTTCCTTAGAACCTGAAAATTTGCAACCTCAAAATCGATGTTTCGTGCGAGGCTTCCGTCAATTTTCAGCACATGTCAGAAAATGCCACGCCTGCCACGGAATTTGCACCTTGTCACCACTTGACGCAGCCCTGCCAATGCGATTTACAAAAAACACGCAACGCGACACGTCTAAAGTGCTGCGCCTGCCACGAGAAATGATGATGGACACGCCCAAAGTGCTGTGCCTGCCACGAAAACTGCAACACATCTTCTGAAAACGTCGCAAAAGTATTGCGCCTGCCACGCAAAACGACTTTCGACACGTTGCAGAACACGTCTGAATGTCACGAAGTGCCACGCCTGCCACGCGAAACGAAGCAACGACACGTCTGAAACCTCCAAAAATGACCACCTCTGCAGAACTTCCCATAGGCACGGCCATACGGGGATCGCGCGAACGGTTGCGAACGGTTGCGAACGGTTGCGACCACAAACGCAACGTCGAGCGAACACACCCTCAACCCCCAGACCCCCAGAGTGAAACGGGAACCCTTGCTACGCATTCGGGAAAAAAATCCGGCTAAACAAACCCAGGCATAAACCCAGGCATATAACTAGATAAATATATAAGCATATAAACAGAAAATGACGTAATTGGTGAATGCAAGTAACCATCGGTAAATCATCAATGGGAATTCCAGGATCCTAAAATGTAGGTACTGTACCATATTTCTGGCCATATTTTGCTGGGATATTCACTTACATAGGCCTGAAAAATAGGCCTTATAAATATGGAATCGGTACCTCCAATTTAGGATCCTGGAGTTGCCATTGAAATCATATAGGCAGCTGTTGGGAAAGTATCGTTAAGAAATCACCCTCATTGGTTTGGGAAAGAGACCCGTGAGCCCATGACCCCTCGGACAGGCAGAATGTGCCATTTCTATGTGGGGACATAGAATTGTGTAAACATGATTTTGGACAAGTGAAAATTGTGGATCTCATCCGATGTCATCAAACATTGCTGGAAAATCCGCATCTAGAGATAATTTTCCCACTAAAATCTCCATGTCTAGGGGATTTTGATTGCCAATGTTTGATTACTGAAGGGTAAGTGACATTTCTGGATACCATCCAACAAGGAACAGAATCGCCAAGGTTTTTTTTATACCTTGCAACATACACTGAGTCTGGAAATTGCTGGGGTATCCGATTCTCCCAAAGTTTGAAAGACATGTTTACAACATGTTCAACTAGAAGTTACCTATAAAACTCACATGGATCCCAGACAAAAAACACAACATTCTGGGTAAACTATAATAATAATTCACGAACCTGAATCTTGCGGCCATTTGAAGATCATTTCCCTATAAAAACCATAGTTCCAGGCTTCGGGAGAACAGGGTTCGGTCGTGATGAAATTTGCCCAGAGATATGTATATATATATACATACATACATACAGACACACATACATACATACATTACATTACATTACATTACATTACATTACATTACATTACATTACATTACATACATATATAAATATATATATATATATATACGTATATATATATATGTATTATTGTAGGGGATTTAATGGTGAATACCCCAAAGGTAAACGTTGACATAGATGTGGAAAACCCATGGTTTGCCTATCATTTACCCCAAAATATTCGCATATTCCCATAATCAAACTAGATTATTCCCATTGTATCCATTTATAGAGCAAACACAACTATTACCAGGTCGTTATGATGGTTGATATGGTTACAAATGGTTAATTTGGTTTATCATCTATGCTTCATGGTGGTTAATGATGGTGAACAATGGATGATAATGATGGTTAAGATTTGTTACTTGGTGGCTCATCCCACAGGTTAGTTCACCCTAGTCATTTCAGTGGATTAAGCTTACTCTACCTTACAAACATCCCACGCACACAAAACCAGGGATATATTGGATATCATATCCCAATGGTTTCCCTATATATTAATCATATACTCATATACCATCATTATATTATCATATGCCCATAATCATATTATATTATTCCCATTGTATCTACGGGAATCTAGGTGGTCTTCATGATGGTGAACTTCAAGGATAATGATGGTTTACCCAGAACATTCTCGAAAGACAAATGTGATATATGTAAATAACCCCAAAAATATGGTGATATAACCATATAAATGTAAAAATAATATAAGCAAATATTCGTTATATATGGGGTCAGACGAACATTTATATCCAAAAATCCATCCCCTCTGTTTTTTTTTGCTGAGTTCCCCCACTTCTGCACCAGCGTTGCCGCCCTGCGGTCGAATCATTTGACCCAACAAATGGGGCTAGATTTGACCGTTTTGACCTCTCGGAATTCGACATGAACTCAATGGGGAATTCCCCAGGAAAATGGAGAAATTCCCTACAGGATGGGGCCCCCCAGTGATGCGAACGTTGGTTTATAAACCCCATGAACACTGTAGCAATAAGTATAATAAACCATAGTTATTGGACTTATAAACTAACTTAGCTATCTAGGGGGCACATTGTAGGAAAATATGGGACAATCCAGTGTATCTGGGACAAATGGAGGTTTATAGCTGGGAAAATCATTGAACTAGATGGGACAATTTTGATGGCCATGTTACCCGAGGGTAGTTCAATGAGTTGAAAAGGGTGATTTTCTGAAACTGTGATATTAGCAGAAGGGTAAAGCATAAGAATCTACAACATTTTACAACCCAAGGGCCACAACATGGGATAATAATGTTATAATTCATTCAGAAATATCATGTGGAATGGTCTAAAAATAAAATCTTTAGCGCAATACGATCTGGCAACCTGGCACAGTGCAACCTTCTCCATTGATTCTTATCTATTTAACATCAAGCATTGGGATGTTTCACCGGGAAATGGCGGGACATGATTTTTACCCAAACAAGGCGGGGCGGACCAAGAATGACGTGCTACTACCACAAGGACATGCAGGGAGTATTCACCAATTGCGGGGAGGGGCCTTGGCAAATACTTGTTGTAATATGTTGGCAATGATTCTTCATTTTTGGTTGATGATATGGATCGCTAAACCATTTTCTATATTGTCATTCATTTCTCTAAAAATCATAATATAGCCATATATCTATATTGTGGATATCTCCACAATTCATTTCTGTATGATATATGCCATTCAGAATCAATTCCTCATATAAGACTATAAGACCATATTTTGTGGGGATATTATCTTACATAGGCCTGACAAATAAGCCTTATATATGGTAGGTACCTCCCATAAATCGATTCCATTGAAAAATATCTTGATGGGAAATCTATGTGTGTACATATATATATATACATATATATATATATATATGCACATATATATATATATGGGTTCTATAGGAGTTCTATATATTTAGTCGATATTTTTTGTAAATTCCTCTATGGCGATATCCAATACCCTCTGGTAAACGTTTACATAACCATGGGAAATCACAATTTTAAATATTTATTAGAGACATCAACGAACTAAATGGCCATGTTCAATAGCTATGTGACAGTCATTACCAGAGGGTAGATAAGAATCAATTGAGAAGGTTGCACTGGGCCAGATGACCAGATCGTATTGCGCTAAAGATTTTATTTTTAGACCATTCCAAATGATATTTATTTTCAATAGCTATGGGACAGTCATTACCAGAGGGTATGTGATGTTGGTTGGTAAATCCCATCCATCAATATCCATCAGCATTGGATATATCATGTCTGGTTGTAGCAATTCAGATTGTGGATACCCTCTGTAGCAATCAGATCATGGTTGGACAGTCATTACCAGAGGGTATATATTCATATCCCATTCATATCCAATGAATATTCCAGTAATATACTGTTACCCTCTGGTAATTTAACATAGCTATTGAAAGTGGCCCATTTATAGTGGAATTTCCCATTAAAAATGGTGATTTTCCATAGTTATGTTAGTTTACCAGAGGGTAATATCCCATTCATATCCCAGCAAATCCCTAAAAAAAACCCATACTGAGCTACTGAAGCCATCCACCACGGCCGCGCGGCCGTCCTCCTGGCACTCGATGGCTTCGTCCAGAGGCACCGTCCGGTCTCAGTTCCACAAGGATCCCACGAGGGGGATCCCACTTGGGTTTAATCTGTAATGTAAGGGAGTAATTATAACTCAATGGCCATTTCAGGATCCTAAATTGGAGGTACCTACCATATATAAGGCCTATGTAAGGCCTATGTAAAGGAATATCCCCACAAAATATGGCCAGAAATATGGTACTAACGTACCTCCATTTTAGGATCCTGGAATTCCCATTGAATAACTGTGTAATTAAAGAGTTATGTAATATATGTGGGACTTACATATTATACACAAGTTTCTGGTAATTATAACTGTAGTTAATAGATAGGGTTTCAAATTATAAATAACTATTGATAGGTTTTTATGGTAATTATAACTTTCTATAACTGTATTTAATAGATGTTTTGTTGGCTTCCCACCTTGTAACTGCTTCATAACTCTAGTGATCGCAAGTGATTCCTAGCTACTTGGCTTAACTATCCCATCATGTCCAAACACCCACAAGCACCCACGCCAGTGACTTTCTCGGATGATCCTCTAAGCAATCAAAAATATCCAGCTTGGGGAAACCGAAGAGTTGCGTGCAGAAGAGCGACTGGAATGGAGATGTCATAGATTTCATCGATATCGATACCGACTCAGTAGAAATGGTTATTTTTTTTTACCGAGGATGTGAAGAGCCCATGTAATAGCCCGAAAAAACCAGATTGTTTTTCACAGATTCTTGGGATGTTTCCCATGATCACATTGAAATTGTCTACCTCTGCTATTTCAGCACCATCCAACTAGTGCGATCTGGGTGTGTCTGAAAATGGTGGTACACCTAAAATCTTGACGGTTTATATAACAAGTTTATCATATTCCCTATTCTTTAGTTGCTATAAATGTTGCTATAAATTTCATAAATGGGGTATACCATATTTTCAGACACACTCATATACCATTAATCCAACAGTGAGCCCAGTTCTAAACAAACAGAAACCTATCCTTGGCCTCTTCCTCCACCAAACTTGGGAAGTCTAGAGACGTCTGGTATCTACTACTAGTCAATGGCCATGCAACAGGAACCGATTGATTGGAGGTACCTACCATATATAAGGCCTATATATATATATATATCAGGCCTATGTTTCAGGGAATATCCCCACAATTCATAGGGCCAGAAATATGGTACTAATGTACCTCCATCAATTGGATCCGAAAGATCTTCCATTGATCACGGCTCAAAACATTCCGTTCGGTTTGTGGGAGATCTTTCTCTATGGCAACATGGGGTGTTCGCAACTGATTTTTGTCATTGATGGTTGGTGAAAAACCATGTTAGTTTCCCCATGATAGTCCAAATTTTAAACCAGCTTGACTGAACATCACCCATTCATAGATGATTTTCCCATTAAAACGTGCATATAGTTCATGGGAGTCACACACACATATTTATCTGGGTAAATTGTAATATCTCATTAACCTAAAATAAAGCTACATTGGGATGAGTAAGGATAATTAACCGTTTGCCTTTACAATATAATTCCCCTTACCAAACATGGAATATTTCATTATAGTCAATGGGGGTACTTGGTGGCTCATCCCGCGAATCGTAAGTAGGTTAGTTCACCCTAGTTATGTCAGTGGATGAAGCCCACACACATCCCACTAAGAAAACCAGATATCAGTGGATTAACCCTAGCCCTACAAACATCCCACGCACACAAAACCAGGGTTTTCACTAACACACAACCAGGATTCGAGGGTAGTTCGCCACCAAGGTAACCGCATTTCTATACCTGGTAAAGGGCCTTAACTGTAGCCATTAAAACAAAAATCACTGTTGATCCATTATAGGGTGTCATAGTGTTTAATTGGAGTTTATAGAAATTGGTGTCATAATGTCAAAAAACAACTGCTTTTTCGGGCCATAAGTATCAACCAATTTGCATCACTTGGGGACCCTTTGATTTCCTTCATCACTTCAATGGCCATATGTTTCAGGGAATATCCCCACAATTCATAGGGCCAGAAATATGGTACCAATTTACGTACCATACCATATAGGGAACTGATTGATTGGAGGTACCTACCATATATAAGGCCTATCTATATATATATATATACTAAGGCACTAGCAGATAGAATATTATCCAGTGATCAGAGATCGACGATTTTGCGGGTGAAACCTGGTTTGCAGGTGAGAATATTCTATCTGTTCAAGATGAGTAGCAAAATGTTGATTTCGCGTATATATACGAAATCGTTGATATTTCGAGCTTATAAATTATGGAAATATATCTCCAAACCTACATGGTTTTAAGCTGAACTATTCTATCTGTTGGATCCGTGCATGTATATATATATATGGTTTTCTGCATTTTCAATAGTATATTTTATTCGATGAAGAATGCATATCAAAAAATTCAACAATATCATATCAATATATTCATCAAAGAAGGAAACATCACTGGTATCATTGGTCTGTTGGAATATTCTATCTGTTGGGTTCATGTATATATATATATAGGTTTTCTGCATCCTCCATGGATTACTGTATCCAACAAAGAATGAACTTTTAACGTTTCAGGTGAAAAAATCAATTGGGTTTTCTCAGCGCGTGGTGGGTGGGAGATGTTGAAGGTATGGCTTTGGAAGAATTCCAAAATATAATGTTATCTGTATATATATTTGTAGTTTTTTTCTTTTTAAACGGTCTTCAAAAATCAACAAATAGAATATTCAGACTGGAATGCCAGCTTTGCTGGCTGCCAGTGGTAACATTCTATAAATATCATATATTAGGAAAACATTGGCACAAGCCTTAGCAAGAATACGATTTTCATGTGTTTGGATGTGCAATTAGTAGAAACCACATGCAATGTTTTCCTAACCATCCCATAGCTATTCAATCATTTGAGGGGTACAATATTGTGGAAAACATTGACACCAAATGCAGCATTTTCCCGGCAATCCCACAGATAGTCAATGATTTCAGAAATATAACATCATGGAAAACGCTGAAACCAAATGCATCATTTTTTCTCAGCAATCCCATAGATAATCAATGCTCTAAGGTATGGAAAACATTGAAACTCAAATGCAATATTATCTAAATAATCCCATAGAGAATCAATGATTTCAGGGATACATCATTTTTGCAGGTGAGAATATTCTATCTCTTGATTTGCTTGCTAAAATCATCAAAATCATATAGTTTCTGTATTGTTTTGCTTATCATGAATATTCTATCTGTTGGATTTGCTGATAGCGTTTTGGCCTATTCTATCTGTTGTCCAGTGTTTTTTGAATATTCTATCTGCTGGTGACTTAGTATATATATATATATATATATATATCAGGCCTATGTTTCAGGGAATATCCCAGCAAAATATCACTGGGCTGTCCCGCAAGGGCTTTCCTTGTCGTAGTTCGGAGCGTGTCCTCCTAGGACCAGGTCCTCGGCGACGATGACTTTCGAACGAACGAACGAACAGGCTACCATTCTACGGGATGGTGCCCCCAAACCTTGGAAAATCACCATTTTTAATGATTAATTTTAATGGGTAAATCCTCATAAATCATCTATGTTCTGGGGATTTTCAATTTTCAATAGCAAACATGGCCAATCAGCCAGATACCCTGCAAACAATGACCAATTCTTAGCTGGTGAACGTAGATAATTCCATTGATACCGAAATACTATTCAGGATTAGTCCCTACCCATCCAATCGATTGATCTAGCGTTATGTTATATCTACCATACACCATACTTTTTTGCATACGAATTCAGCCTGGCCGCCATATGTCAACTGAACGCTACTGGGGGCCCCATCCCATATAGGTCTGTCTAAACTTGCAAGCCTGCCCCCAGGTACCCCAGGTACCCCAGGTACGCCAGGTACTCGAAGTTATAGCTGTTTTGACCCATTGAGTGGGGGAACTGAAAATGAGCTATCCGCAAAGATCATAAAGTTAGATGGACAATGATGACTAGCCAATCGTTTTGAACCAAGGATTCAAAATGATGCAAACATGGTGAACTAATGATCTCACAACTATGCAATCACCTACCCGGCCTGGTAAACTAACAGTTCGCTATTGAAAATTGCCATTTATAGTTGATTGACCGACAAAACATGGTGATTTTCCAGTTCGTTATGTAAACGTTTACCAGAGGGAAACCATCATTAACCATCATAATTAACCATTATTATCCATTCACCATCCATTCGCCACTATTAACCATCATTAGCCATCGTTATAACCATCATTAACCATCATTAACCATCATCCACCATCCATTAACCACTAGCCATCTTGGATTCCACCTGTCCGGTGGAGATGTGGCTGGTTGTTTAAGAACCCATCCAACCTGCCGGAGATCCAAAGACCGGTTTGGACCGGCAGATGGTAGTCCCGAAAAATCGGGGAGCAGATGCCACTAGATATGGTTAATATATGGTTAATATATGGTTATTATATGGATAATGATGGTTAACTATAATCTGCTTGGTGGTTTCCCGAAAAATGATGGAGTGAGTTCGTCAGTTGGGATGATGAAATTCCCAACTGAATGGAACAAAAAACATGTTCCAAACCACCAGCCAGAAAACTATTGTGGAGAATGAATCCCCTAATAGAAAATGGAACATGGCCATGCAAAATCCCCACATGGAGATGTGAAAATGGAAAATCAGCCATAAATTGACGACATTTCGTTGCCATGTTTGATTACCAGAAGGTAAAACAACATGAATCCCCTTAATTCAACATGAAATTTGAAAATGGTTGCGCCCAGGTGTAGAAAAAACTCATCCAGAACAGATGTTTGGAGTTCTTGCAGACCTCGCCTCTGCTATTTTTTCTGAGATCAAAACTGGCATATCTTCCATCAGTCGACTCTGGGACTCTTCCACAATTGGAACCTGGGACAGGTCTCGGCCGGCTGGTGGTTGGAGATTTTGGTGACAAACTCTGGAGGTACCCTCTGGGAATTTAAGAGTTTGGGAACTGGTTTAGATGGCCCAAGGAGTTCTATGATTTAGACACTGAACATGGTGATTTTCCATAACTAAGCGTCCCAATGGAATGGCACAATCCTCCACTGCTTATTTGAGCACCATGCTGAATCCCTCGTGTTTGATGGTTGTATGGTTGTACTACCCTCCGGTCATTGAACCATTGACACAAATGGCAATGCTAAAGCCAGGCAATGTCTTCTTTGTTACAACCAATTCATCGATTGTTTCAATTGAGCCATGGAAAATGTGCAGGAAACCATGTTTTATCACCCCAAAGATAGGATTGTCCGAACTAAATTTTGCCTGAAACCTGGGAACATCGGCAGTTTTCATCGGCAGTTTTTCTGCAACGTTTAAGTCCGATGGGGACCATGAAAAGCCATGATTTCATGAGAATCTGCCGAATCCAAAATTCCTGGCAATTTAATCATACATGATTCTATACCTTGTTGGTGGTTTTAACCGTCTTGAAAAATATTAGTCAATGGGAAGGATTATCCCATATATTATGGAAAAAATGTTTATAACCCCCATTATATACAATGTGGGGCCCCCAAACCATAGCTAAGTTGGTGCACATAACTCCAATAACTATCGTTTATTTTACGCACATAACTATAGTTCCCCACCTGCCAGGTGAGGGTTGTTAGATTTTATGTCAGTTGCCTCCTCCTGCCTCGTCCTCCTCCTCCTCCTCTCCTCCTCTCCTCCTCTCCTCTCCTCTCCTCGTCTCCTCTCCTCTCCGCCTCCTCCTGCTCAACCGCGACCCTCGACGCACAGTGTTCTCTGTCGGACGTCAACCACGACCATCCATTCCAGTGTTCCCTGCCGGACCTCAACCACGACCATCTCCGCCCAGTGTTCCCTGTCGGACCTCAACCACGACCATCCACGCTCAGTGTTCCCTGCCGGACCTCAACCACGACCATCCACGCCCAGTGTTCCCTGCCGGACCTCAACCGCGAGTATCCACGCCAAGTGTTCCCTGCCGGACCTCATTGTAGGAAGATATGGGACAAAGAATGTGCAGAAGAAAGTTAGAAAGAATGTCAGAAAGAATGTCAGAAGATATGCCAGAAGATATGCCAGATAGAATGCCAAATAGAATGCCAGATAGAATGCCAGATAGAATGCCAGAAGATATGTCAGAATGTATGCCAGAAGATATGCCAGATAGAATGCCAGATAATATGCCAGAAGATATGCCAGATAGAATGCCAGATAGAATGCCAGAAGATTTGCCAGATAGAATGCCAGAAAATATGCCAGAAGATATGGCAGATAGATATGCCAGAAGATATGCCAGAAGATATGCCAGAAGATATGCCACAAGATATGTCAGAATATATGCCAGAAGATATGTCAGATAGAATGCCAGAAGATATGTCAGAATATATGCCAGAAGATATGCCAGATAGAATGCCAAATAGAATGCCAGATAGAATGCCAGATAGAATGCCAGAAGATATGTCAGAATGTATGCCAGAAGATATGCCAGATAGAATGCCAGATAATATGCCAGAAGATATGCCAGATAGAATGCCAGATAGAATGCCAGATGATATGTCAGAATATATGCCAGATAGAATGCCAGATAGAATGCCAGAAGATATGTCAGATAGAATGCCAGAAGATATGCCAGATAGAATGCATCAGATTTGCCAGATAGAATGCCAGAAGATATGCCAAATAGAATGTCAGAAGATATGTCAGATAGAATGCCAGAAGATTTGCCAGTAAGAAAATGTATAAATGTCATGGTGGGGATTATACGAAGTAAAGTAATTTTTTTCAATGGGGTTTATAAACCAACTTATATCTGAGGGGGGCACCACTGTACAATTCCCATTTTCAATGGGCTTACAATCCAACGTTTGACCACCGCACCTTTGTTTCACAATAAATTTCCTTGGGAAGGGAAGCGCAGGACATAGCACCAATGAGTCAGCAGTAATGCACCTTCTCGATAGAGTCACCTATCAAATCATCTACCCCTTTCTTGTGGCCTATATCCCCATTCATATCCCTGGGTAAATTATAATATGTCAGCAACCTGAATCTTGCGGCCATTTGGAGATAATTTCCCTTATTAACCATGATTCCAGCGAGGGAGAACAGTGAGGTCGTTATAATTTACCCAGACATATATATATATATATATATGTATATATATATATATATGGGATTTAATGGTGAATACCCCAAAGGTAAACGTTGACATAGATGTGGAAAACCCATCCCTATTATTTACCCAGATATCCCATCATATCCCCCTTTTTTTACCCCCCAAAGTCCCAGGGGAGAATAGACACCGCGCGCCTGAACAAACTTGGGAGCCTCCAGAGAAGCAACACCACTCCTGGACGGGAGAGTTAAATGTGGTACCACTGGTGGGGCCCCCAAGATAGCTAAGTTGGTTTATAAACCCCTATGAATACTATAGTTATTTGCGTATTATAAACCATAGTTAGTGGAGTTATGTTCACCAACTTAGCTATCGAACGCGGGCCCCACATTGTAGGTACCACTGGTGGGGTCCACGTTTTTGATAGGAACATGATTTAACATGAAAAGTGCCCGTTTCGCCGCACCTTGGATATGAATGGGATATGCTTGGTACAGGGGCCTTCAAGGTAGCTAGGTTGACTATGGGCTTAACTACTATATATATATATATATATGGGTAAATTATAGGGAAACCATGGGTTTTCCACATCTATGTCAACGTTTACCTTTGGGGTATTCACCATTAAATCCCATATATATATATATATATATATATGGGTAAATTATAACGACCTCACTGTTCTCCCGAACCCTGGAATCATGGTTTTTGTAGGGAAATGATCTCCAAATGGCCGCAAGATTCAGGTTGGTGACATATTATAATTTACCTAGATATATGGTTTATGGCAGATATAGGGGTCTCCTAAAATAGGGTTACCCCCAATAGCTCGATGGTTGATATTGGACAGTCTTATTAAAAAGGATGATGTGGGGATACCACCATTTTAGGAACCTCCATATCTCTGTAGTCTACTATAGTTACAAGGTGGTGCCCCCCAGTAATCAGTTGGTTTATAACCCCCATTAAGTATAGGTATATCTACCATAAACCCAAGTTATTGGAGTTATAAACTAACTTAGTTATCTAGGGGGCCCCACATTGTATATAATGGTGGTAAAAACCAACTGAGAACATCTGAGAACCTTTGGGGGCCCCACCTCGTATGAATTGGTCAGTGACTTTAGATTCTGGATCATCACTCATGCTGTTTTTGCATCTGATTTGATTGATAGTTGATTGAATAGAACCCAAATATGAGAATCTAAAGATCCCCAAAAATATGTAATTTGATATGATAAATGTTGATTTTATGTTTTGGTATGAATTTATAAACTATAGTTGTTTCCTATTTTCCTATAGTTGTTTCCTATTTTCGAAACTTCCGCCCCGGCGCGTGCCGGGCACTTTTCTAGTATGACCTATAGACTAGATGGTTTATTATGATGATTTACATATTACAAATTGTGAAATTTCCATAGCTAACTCTTCTGGTTGGTGGTTTCAACCCCTCCGAAAAATATTAGTCAGTTGGGGTTACTATTCCCAATACATGGAAAAAATGTTCCAAACCACCAACCAGTCTTAAGTAACCAGAGGGTGCCCCAAATTGAACAGGAAGAAGTGACGAGCCAAAAAAAATGCGATGGGCGCCACCAACCAGATAGGGCTGAAAAAAAGGCCTGGGTTCTGGGTTGCCAAGCAAAGGTGCCATAGATTGTACAAAGCAGATTTGGGATATATGATGATATATGAATTCGATCTGATCATGTTACCATGTTGATAGATTATCTATATTAGATATCGATATGATATTTTAGGGTATACGGTATGCCGGTATACCCCATTCTCAGACACACCAATCGATGAAAATCGGGATCATGTTCAATCTGTCCCAGCGCTTTGTGGGCTTGAAATTACCTGAGGTTTGGAGGTTTCGTTCGCTGGGAAAATCATCGAACGATAGCTGGGAGATTTTCCAGCACGTCAGTTCTTGCGTTTTTTAGAATGGGGGGAGCCCATCAAGCTCTAGTGGCAGAGTTAGTGCCAGTGTGGTAAACCCAAATTAATAACCTCCAGTTGAAGATGGTTTGTATCATCCACTGCTGGTAAAAGAAGTTGGCTTTCAAATGGGAATAGCAGCACCACAAACGAACTGAACCCAAGTGATGAATGGCTTTTGCCAGAAATAAAAGGGTCGAAACTCTGCAATCAACAAAATGGGTAATTGGTACAAGGTGGGTCCGTTTATAACCCCATCGAACCTAGTTCGATATATCTATCATCACCCTGAGAATCCACCTAGTTATGTTTACAATTCACCAGACGTGAATGGTTCAACCACTTAGCCGTCATAAATCACATCTAAATGAATCAACTGGAGATGTCCTAAAATAGGGGGAACCCCAAATATTCCAAATCATCCAAAAAATGGATGACCATTTTAGTATTGAAACCCATTCTGAGTCGTGGTACTAACATTTTAGGAAACCTCCATCTACATCCTATCATATCATATCTCATTATATTATATTTTATTCCCATTGTATCCATTTATCTGGGCAAATTATAATAATTCACTAACCTGAATCTTGCGGCCATTTGGGGATGATTCCCCTTAAATAAACCATGATTCCAGGGAGAACAGGGTTCGGTCGTGATTCAATTTACCCAGATAGTTATGTTAGTTTACCAGAGGGTATCATATCATTAACCATTATTATAACTATTTTTATCTATTATTCACCATCCATTCACCACTATTAACCACTATTATAGAGGAGTTTGCCACGATATTCCCAAGGTTTTGGGAAACCCCCAAATGTCAATCGCCACCAAGGGGCTGAACTAAGCCTCTTTGCTGCCATCCAGTCCCTGGTACAAGCTGGGCCCCCCGGGCCCCCGAAATCGCGTTCACAAGTGGCGAATTCTGTGGGGCTTATGGGGATCGTTAAAGTTGACTTATAACTTGGCTAACTAGAATTTATGGGGATATATATACTATCTATATGTATATATATATACATCTATATGTATATATATATGTATGTATGTATGTATATGTGTATATATATATAATTATATATATACAGTTATATATATAATTATACGTGTATATATATATATATATATAACTACGTATAGTCAATGGATTTGAATGGGGTTTATAAAGCAACAAACATCCTTGGGGGTCCCCTTTTTAAACTTTTCATACAAGGAATATACCATGATTGTAACCCACATTGTCATTTTTGCTCATGTCTTTTTATCGAAACAATCACTGAAACCTCTGTGTATCCGTCAACTTGGATTTGCTTCAAGAACACCCCACAAAAAACAACATATTCCCTCCATTAGATTCCCCAGTCGTAGTAGTGGATTTCTCATGAACATGTCAATAATCATCGACAAGTCGCAAACCGAAGATTATCCATTCTTATTAACAATCATTGTCCATTATTAACCACCACTAACCATTATTAACCATATATGATTCACCATTATCCAAGATTAATGATCAGAGGAAGTTTAGAAGTCAAACTTCCGACAATATGGAAAGATGAAAAGCAGAGCAGGGAAGAGGCAGAGAGAAGAGAAAGATTAGAAGAAAGAAGAGTAGAAGAGAAAGAGTAAGAAGAAAGAAGATGCAGATGCGCGAAAAGGTAGGAAAAGTCGCGAAACACTATGTTTTTCCAATGATTTGGGGCTCCGGAGGGTCGAAAAGTAGGCTCGCTAAAGCGGCGGGGTGCGAGGCCAGCTGCAAGGAGGAGATGAAAAATTGCCACATCCGTTGTGGCGCGAAGCAC